>JARFJB010001054.1:0-47204 GCA_036346205.1 Vesta saturnalis
GGGCGAAATCTAAAGTGTCCATTTCACTAGTTTGTTCTGAAGGATCTTCTGAAGCGCATGGTTCGTTAATGGTAATCTTTTAGAGAGGGGTTCTAATTTGGGGTGATTTTTCCTTTTGCGGCGGCGGTGCCTGCGCGGAGAACGGAGGCTGACATTATCGTCCACGGATGGATCTTGCTCCTCGGATGAGTAAGACAGTTCTGATCCGATAAGCTGGTTTGCCTTGAGAGCGGCTATTTCTTCTTGTAATTGGTTAATGATAGCTTTAAATTGAGCATTTTTTGCTTGCAGTTGTCGGAAATCTTCAACGGTAAATACACTGATGTCCCCGGCCGCCATGATGACAGACGCGGGGGCTGGGACGGGAGAGGGGGACGCGCACGAATGCGGAATTGTCTTGGGCGTTCAACTTATAAAGTATAATAGTCTGGCTTAAAACACTAACACTAACTAATATTAACTAAAAGAAACACTAAAGATCACAAGAAATCGCACTTCTCGTATCTTCACTCATCACTACTCTTGTCTTGTCCTCACTTCTACTTCACTCTTTTTTTTCTTTTTTTTTCTTCTCCTGGGTGGCGCATCGGTGATCGTAAATGGTCTCGGTACGTCGGGCTGCAAGCCCTTTATACCTTCATCTGGTATGCTTCGTGGTGGTATTCGTAACTTGTACAAGTTACAATACCTTTGTTATTTGTGGTGTTTGATGTCCGCTTGATTGCTTGACATCTTGTATCGTGTTCCCTGTATACTGGTTTGGGCGGCCGCTGTATTGGCTGCGGCTTGTGGTTGTTTTGAAGTGATTTTCCTTTTTTTATTTTGTTGCTCTGATTGCCTTCAGGATTTTTACGATTAGTTCGTATTCGTCGTCTTCTTTTGTTTGTTCCGTCTTCTTTGCGGCTATTTGAGCGTAGCTTGTTTGTGAGTCTATTTGTCTTGTCGGAGTCCTGTTCGTTGTATTTTCACTTTACGTTGATTGTTTGGGTGGGCGGGACACCCACTGTAATTTGCGGTGTGCTGCCCTGTGCAATTGCAGCACTGTGCGTCGCCCTCTTCGCGTTTCTTCACGCAGTCACGGGTTTCATGATTACCCGCGCATTTAACGCAGCGTGGGGATGCGTGACAACCTGATGCGATGTGGCCAAACCTCTGGCATTTAAAGCATTGGCCTGTCCGTTTCTTTTGTGTAATGATTCCACTCTTATTTTTAGGTATCCAATTGATTGCAAGTGGAATATTTCCTTTGCTTTTCGTTCCTGGTGAGGTGGACCAGCGCCATTGAAGTTATCCTTCTTTCACGGCCCGCGAACATGCGGCATATTTTCTGGATCTCGAACCCCGCGGCCTGGAGATCTTCTATTATTGTGTCCATTATTTCGTCGTCTTGAGGGATTCCTTTCGATACGGCCTTTATTGGTTTTTGTTCGTGAAGCAGGTATACATTAAACTGTATACCTGCGTCATCTAGTGCTCGAGTGGCGTTCCTGTATTCCTCCGCGGAGTTTAGGATTACATTAATTCCGCCCTTAGTCGTTTTCGTAGCTTTCGGTGTTATGTCGACCGAAGTTAGTTTTTTAATTGCTTTCGTGTATTCATTTTGATTGTGAATAATTAATGGTGGAATTCTTTCCTTTTGTTGTTTTTGGGAGAATTCTTTGTTTGATTGTCTTTCGTCGTCCACGCGTTGACGTTTCGTGCCGCTTTTCCTTGATACGGTCTTGAATTCTACTTCCTCTTCCGGGAGGGTGGCGGGATCGTCTTCTACCATTGTTTGCGACGTGGTAGTTTCCATTATTTCTTTTACTTCTGCTTCTTTGAGAATTGTTGTCTTGTTAGTTGTTTCATGAGATGCTTTTGATTTTTGTTTCCGCTTCTTCTTTTTCGGGATTTGAAGCGCCTCTTGATTATCGTCGCTCTCGTAGTCTGAGGGTTTATTTGTGTCGCCCGTCGTTATTGTTTCTTTTTTCTTGTTTCTTGTTGCTTCTTTAAACTTCTTCTCAAGTGCTGCGTACTTTTTCTGAAGGTCTTCCACCATCCGTACGAGCTCCTTGTTCCGGATGTTTAGATCGATGATGATATCCTCGGATCTTCGGGTAGAAGTCATCGTCGTCGTACATCATTTCCATCCTGTTTTTCTTCTCCATATCCGGACTGCGGTGAGAACCACACTTCCGGAGTGGAGATTTGTTATAAAAATAACAGTTTTAGGGTTCCTCGTTTTCGTACTCGCTATCGATGCTCCGAAGAGCGTATCGAATATTCGGATTTTCTATGCAGCTGCTCTGATAACACGTGTGCTCTCGTCGCGCGCTAAAACCCGACTGTACCTGTCAGGGTGGCGCATCGGTTATCATTATATGATTGCGGTATTTCGGGCTCTAACCCTTTATACCTTCGTCGAATTTGGTTTCTATGTGGTGAAGTAGATTCGATGCATCTGTAATAAATAGAAATGCATTAAATATACTACCTTCTGTTTATTGTTGTCTTCGCAAGATGATTTTCGGCCTCTTGTGCTTCATTTCATCTTGGATGTCGTATTCCCAAGTTCCTGTCATTGCTGGGTTGGGGTGTGCCGCTAGTGCCTCTTCTAGGTTGATTGCGGCGTTTTTTGCGAACTCCATTAAGCTGGGCATCCTGAGGTCTTTGTGTATTTGGTCGTTTCTTACGTACCATGGCGCGTTTACTGTGATTCTTAGGTACTTATTCTGTACCACTTGAAGTTGTTTTATTGTTGACGGAGCGGCGTAAGCCCAGACTTCTGTGGCGTATAGCATCATCGGACGGACCACCGTCTTGTAGATCAACAGCTTGTTGTCGATTGACAACACGCTGTTTCTACCTATCAGTGGGTAGAGCTTCTTAATTAATCCGTGTCCCTTTTCTCTTCGGTCGTCTACGTGGAGTTTCCATCGGAGTGTTCTGTCCATTACCAGCCCTAGGTATTTTATGGAATTCTTCCACGGGATGTCTTGTCCGAACATGGTGATGTTTCGGTTCGGTGTTGCGCGTCTCTTTGTGAAGAGGATGGCCGTGCTTTTCTCTGGGTTTATGGTAATGCGCCATTTCGAGTACCATTCTTCGAGTTCGTCCGACGCCCTCTGCAGAAGTCTGTCGACCTGTCCGAGGTTGCTGGATTGTGCTAGGACCGCGGTGTCGTCCGCGTAGGTTGCGAGGATGGTTCCTTTTGTTTTCGGGAGATCTGAAACATATAAATTAAATAAGATCGGGGAGAGGGGTGAACCTTGAGGTACTCCAGCGGTAATCCTTCGGGGGAAGGACCTGCAGTGTTGCAGCTTCGTCCTGAAGCATCTTTTGGATAGGAAGGAGTGGATAAGTTGGGTCATTTGGAGCGATATTCCTCGCTCCAGCATTTTATGTAGGAGTCCGTGGTGCCACACTTTGTCGAACGCTTTGGCGATGTCTAGGAACATTCTGCCGGTGTGCTTCTTCCAGTTGAAGCCGCGTGCGACGTGTTCGACAACTCGGAGGGCTTGTTGTGTCGTGGAGTGATTTCTTCGAAATCCAAATTGTTCGTCCGGTATTATCTGTAAATCGTCTATTTCTTCTTGCAGTCTGACTTGGATGATCCGCTCCAAAACTTTGCCCATCGTCGGCAGGAGGCTGATGGGTCTGTAGTTTTGGGGAAAGGTAGCGTTTTTACCCGGTTTCGGAATCATCACCGTGTCCGCTTCTCGCCATCTTGTAGGAAAATATTTTAAACGAAGTATTGCATTGTAAACTGCGGTGAGGTACGCTACGCCTCTTTGTGGGAGGAGCTTCATTGCTTTATTCGGAATGTGGTCCGGCCCCGGCGCCTTCTTTACTTTTAGTTTCTTCAGGATGTCCTTCACCTCCTGGGGGGTGGTGTGTCGAATGTTGTCTTGAGCTTTTTCCGCCAGGCGTTCTCTGACGGAGTTGTTTATTTTTCGAATGTGGCCGAGGTCTGCGTTTTCGTAAACGGGGCTGCATTGCGTTTCTATGCAATCTGCGAACGCGTCCGCCTTCGCGGCATCCGTGTATACTATTCCGTTCCTCCCGTGAAGTGGTGGCGTGGTAATGTGCTCCTTTCGCAGCGCCTTCACCATCTTCCAATACGATCCGTCTTGGACGTCGAGGGATTCCACTTTTTTGGTCCATTGTGCATTTTTATGCTCCTTGATGGCTATCTTTACTCGCCTTTCTGCGGCATTTAGTTCACGTTTGTCTTCGGGGTCTTGAGAACGCTGCCATCTGCGTCTTCTCATGTTTTTGTCCCTGATCATTTCTCTTATATCTATTGGCAGGCTGTAGTTATTTGTGTTCCTTGTTATCGTGAACTTTGCTTCTTCCATCGACCTCAGGATGGTTTTCGTGATTTCCTGTACTGCCGTATCTATCTGACGGGTGTTCTGTATTACGGGCACTGCGGGATTTTATCCTTAATCAGTGCTTCGTATTTTTTCCAGGAAATTCTGGTGATCTGCGTTGGCTCCAGTGGCTCTTGATCTCCTAGCTGCAGCAGGACGGGGTCGTGGTCAGAGCTCAGGTCCGGTATTGTTTCCATCCGGGTGTGTAATGGCACGTTTCGGAAAATCGCGATGTCTAATACGTCAGGCCTCGAGCCGTCACCTGGGTAACAGGTGGGTTCTTGAGGTCCTTCTACGATTATATCTCTCGTCGCGGCGTATGCTTCTAGGTCCCGCCCGTTCCGGTTTGAAATCCTGCTATTCCAGTCCGGGTGCTTCGCGTTTAGATCTCCTGCGATTATCGTGGGGATGTTATCGTCCAGGAGTGCGTCCAATTCTTGGGGGTCGAGCACGGCCCTCGGTGGGTTATACGCAGCTATTATTTTTATGCGTCCTGCGGAGCTGGTGGCCACTCCTATTGCAGTCACCTCCAGCAGTTGTGTATCCGGTGTCGGCATTTCGTAGTGTTCGATGGAGTTTTTCACGTATATTGCTGTGCCCCCTCCTCTCCCGGTGCGTCGGTCGTTGCGGTGCAAACGGTAATTCCTTATCTTGGGCTTATCACAAGGCCTTAGATGAGTTTCCGTGACCAGCACCATGTCTAGGTTTTGCCGGTAAACGAACTCTTCTAGCTCCTCCCTCTTTGTAAGGAGGCCGTTCGCGTTCCATATGCCGATATGGAGGGATGCTGGTTGTAGGGGGCGTTTATCCATCGATAGTTTCCCGTTGTGTCCGGAGGAATCTCATAAATTGCTTTATGAGTTCGGCGTCTTCAGCTGTGTCCACTTCTACCGTAGCGGTTTTCTTGATGGTTCCCTTAGTGGCCTGCGAGTAGCTTATTCCCTTTTCTACCATTTTCGCTGGTTGTCTGATTTCTGTCGGTCTTGGTGCGGGTCTTCTGCTTGATGTCTTGGCGATGTTCTTTGGATGGACGGGGCATCCACCGTAGTTTGCTGTGTGCACTCCTGTGCAGTTACAGCACTTCGGTTCTCCCATTTCCCGGGTCTTCAAACAGTCCTTTGTGTGGTGTGCTCCTGCACACTTGACACATCGTGGAGGGGCGTGGCAGCCGCTGGTGGTGTGGCCGTACCGTTGGCACTGATGGCATTGTCCCACGCCGTTTTTCTTGTGGGGCGTTTCCACGCGCACCCTTAGGTATCCCACGTTGCTGATCCGGAAGATCTCCTTCGCTTGCTCACTCCGTTGGAGGTGGACCAGGACCATGGCCGTTTGCCGGTGTTCGCGTCCAGCGAACATTCGACTAACCTTCTGGACTTCGAACCCCATTGCTGTTAGGTCTTCTCTTACGACGTCGATCATTTCCTCTCCTTGAGGTATTCCTTTAATAACCACTTTAAGTGGTTTGGCTTCCTCCAACATGTACACGTTGAAGTGTACTCCGGAGTTGTCTAGGATTGTTGTTGCCTTTCTGTAATCATCGGCACTGTTGAGAATAAGATTTACACCGTCTCTGGTGGATCTTGTTGACTTGGGTCTTATCCCTTCTGTCGCTAGGGCCTGGATGGTCTTCCTGTAATCCTCCTGCCGGTGGAGGATTAGCGGCGGGATCCTGTCCTTGCGGATTGCCGGCGTTTCTCGGTCACGCGCTTCTGCGTCTGTCCGTGGCCTCTTGTTGGCCTTCCTGGAGACTTTGGTGAAACCATCATCTTCAGTAGCGTCTTCGTTCTGTGGTTGCAAAGCTACCACTTCCATGTCATCGTCGGAGTCCGCTTCTCGTGTATTCTTTTCCACGGAAGTTGCGGGGGGCGTGTCCTTTGTCGTCTTAGCCCTTTTGTTCTTCATTTTCGGGGAGTACTCGTCGCTCTCCGAAGGTATCCTTTCCTTTCTGGGTTCTTTTGTCAGCGTAGGTTGTTCGGTTGTTGACGTGGTTGCTTTGATGTCTTCTTCATCAAAGATTTCAGTTGTCTTTGTCGGTTGTTGCGATTCAATCAGTTGTGTGAGTCTAGCCACTTGATTTGTCAGACGCACGACTTTTTTCATTAGATCCTCTATAACTCGATCTTTCTGGTCCAGTTTCTCGTATAGCTGGTCCATCTTGCCCCTCCGAGGGTGGTATGCAGACTTCATCTTGAGGGAGTTCTTTACAATATGGGCGTGGCTTCGCTTAGAAAAATGCAGTGAAAACTGCACTAATCTTCGCTAACCTGTAGGCCTGAAATAAACGTTAGTACACGACTCGCTCGGTCGTATGTTCTTTTTTTGGTGTGCTCCGAGGAGCACATGAAATGTACAACGTACAATTTGAAAACAAAATTCTGTTCAATCGCTCTACAGAACGTGTGTTCAGTACGAGCGCTCGCACAGAACTTGTCTGTCTGTCGACGCCGATCGGTGATCGGTGATCGTTAATTGCTCTCGGTACTACGGGCTCTTTGCCCTCTATACCTTCATCTAATCGTGCTTCTTGATGGCATTCGTAGTTTCGATGTACCTGTAAAAAATACATTAAAATTACCAATACCTGTATGTTGTTTGCTCGGAGAAGATCTTCGCTTTTAGCTTCAGGTCTTCTCGGTATCGTAGTCCCATTACTTCGTTGGGGCGGCCGCTTAGATGATTGCGGCTTTTGCGTACCCTCTTTGGGTGCTTAACCTTTCGTTGCTCTGAGTGCCTTCACGATCTTCATTACGAGCGCGAAGTCTTCGTCTTCCAGTTCTTCTGGCGTCTGTTGTGCATTTCTTGCAGCCATCTGCGCGTAGCTAATGCTGGCCTCGGCAATTCTTGCCGGTTTCTTAACGATTGTTGGTTTGGGGGCGTTACCCTTCTTGACATTTCTCGGGTGGGCGGGGCATCCACCGTAGTTTGCAGTGTGCAACCCGGTGCAGTTGCAACACTTTGCTTCGCCCTCTTCACGGGTCTTCTTGCATTCCCTCGTGTTGTGTGCCCCCGCACACTTCACACATCTGGGTGGCGCATGGCATACGTTGGAGGTATGTCCGTAACGTTGGCACTGGAAGCACTGACCGATGCCATTCTTTTTGTGGAGCGATTCCACACGTACTCTGAGGTGTCCTATCGTCTTAATGTTGAAAACCTCTTTGGCCTCTTCACTCCTTCCGAGGTGGACCAGTACCATCGCAGTTTTTCTATGCTCGCGTCCGGCGAACATGCGGCTAACCTTCTGTACATCAAATCCCCCGGATTTGAGTTCTTCCTTGACGGTCTCTATCATCTCGTCATCTTGAGGAATGCCCTTGACAACTACCTTGATAGGTTTCGCCTCCTCCAGGAGGTACACGTTGAACTGCACGTCGGCGTCGTCCAGTGCAGCTGTTGCGGTTCTGTACTCCTCCGCGGAGCTGAGGAGCACGTTGATACCATCCTTTGTGGTTCTGGTAGTTTTCGGTGTAATGTCGACAGTCTTTAATTTCTTCATCGCCCTTGAGTAATCCTCCTGTCGGTGGAGGATCAGTGGCGGGATCCTTTCTCGTTTTACGGGCATGTCCTTACAGGAGGTTTCAGCGTCCACCCGTTGACGCTTGACTCCGCCCCTCTTTGCGACGGTTTGAAAGCCGTCCTCTTCTGGAATGGTGTCTTCTTCCTGCTTAGATGTAGTTGCTATGACGCTAACTTCCATCTTGGTAGGCTCTTCCTTCTTCTTTGGTGCTGCTGCAGCTTCTTCCTTCTTACTGGTAACCACTTCTGTTGGTTTAACCTTCTCTTTCCGCTTCTGTTTTTTCGACTTCGGCGGTTCTTGAGTGTCTTCGGCCTTATCTTCCTTAGCCTTTTCTACGGCTGGCTTGGTCGAAAGCTTCTTTAATTCTTTCTTCGCTTGCTTGAGTTCTGCTTCTTGTTTGGCGTACAATCGTTGTAGGTCTTCAACCATTCGCACCAACTCATTGATGCGTATCCGCTGCTGGATGATGATCTCCGCAGGGTCCTCATCTTCGAAGTCGCTGTCCCCGAACATCTTCTTTGCGTTCTTCAATACCGGATCTATGTGGCTTGAACCACACAATTCCGGTGCGAAGATTGCTGAAATAAAGGATTAGTAACGATACTAGTCGTACGTTCCCTTTTAAAAGATAGCGCCAATAGGCGTATCGAAAAAATCTGCGCAAACTCTCTCCCAAAACACGTGTGTTCTGTTCAAGAGCTCAACACAGACTTCTGTCTGTCTAGGTGCTGCATCGGTTATCGGTTATCATTATATAATTACGGTATTTCGGGCTCTAACCCTTTATACCTTCGTCGAATTGGTTTCTGTGTGGTGTAGATTCGATGCATCTGTAATAAAATAGAAATGCATTAAATATACTACCTTCTGTTTATTGTTGTCTTCGCAAGATGATTTTCGGCCTCTTGTGCTTCATTTCATCTTGGATGTCGTATTCCCAAGTTCCTTTCATTGTTGGGTTGGGGTGTGCCGCTAGTGCCTCTTCTAGGTTGATTGCGGCGTTTTTTGCGAACTCCATTAAGCTGGGTATCCTGAGGTCTTTGTGTATTTGGTCGTTTCTTACGTACCATGGCGCGTTTACTGTGATTCTTAGGTACTTATTCTGTACCACCTGAAGTTGTTTTATTGTTGACGGAGCGGCGTAAGCCCAGACTTCTGCGGCGTATAGCATCATCGGACGGACCACCGTTTTGTAGATCAACAGCTTGTTGTCGATTGACAACACGCTGTTTCTACCTATCAGTGGGTAAAGCTTCTTTATTAACCCGTGTCCCTTTTCCCTTCGGTCGTCTACGTGGAGTTTCCATCGGAGCGTTCTGTCCATTACCAGCCCTAGGTATTTTATGGAATTCTTCCACGGGATGTCTTGTCCGAACATGGTGATGTTTCGGTTCGGTGTTGCGCGTCTCTTTGTGAAGAGGATGGCCGTACTTTTCTCTGGGTTTATGGTAATGCGCCATTTCGAGTACCATTCTTCGAGTTCGTCCGACGCCCTCTGCAGAAGTCTGTCGACCTGTCCGAGGTTGCTGGATTGTGCTAGGACCGCGGTGTCGTCCGCGTAGGTTGCGAGGATGGTTCCTTTTGTTTTCGGGAGATCTGAAACATATAAGTTAAATAAAATCGGGGAGAGGGGTGAACCTTGAGGTACTCCAGCGGTAATCCTTCGGGGGAAGGACCTGCAGTGTTGCAGCTTCGTCCTGAAGCACCTTTTGGATAGGAAGGAGTGGATAAGTTGGGTCATTTGGAGCGATATTCCTCGCTCCAGCATTTTATGTAGGAGTCCGTGGTGCCACACTTTGTCGAACGCTTTGGCGATGTCTAGGAACATTCCGCCGGTGTGCTTCTTCCAGTTGAAGCCGCGTGCGACGTGTTCGACAACTCGGAGGGCTTGTTGTGTCGTGGAATGATTTCTTCGGAATCCGAATTGTTCGTCCGGTATTATCTGTAAATCGTCTATTTCTTCTTGCAGTCTGACTTGGATGATCCGCTCCAAAACTTTGCCCATCGTCGGCAGGAGGCTGATGGGTCTGTAGTTTTGGGGAAAGGTAGCGTTTTTACCCGGTTTCGGAATCATCACCGTGTCCGCTTCTCGCCATCTTGTAGGAAAATATTTTAAACGAAGTATTGCATTGTAAACTGCGGTGAGGTACGCTACGCCTCTTTGTGGGAGGAGCTTCATTGCTTTATTCGGAATGTGGTCCGGCCCCGGCGCCTTCTTTACTGTTAGTTTCTTCAGGATGTCCTTCACCTCCTGGGGGGTGGTGTGTCGAATGCTGTCTTGTGCTTTTTCCGCCAGGCGTACTCTGACGGAGTTGTTTATTCTTCGAATGTGGCCGAGGTCTGCGTTCTCGTAAACGGGGCTGCATTGCGTTTCTATGCAATCTGCGAACGCGTCCGCCTTCGCGGCATCGGTGTATACTATTCCGTTCCTCCCGTGAAGTGGTGGCGTGGTTATGTGCTCCTTTCGCAGCGCCTTCACCATCTTCCAATACGATCCGTCTTGGACGTCGAGGGATTCCACTTTTGCTGTCCATTGTGCATTTTTATGCTCTTTGATGGCTATCTTTACTCGCCTTTCTGCGGCATTTAGTTCACGTTTGTCGTCGGGGTCTTGAGAACGCTGCCATCTGCGTCTTTTCCTGTTTTTGTCCCTGATAATTTCTCTTATATCTATGGGCAGGCTGTAGTTATTCGTATTCCTTGTTATCGTGAACTTTGCTTCTTCCATCGACCTCAGGATGGTTGTCGTGATTTCCTGTACTGCCGTATCTATCTGACGGGTGTTCTGTATTACGGGCACTCCGGGGATTTTATCCTTAATCAGTGCTTCGTACTTTTTCCAGGAAATTCTGGTGATCTGCGTTGGCTCCAGTGGCTCTTGATCTCCTAGCTGCAGCAGGACGGGGTCGTGGTCAGAGCTCAGGTCCGGTATTGTTTCTATCCGGGTGTGTAGTGGCACGTTTCGGAAAATCGCGATGTCTAATACGTCAGGCCTCGAGCCGTCACCTGGGTAACAGGTGGGTTCTTGAGGTCCTTCTACGATTATATCTCTCGTCGCGGCGTATGCTTCTAGGTCCCGCCCGTTCCGGTTTGCAATCCTGCTATTCCAGTCCGGGTGCTTCGCGTTTAGATCTCCTGCGATTATCGTGGGGATGTTATCGTCCAGGAGTGCGTCCAATTCTTGGTGGTCGAGCACGGCCCTCGGTGGGTTATATGCAGCTATTATTTTAATGCGTCCTGCGGAGCTGGTGGCCACTTCTATTGCAGTCACCTCCAGCGATTGTGTATCCGGTATCGGCATTTCGTAGTGTTCGATGGAGTTTTTCACGAATATTGCTGTGCCCCCTCCTCTCCCGGTGCGTCGGTCTTTGCGGTGCAAACGGTAATTCCTTATCTTGGGCTTATCACAAGGCCTTAGATGAGTTTCCGTGACCAGCACCATGTCTAGGTTTTGCCGGTAAACGAACTCTTCTAGCTCCTCCCTCTTTGTAAGGAGGCCGTTCGCGTTCCATATTCCGATATGGAGGGATGCTGGTTGTAGGGGGCGTTTATCCATTGATGATTTCACGCTCTGTCCGGAGGAATCTCATAAACTTCTTTATGAGCTCTGCGTCTTCGGCTGCTTCCACTTCTATCGTGGTGGTTTTCTTGATGCTATTCGTTGCGACCTGCGAATAGCTTAAACCTTTCTCCACTGTGCGGGCTGGTTGCCTGTTCACTGGTGGTCTCGGTGCGGGCCTCCTGCTTGAAATCTTCGCAGCGTTCTTGGGGTGGACGGGACATCCACCGTAGTTGGCTGTGCACTCCCGTGCAGTTGCAGCATTTCGGGTCGCCCATTTCCCGTGTCTTCAGGCAGTCGTTCGTGTGGTGTGCTCCTGCACACTTTACACATCGTGGGGGGGCGTGGCAGCCGCTGGAGGTGTGGCCGTATCGCTGGCAGTGATGGCATTGTCCTACGCCATTTTTCTTGTGGGGCGATTCTACCCTCACCCTTAGGTATCCAACGTTGGTCGTGCTGAATATCTCCTTTGCTTTCTCATTCCTTTGTAGGTGTACGAGGACCATGGCCGTTTGTCGGTGTTCGCGTCCTGCGAACATCCGGCTGACCTTCTGGACTTCGTAGCCCGCTCGTTGGAGGTCTTCTCTGACTATTTCCACCATTTCTTCTCCTTGTGGAATGCCTTTGATAACCACCTTCAGTGGTTTCGCTTCGTCGAGAAGGTACACGTTGAAGTGTATTCCCGCGCTGTCGAGTACTTCTGTCGCCTTCCGGTATTCTTCTGCGCTTCCGAGTAGCACATTCACTCCGTCTTTTGTCGATCTTGTCGACTTCGGTCTGATGTTGTCTTTCTCCAACATCCGTATCGCCTTTCTGTAGTCCTCCTGTCTGTGGAGGATGAGTGGTGGTATTCTTTCCCTTCTCACAGGTGCTACCGGGGTCTGCTCATCAGCGTCCACTCGCTGCCTTTTAGCGCCTCCTTTTTTGGTGACGGTCGTGAATTCTGATTCATCAGCGATCGTACCGTCGTCGCAGGTTGTTTCGGAAGTTGCCGTGCAGACTTCCATGTCTTCTTTGGGTCGTGGTCCTCGGTTTCCCTTTTGGGAGCTGGTGGGCGTGTCTGTTTCCTCGCCTTTTTTCTGCGTCCGCTTCTTCTTTTGCGGCTGTCCCTGAGTGTCCTCTTGCTGGATTTGGTTTTTCTTGCCTTTTTTGGTCGCGTTGTTTGGTTGGGCCTTGTCTTCAGTTGCCCTTTTCAGTTCGTCTATCGTTGCTTCGAGTCTCTTGATCTCGATCTTGCATCTTACGTTTTCGTTGGTAATGTTTTGTACCGGGTCGTGCTCAACTCCGCTTTGCTTAGCCATCATCTTAGTCAAGTTATTGATTGCACGGGTTTGTTCGGCTTGTTGTGCTTTTAATTGGTTTATTAGCTCTTCTATTCTTTGAGCTTGCTGCTCTGACTTTATCCTTTGCTTCTCGAGCTCTTGTCGCAGTTTCTCGTTTTCTTTCTGAATTCTTCTGAATTCGAAAACGTTGGGCGAGGGTGCTGTTGTTTCCTCTTGGTTGGACGTTGGTTCTTCAGTTTCTTCCATTTTGAAATTTGTTTCCATGATTTCCTACGTTAATTGGTGGGCGTGGCTTCCTGTTGATCTTGAGTACACTGGAGCACACGGACCGCTCGGAGAATCCTCTGGAAAAATTCGATTCCTCGATAACAAAAATTCGATTTGCAAGCACCCGGCCTACCACACTCGACTATAATAAACGGATTTACTATAATCGAGTAACAGCCACCGAGTCCCACAATCGATTCCCCTTATCGAGTCTATCGAGTGTCGATTAGTTTCACTCACACAGTCGATGTTCTTTCTTATTATATATGTTCTTAAAAGAACATATATGAAGGTCAAAAGTATGACCGGGGTAATAAATACTCGCTGCAGTTCTTTTGCTAGGCTGTAATGAAAATTACAATCGGTGCGTCGTAGAAGCTGGGATCATTAACCGAAGTTAAATCTCCCCAGCACAAAACAATTCTGGTTGCTCTCTCTCTAAACGTGACCGCTCAGTTCGAATGCAAGCACAGAACTGTGTCTTGTCGTCTGTCGACTTGTCTGTCTCTAGGTGCTGCATCGGTTATCGGTTATCATTATATGATTACGGTATTTCGGGCTCTAACCCTTTATACCTTCGTCGAATTGGTTTCTTGTGGTGTAGATTCGATGCATCTGTAATAAAATAGAAATGCATTAAATATACTACCTTCTGTTTATTGTTGTCTTCGCAAGATGATTTTCGGCCTCTTGTGCTTCATTTCATCTTGGATGTCGTATTCCCATGTTCTTTTCATTGCTGGGTTGGGGTGTGCCGCTAGTGCCTCTTCTAGGTTGATTGCGGCGTTTTTTGCGAACTCCATTAAGCTGGGCATCCTGAGGTCTTTATGTATTTGTTCGTTTCTTACGTACCATGGCGCGTTTACTGTGATTCTTAGGTACTTATTCTGTACCACCTGAAGTTGTTTTATTGTTGACGGAGCGGCGTAAGCCCAGACTTCTGCGGCGTATAGCATCATCGGACGGACCACCGTTTTGTAGATCAACAGCTTGTTGTCGATTGACAACACGCTGTTTCTACCTATCAGTGGGTAGAGCTTCTTTATTAACCCGTGTCCCTTTTCTCTTCGGTCGTCTACGTGGAGTTTCCATCGGAGTGTTCTGTCCATTACCAGCCCTAGGTATTTTATGGAATTCTTCCACGGGATGTCTTGTCCGAACATGGTGATGTTTCGGTTCGGTGTTGCGCGTCTCTTTGTGAAGAGGATGGCCGTACTTTTCTCTGGGTTTATGGTAATGCGCCATTTCGAGTACCATTCTTCGAGTTCGTCCGACGCCCTCTGCAGAAGTCTGTCGACCTGTCCGAGGTTGCTGGATTGTGCTAGGACCGCGGTATCGTCCGCGTAGGTTGCGAGGATGGTTCCTTTTGTTTTCGGGAGATCTGAAACATATAAATTGAATAAGATCGGGGAGAGGGGTGAACCTTGAGGTACTCCAGCGGTAATCCTTCGGGGGAAGGACCTGCAGTGTTGCAGCTTCGTCCTGAAGCATCTTTTGGATAGGAAGGAGTGGATAAGTTGGGTCATTTGGAGCGATATTCCTCGCTCCAGCATTTTATGTAGGAGTCCGTGGTGCCACACTTTGTCGAACGCTTTGGCGATGTCTAGGAACATTCCGCCGGTGTGCTTCTTCCAGTTGAAGCCGCGTGCGACGTGTTCGACAACTCGGAGGGCTTGTTGTGTCGTGGAGTGATTTCTTCGGAATCCGAATTGTTCGTCCGGTATTATTTGTAAATCGTCTATTTCTTCTTGCAGTCTGACTTGGATGATCCGCTCCAAAACTTTGCCCATCGTCGGCAGGAGGCTGATGGGTCTGTAGTTTTGGGGGAAGGTAGCGTTTGTACCCGGTTTCGGAATCATCACCGTGTCCGCCTAGGTGCTGCATGTTCAATTATTAGCTAGGCAAAAAAAGAAAAAAAAAACATGTTAGTAGGTTACGTTACTTAATTGAGTAATAATTAATTCATAATCTAAATGGATGTTGTGGGCGGGGCTGTAGGTGGGCGGCATGATGTTTCCTTGGGAGCATGTAGGCGGTTGGTCCCTCGGAGCATCTATGGAACTGCGGATTCAGGATGGACGTCGGTGAAGCTGCTGCATCAGGCATCTGCAATTAAAATGAAATATGTATGAGTATTGATTATTATTATTGGGGATTGTTAGTAGGTAGTGTTTAGTGTTATAGATTTTGTTGGTGTTACGTTTGTTAAATGAATGTGTGTTGCATAAGTGTTAGTTATCGTAAAGCGAGTGGTGTGGATTGTATGAGTTCATCGACGTCCTCAGGAGGGTCGTCTAGGAGTTGGGTTAGGACGGCTGGGGGGAACTTAAATTTAATTTTAGGTTTGCGGTACAAGCATCTATCTCTTGGAGGATTGTTGAATGGGGTGAGAAGGATTTCTCGTCATCTTCGTTGTCACCGAATACTCGGCGATAAGTGAATTGTTTTTGGAGTGTTTTAAGTCTTTGTGTAATTGGTGTTATTTTTGCGTGATCAATTGTGAGTGTACATGGGTATCTGTAGTGTAATCTATGTATTTTGCGTAGAATTCGGCGTTCGCTGGATGCGAGAGATTGTAGGTGTTGGCTTTTAAGGATTGCGTACAGTGGAGCCCTGTAATCGAGGCTAGCTTCTTCATTGTCTTGAAATAATCCTCCTGGCGGTAGAGGATTAGAGGCGGGATTCTTTCTTTGCGGGCGGGGCTTTCCTGGATTTTCGCTTCGGCGTCCACCCGTTGCCGCTTGACACCGCCTTTCTTCGTGACTGTCTTGAATTCCTCCTCTTCGGAGAGGGCGTCTTCGTCTTTTTCTTGTTGGGAAGCTGCTGTGCAGACTTCCATCTTGTCGTGGTGTTTTCCGGTTGGTCTTGCCGGTTTTGAGGATGCTTCGGGAGTTTCATCATTCCCTCTCTTCTTCCCGTTGTGCTTCTTCTTCTTCGGACGCGGGGGCTTTTCGCTGTCGCGTTGGTCTTCGACGCGAGCTTCGGTGGTCTTGATCGTGGTTTTAATCGCCGGATTGGTGGTTGCAATCGCGTCGAGTCTCGCTACGACTTCTGCGTGTTGAGACTTAAGGGTCTCAATGGTTGCCTTTAGTTCTTGGATGTTTTTCTCTTGTCGCTGGAGTGTTTTGAGATGCTCTTCTATGATGGCGTCTCTTTGGCGGACTTCCTCCCGTGCCTTTGCATATTGATCCAGGTAGATTTCTTGTAAGCCGCGTTCTCTCTCCAGTTGGTCTTCGTAGCTTTCTTCGTCTGACGACATCGTGGGTGGCTCTTCTCCGAGACCGGGTCTGTGCGGTTTTAACCACACACTTCCGGTGCGAAGATAGTGGACCTCTGAAATAAAAGATTAGTACTCGATACTAGTCGTACGTTCTTTTATATGATAACGCCAAGAGGCGTATCGAATTGTCTGAGCAAACTCTCTCCCAAAACACGTGTGTTCTGTTCGAGAGCTAAACACAGACTCTAGCCGTAACATGAGTGATATTTTGTCGCGCTTATAAAGGCATCGAACAATAGGAATCCCCGTGGAGTAAGCCCGTCACGCTAAGCTCCGCCCATAGGGCGTAGCGTAACATAGGTACGATATGACATAAAAAATTATTACTTATGTAATAAAAAGAAGTAACCAATTATTTATTCATTTGAATAAATGACATTGATAAGTAATAACTAATTCATTGTAAAAATCGCATAATAAAATTGATACAAATGTAACCCTACTCGAGGTAAACTTTTTATTTATGTATTTAACAAAATTAATAATAATTTTTAATTACATATTCACTTATGCGTTCACAACAAAAAATTATAATAAAAGTTGTTTCTTAATATTATTTATATTTCGATAAAATTTAGGAATTACCTACAGGGCCCATTAGAACCTCTTATTTTTTATTGTATGTAAACTTACGTTTTATAATATTTCACGTGTGGACTAATTTTGAAACCAGTAGAATAAGAATGATAAGGCACAAAAAAAAAACTCAGGTAAAGACGGTGAAAGTTAACGGATTAGATCCTATTGTTCGTCACATTCATTCAGTTTTAGGGTTTTCGTATTATGGAATGGCTTTATTTACCAAAAATACTGAATTTTGTATAGAAATAGTAACCGTAAACAAAAGATAAATTGAAAAAAATGCATATAATTTTTTTACTTTTGTTGATTTTAATTGACAATAATATTTTATTCCACTTTCTGCTAATGCACTGTTTTTTAACAAACTTATAGAATATATTAACAGAATATGTACAATAACAGTGATAATTAGAGACGGGCAGATATGCTGCAAAGATAGTGCATATATGCACTTACATATGCAATAAAAAAGTGAAGAAATATACACTCAATATGCAGTAATATAGCCATATATGCACTAACATATGCCCTAAAAAATTTTACTTTTATCAGGATTGTGTTAATAGTGCTGGTAAGTGTTTAAGTTTCTTCCTGGGTTTTCTCGGGTTGTATAGTCTTTTGCTTGTGTAGTATGTAGTTTTGAGCATGTTTTTAGTTGCGTTTGTATTGCCGTGCACTCTGCAGTTTGTGAATTTTGTTCGTAGTGTCTTGATCCTGTCGACGATAGGTTGTATGTCTGCTGTTTGTATAGTCAAGTCGTTGGGGAGTCTGTAGTCCAGTCTATGGATGGTTCTTTATAGTCTTTTGCTTGTGTAGTATGTAGTTTTGAGCATGTTTTTAGTTGCGTTTGTATTGCCGTGCACTCTGCAGTTTGTGAATTTTGTTCGTAGTGTCTTGATCCTGTCGACGATAGGTTGTATGTCTGCTGTTTGTATAGTCAAGTCGTTGGGGAGTCTGTAGTCCAGTCTATGGATGGTTCTTAGTATTTTACGTTCACAGGCAGCGATGGATTGTAGGTTATTGGGTTTGAGGGAGGCGTACAATGGCGCACGGTAGTCGATTAGGGGCCTCGTGTATGTTTTGTATGTATGTTGTAAGGTTTTGGGGTGGCAACCCCTGTCGCGTCCTCCTAGTGCTTTTAGTAAGTATGCGCGGTTCCGTACTTTGTTTAGGTTATTTTGTATGTCTTGGTTCCAGTTAAGGGTATTCGTGAAGGTAATCCCTAAGTATATTATTTTGTCTTGTGGATGTAGTTGTATGTCCCTTAATTGTAGATTGATGTTGTCTGATGTTTGTCGAGGTTGTCTTGTTAGGTTAGGGTGTCGGAATAGTATCGTTTGGGTTTTGTTGGGGTTAATGATAATTCTCCATTTGTTCGCCCAGTTGGAGAATTCTCGTAATTGTTGGGACAATAGTCTGTTCGCTGTTTCACTTTTCCGGTTGGTCGCCCACATCGCAGTGTCATCTGCGAATTGGGTCATTGTAATGTTTTGGTTTGCTGGTTGTGGAATGTCGTGTGCATAAATTAAGTATAGGAGTGGTGCTAAGGCCGAACCTTGCGGTACGCCCGCTGTTGGCGTGAACGGCTGGGATGTAGTAGTGCCTATCCTTTACAGTCCTGTCAGACAGGTATGAAAGAAGGAGTCGGACGAAGTGTATTGGAATATTGAGCGTTTGGATTTTGTGGATTAGTCCGGCGTGCCAGACTTTATCAAAGGCCTGTTTTATATCAAGTAAAACTGCCAGGCAGCAGGATTGTTGGTTGAATGATCTGGAGACTTCAGTGTGGAGTTTGACTAATGGATCATGGCATGAACGGTTAGGTCTAAAGCCGAATTGGCTATCTGGGTTGAGGTTGTTAGCTTCGAGGTAGTCTCTTAGCCTTCCGGAAAGAATGGTTTCTAGGCCTTTGTCCATGCAGTTCAGTAGGGAGATGGGTCTGTAAGAAGAGGGTTGTGTGGGGTCCGAACGTGGTTTGGTCGTCATAATTATGTTTGAAATTTTCCATTCAGTTAGAAAGTACGAGAGGGATAAGCATTTGTTGTAAATTTGCCAGAGTAGTGTGATGGCGTTCGGCGGTAGTTTACGTAGTATTAGTCGATTGAGGCCGTCTTGTCTACGTGCTGTGTTTTTGCGTTTTCTGAATATGTCTGTTATTGTGTCTGGGGATATCGGAATTAAGAAGGGATCGTCTTGTGTTAGTATAAGTGGGGCTTCATTTCTCTGTCTCAGTCTCTCAAGGTTTTGTTCTAATTGGGATTTAAGATCGTCATCAAATAATGGGTCGTCAGGGGTTGTAAATGAATCTTGTAGATGAAGACTGAAAAGGGCCGCCTTCCCCTGGTCTGTGGTGATCATGTTGCCTTGGAGGTCGAGTAAGTGATCGTGGTCTCGTTTTTTGTTTTGTGAGGACCTTAAACTTGTGCCAAAAGTTTGGGCCGTTTCTGTAATCTAGGTCGGATGTTATACGTATCCAGTTTTCCTGAATGTAGCGGTTTGTTTCTAGCCGTATTTTTGCATTGAGTCTGTTATACGCAGTTTTGAGAACTGGATCTCTGTGCCTTATGTATTGTCTGTATATGCGTCTTTGTTGTTTGATCATTGTTAGGATATATGAGGGGGGCGGGGAGGTTTTCTGTTAATATCTATGGTTTTGGTCGGGATGGCTGTGTTTGTTGTGTCGGTTATTAAGTGCGTCAGTTCACGTACGGTGTCGTCAATGTTCTGAGCTGTGTCTAGAATGACTTTTGGTAAGTTGTTGGTTATGTGTTGGGCAAATAAGTCCCAGTTTGCATTTTTAAAGTCACGTCTTGTAATCATCGTTGGTGTATGTGGAGGTGCTGGTCCTAATGTGGTATTAATGAGTAGTGGAAGGTGATCAAACATTATAGTGGTTCCCAGGTGGCATTGGTTGCTGATATGTTGTATGAGTGGTTCGGAGCATATGATGTGGTCTATTATGGAGGTTCCTGGAATCCGAAAAAGTGGGCAATGTGTTCTCCGCTCGCCAGAGGGCAGGCGGACAGGTTGTTGGTTAGCATGATTCCGTTGTGGTTGGTAGCTGTGTCACCGAATTGTGTGTGTGTCTTGAGTACAGCATTAGGAAGGTCGGCGATGAACTTTAAGAGTTCTTCGGATAGGGTGTTTATCCCTGATGGATTATAGTAGTAGATGGTTATAATTGGTGTGGCTGGAAGGTGTATCGTGGCCGCTCACACTCCAGGTGTTGTAGTTGCCGCGGTAGAGTATAGTTGGTTGCTGGATATCTGGTGTATATTAGGAGTGTTGTACCTCGGGTTCCCCTGATTCCCCTGTTTAGGAAAGTGTTGTATTGTGTAATATTAAGTGTGCCTCGTGTGTGTAGTTTAGTTTCTGTTATGGCGAGAATTTGTAGTTTGTCGTTTGTCAGTAGGTTTTTGAGGAAGGGACGATTCCGTCGAATGCCCCTTGCGTTAACAGTTCCTACTGTTAAAGCCATTGTACTTATGGGTTAGGATCAAGATAGGTTGTTAAGATGGATGTGTTTAGGAATGGACAATAGGAGTCGAGAACGCGACCCGAGTACCCACCCAGCTGGAATACACGTGCCGGTCCAGGTACACCGTCGCTGCCCGGTCCATCATTTTCAAGACAAGCTCTGTCTGGAAAGACAGACACGAGAGTGAAGGCGAACGCTCTCAGGAATTGGCCTATGCGTAGGAAGTGTTCGACCGTGGGGTCGTCTGCTTCGGTAGTGGAGTTGGTTGCGGAGGCGGTTTCCAAAGCGGAGATGCTAGCCGCTTATGAGGGAGAAGAAGGATTGTCTCGACGATTCTCACAGTCAAAACTGTAAGTTGCGTGGGAGCCACCGCAGTTGTTACACCTTGGCGTAGACAATGATGGGCAGGATTGGCTTTTGTGGTTTCCACCACAGGAAGGACATTTAAAGGTTCGTGGAGTTGTACAATCTACCGCTTGGTGTCCGAACTGCATGCATATAGAGCGGTATTTAGGTATTGGTTTTGGGATTTGGGATGGCTCACAAACGTAGTGCCTGGAGAACATCCAGACCCCACGTGCAAGCAGGCAATCGAGGGTGGATTTTGAAGCGGTAATGATTTGGATTAGGGATGTGGGACGGTCCGTGATTTTGGAGATGATGCGGATTGCGCTGGTAACATGCGGAAGGTCAATGGAATCAGTGATTTCGGTCATGAAGATGTCCTGGTCAACTCAGCGGATGACACAGGAAAAGGAATTTGGTCTGGTCTTATCAGAGGTAAGGGATGGTCTAGGGCCGGTGAGTTGCTGAAAGGAGATGGAGGGGGTACCAAAAAGGTGTTGTATTTTTGTTTGGGTTTCGCGGATTGGTGATAAGGAGTGCGATGTGGTTGTGGTTGAGTTTAAGCTCAGTCCACGGTAGGTTTAGGGTTAGAAGGGTTTGGTAGAGTTGTTTTTGGGATTTGATGTTGGTAGGGATGTTGCGGATGCAGTATTTCGGTTTGGTTAAGTCGGTTGAGGAAGAGGAAGTTGAGGTGCTTGTGGAGGAAGTAGCGGAGGTAGAGGATGTATTGGATTCGGTTGGACATAAGGTAGTGGGTCGTCGTCTGCGTCATTGTCGGTGTGATTGGTCTAGCAGTTTTTGTTGCGTAAGTGCGTGGTGGTGTGGGAAATACGTTAGGTTGTGGTCGTGTAGTCGGTGTTGTCTGCGTCGTTGTATGTGTCGTAGCAGTTATGTTAACGTAGGTCCTTGGTGGTATAGTCGGTGGTAATGTCGGTAAGACGTACGGGTGTGGTCTTAACTCCTGTATTGTCAATTCGTCGGGGGCAGGTGAGGGAGGGAGAGGTTTGTCATGTTTCACTATGGCAATTGTTAGTTGGTACTTGAATTTTAGGATAGAATATTTTTTAAAAAATGTTTTTCAGAAGATTCAACTCTCACCGGAGTTCAGCCTCACACCCCGCCGGGTAAGGGCTTGGACGTTGAGAGTTCTGTTCGATTGGAGGGCAGTTGTTAATTAGATCAATAAATGTACCACAATTTCTAATTTTTATTACTTAATTATAATTAATTAAACTAATATTACCTTAAACTGTCCTTTCGAAAAGTCCTTTTGTTGAATTTTACCTAACTATGCACGTATCATTCAATTCTAATAAGCGATGCCGGTTGGAACAAGATGGCCGCCGATATCCGTTGATTGAAGATGATTGGTTCTTCCGGCGCTGTCGGTCCCCGGCTTCTCGTATAACCGCCCCTAAATATCTGTTGTTTGCTATAGCAGTGACAACTGCTTATTTAGAAGACGGCGAAGTTTCGTAACCTGCAGACGACGGTTAAAACGAATTAAATTGGTTTGAATCGCGTTCGTATGCACCCGATATTCGGCTAAAACTGCGATGAAGTATTTCGATCGTAGCATCGCATTATAAACTGCTGTAAGGTACGTTACGCCTCTTTGAGAGAGGAGCTTCAGCGCTTAATTTGGAATGGCATCTAGCCCCGGTGCCTTCTTGATGTTTAACTTCTTCAGGATTTCGCTTACCTCCTGTGGGGTGGTGTGTCGGATGTTCTCTTGAGATTCTTCCGCCAGGCGCTCTCTGACGAATCTATTTGTCCTTTGAATGTGAGCGAGGTCCGCGTTCTCGTAGACGGGGCTGTATTGTGTTTCTATGCATTCTGCGAATGCGTCTGCCTTCTCTACTTCCGTGCATGCCATTCCATTCCTATCTCGGAGTGGGGGCGTGTTTGTGTACTCCTTTCGCAACGCCTTCACCATCTTCCAATATGATCCGTCTTTGACGTCGAGGGATGCGCTGTCCAACGTGTGTTTTTTTTGTGTTCTTTAATGGCCGTCTTGACTCGCTTTTCTGTGGCATTCAATTCTCGTTTATCTTCCGGATTTTGTGTTCGGTGCCATCTCCGTCTTGTCCTGTTTTTGTCCCTGATAAGTTATGTCTATGGGCAGGCTGTAGTAATTTTTGTTTTTAGTGAATGTAAACTTGGCTACTTCTATTGTCCTCTGGATGGTTGTCGTGATTTTCTGTATTGCCGTATCTATCTGACGGGCATCGTTTATCACTGGCACTACAGGGATCTTGTCCTTGATCAGCGCTTCGTATTTCTTCCAGGAAGTTCTAGTGATCTGCGTGGGCTGTAGCGGCTCTTGATCTCCTAGCTGCAGCAGGATGGGGTCGTGATCTGCTATTGTTTCCATCCGGAAATGCAAGGGAACATTCCGGAATATGGCTATATCTAGCACGTGTGGCCTCCTTGTACCTGGGTGACAGGTTGGTACTTGTGGACCTTCAGGTTTCTTGTCGCGGCGTAGGCTTCTAGCTCCCTTCCGTTTCGGTTGGGTGTCGTGCTGTTCCAGTTCTGGTGTTTAGCATTTAAATCTCCTGCCATTATTGTGGGTCTGTTGTCTTCGAATAATGCGTCCAATTCTTAGGCGTCTAGCACGGCCCTTGGTGGATTGTATGCGCCTATTATCTTTATGCGTCCTGCGGAGCTTATGTTCACGCCTATCGCAGTCACCTCCAGCAATTGCGTTTTCGGAGTCGGTAGCTCGTAGTGTTCTATCGAGTTCTTAATGTATATTGCTGTGCCCCCTCCTGTCCCTGTGAGCCTGTCGTTGTGGTGCAAACGGTAGTTCCTTATCTTGGACTTATTGCAAGACCTTAGATGAGTTTCCGTGACCCACACCATATCCAGGTTTTGTCGGTTGACGAACTCTTCTAGCTCCTCCCTCTTTGTAAGGAGGCCGTTTGCATTCCATATTCCGATATGGAGGGATGCGGACTTTTGTGGGCGTTTATCCATCGATGATGTTTCTTCCTGCCCGGATGGCTCTCACGATTTTCATCGCGAACGCAAGTCTTCGTCTTCATTTTCTTGCGCTGCTGCTGGTGCCGGATTTCTGTTACTCGACGCGATCTGCGAGTAGCTGATGTTCTTTTCCACCATTCTTGTTGGCGGTCTGTCGATCGTTGGTCTCCTTCATGCCATCTTCTTGGTGTTTTTCAGGTGGGCAGGGCATCCACCGTAGTTCGCTGTATGCACTCCTGTGCAATTACAGAACTTCGGATCTCCCATTTCCCGTGTCTTCATACAGTTTCTGGTGTGGTGTGCTCCTGCACACTGCACGCATCGTTTATGTGCGTGGCAGCCGTTTTTCTTGTGCGGTGTCTCCAGTCGCACCCTGAGGTATTCCACGTTGGTTAACTTGAAGATCTCTTTCGCTTGTTCACTACGTTGGAGGTGAACAAGGACCATGGCCGTTTGTCGGTACTCGCGTCCTGCGTACATCCTACTGACCTGGACGTCGTATCCCGTTGCTTTGAGATCCTCCTTGACGATCTCTAGTATTTCCTCTCCTTGAGGAATCCCTTTGATTACCACCTTAAGTGGTTTTGCTTCGTCTAGCAAGTAGACGTTGAAGTGGATCCCGTTGCTGTCTAGAACGGTGGTCGCTTTTCTGCATTACTTAGCATCACATTGACTCCATCCTTGGTGGATCTTGTTGTCTTAGGTGTGATTCCTTCTGTAGCAAGGGCCTGGATCGTCTTCCTGTAATCCTCCTGACGGTGGAGGATTAGCGGTGGAATCCTTTCCTTTCTGACTGTGGGCGTGTCGTTGTCTTTTACTTCGACGTCTACACGTTGTCGCTTGTTGTTTCTCCTGGTTACTTGGGTGAAACCTTCCTCTTCGGCGAGGGCGTCATCATTTCTTGTATCGGCAGCGGCAGTTTCCATATCCGTGTCGTCTGACTTGCCTGGCTGTGCTTTGATTCCTACGGTGGGTGTATCGGTGGGCGTGGCCTTAGTCTTCTTTACTTTTTTCTTAGTTTGGGGAGGATCCTCGTTGTCTTCGGGTTCCCTCTGCTTCTTGGTCTTATCGGTACTCGCAGTCGTGGTTCTTTTTATAACGTTCTCGTCGGCGATGATTACGTTTTAGTTTGCCACATATTGTCCTTCAATGGTTCTCCGGAGTTCGGTAATCTCCCTTGATAGGCGGGCGACTTGTTCCATCAATTCTTGGATGACGTTCTCCTGGTTTCTTAACTGGGCATATTTCTTCTTGTTTTCTTCCCTTAGGAATCCATCTTCATTGACATCTTGTTGCCTTTGCTTGGCCTACTTGTGGGCGTGACTTCTTCTTCTAGCAGTGAAAACTGCTTGAGTTCTTTCGCTGTGCCACACGTCTCGTAATCTCGAGTCCTCTTTAAGTGTATGTTCTAATAAGAACATACGAGGTATTCTATGCAGTTGATGAGAACGATTAGATTTGCGATAAAAATCGCAACTCCTAATCGGAGCCCGGTGCCTCGTCAACCGAAGTCGACTCGACTATTACACGATTTCTGTAAAAGTTCTCTCACAACACGTCTGTATCGTTCAAGCGCTCGTACAGAACTTATGAGTAAGTGAAAGTGATTCGAGTAATTATATGTAGCTAATAAAAAAATAAAGAATTTAAAAAATATACATATACTACCAAGTGACACGTCCCTCGGTTAGTATTATTATCTGATTATAGTCAAGCAATTGTGCAGTGGTTTAAATAAATTCGAAATTAATTTACTTACCAGTTGTAAAAATCTATATGACTATCTTCTTCCACATACTCAATCGACGTACGGGGTGGCGAGGTAGTGTTTTGGGAAACTATACATCGTAGAGACTTGCGGAAAAAAAGTTATTACTAGAGCGCGGATAATGTGCAAAGCAATTTTTCAAAATATGCTCATATATATATATATATATATATATATATATATATATATATATTATAATAAAAATATTGTAGTGATGTAGGTTTTAGAAAATTTAAATGTTCTAATAAAGTTTAGCTTAATAAAAACTCATAGGGCGATGTAATTTGTACATTGATTAAACGCCAAATGTAATATCCCTAACTAAGATGATGTAATCTGAACCAGATAATTAATAAATAAGGAAGTTGGGCAAAGTTTTCCCTAAATACAAATTATTTAACAAATTGAAATACTAACCTTTCACCACTAATTATATGCGTCTCGTCCACAATCGGTAGATTAAATATAAGGAGGATTCTACTATATTGACTTGTTAACACACATGAAATGCGGCTTGTTTCTCTCCTGCTTAATTATTTTCCTTTCTCTAATTAATAAAAAAACAATGTGAAAAAATTATTAAAAAAATATATAATTAAATGAATTCTCGAGCGCCATGTTATCTTTGTCATAGGAATAACAAAACCTAAATAATGAACTATAAATATCAAAAATTAACAATGTGCAATTAAGTTTATTTACCCAATATATGGATGGTTAAGGAGAGGAAAGAAAAGGTTTTAAAGCTAAGCTTAAAAAATAAAAAATTCACCACGTAAATACCTCAGTATAATGATTTTCTTATAGACAGCTTCCAGTGTTTAATTATGGATACGGAACGGTCAACCAGTATGAAAGCGTTTCTACATCTTCCTTGCGTATTCTTGTAACAATGCGATCAACTATGTATTTGAAGAAATTTTCAATTCACTAAACTTATTGTATTCTTGATGTTTTATTTTATTAAAATTGCATTTTAAGATGATATTATTTGAATGAAGAGAAACTTGCGTAAATAAGTAACTTAAGAGCCATTTGAGATTAAAAATATAGTGACTTATAAAAATACTATATCAAAGTAAGTAAAATATAAGTATGAGTAAGTAAGTAAGTAAATAAGTGCCTTAAGTGAGTATAAGGGAATAATATAAGTACTATAACGAGTGTACGTGAGTGTCTGGAAAGAGCAAATGCTTAAGCTTTAAATATAATGAATTAAAAAATAACTTACCACCAAAATTCTGATGGCACCAAATATAAAAATTAAGTAAAAACCATTATAACAATGTCTTCTGCTTTAACATTCAGCAGCAAGTGAAGAAAAAAAATAGAGGCTTTCAGAATTGCTTCTCTAAGTGCCCCCCCTCAAGAAGTTGTCACGCATTGCGCGAAATACAATGATCGGAGTCCAATTTTTAAAAGAAAGGGAACTATAACTATTTATGTAATATTACACCCAAAATATATGTTCTAGGAAATGCAATTTAAGTTGCCTTTCTCAATTTTACATGTAAATAATTAAAAACTCCTCTAATTTTACGCCAAATAAATTAATGATCTTAGATTAACGTATTTTTTAATACAATCACAAAAAGGTTGTTACAATATATATATATATATATATATATATATATATATATATATATATATATATATATATATATATATATATATATATATATATATATATGTATGTATATATATATATATATATATATATATGCACTGTTTTAGCGAAAATATGCAACATTTTTAACAAATATGTGCAAGATATGCAAGTACTTTTCCTTTCTGGGTAGGAAAAATAAAGAAATTACAGTACAATAATATTTATTATGCGAATTAAATGTATTAGAAAAATTATAAAATTACATTACTAGTTTTTATTAGGTTGTAACTTAATTACAATTAAATACGGATTACAAAAATTAGCATATTATTAAGTCATATTACTAAAACAATTAACAATCAAGTGTTTTTCAAAATTCTCCAATAAAAATGATTGCCTCCTATCAGTAAACATGTACGTATATAAAGAAAATCTTCTTGCTACATCGACTGAAGTAATTGGAGCATTTTTCAATTTTGAAATAACATCTGGACTTAAAAAAAACCTTGGATACAGTATTTTAAATGATGTTGCAAAAGTGTTAAATGTTTTATAGGTGTGCTGTAAGGTTTTAGGATGGCAACCGCCAAAGGCCCCGTTTAGGGTGCCGATGAGGTTAGCACGGTTGCGGACACGGTTTAAGGTTTTTTGCATGTCTGTTGTCCAGTTTAAGGTTTTGGTAAATGTTACTCCGAGGTACTGGATGTCGTTTGTAAGGGGAATTTGTACGTCGCGCAAAGTGATGGACACGTTGTTGGGTGTTAGGTTAGGTCTTGCGGAGTGGTTTGGGTGGCGAAAATGATGGCTTGAGTTTTGATGGGGTTGATGGAGATTCTCCAGCGGTCGGACCACCTGGAGAATCTCCGGAGAGCATTGGTGATTAGAGTGGAGGCTGTAGCACTGCTCTGACTAACTGCCCAGTAGGCAGCGTCGTCGACGAACTGCGCTAACGAGACCTCCGGCGAGGTTGGTTGTGGTATGTCGTGCGTGAAGATTAAGTATAGGAGCGGGGCTAGAGCAGAACCTTGCGGGATGCCCATTTTTGGGGTGAAAGAGTTGGAAAGGATATTTCCGACTTTTACTCTAACCGATCTGTCAGATAGGTATGAGAGTAAGAGCTTGGAAATTTGGTCGGGGATGTCTAGTGAGCGGATTTTATGAAGGAGACCAGCATGCCACACCCTGTCGAAAGCTTGCTTGATATCCAGAAATATCGCCAAGTTGCATTGCTTGTGATTGAATGCCCTTGACGTCTCTGACAGCAGCCTCAACAAGGGGCCATGACAGGTTCGGTGGGGTCTGAAGCCAAATTGGGAGTTTGGTAGGAGGTTGTTGCTTTCGATATGATCCTGAGCCTGCCGGCTAAGATCTGTTCGAAGCATTTACCTAGGCAACTGAGGAGGATATTGGCCTATATGAGACGGTTGGTAGGGTCAGCGTTGGGTTTGGGAATCATGACTGTTGTTGCGGATTTCCATGGCTTTGGGAAGTAGGAGAGTTCGAGGCATCTATTGTAAATAGAGGTAAGGAAAGTAATGGCCGAGGTGGTAGGTTCCGGAGAATTCGTCTATTCAGTCCGTCCTGTCCAGTGCAGTGTTCCGTCCTTTTTTAAAGTATTGGGTTGTTTGTTGGGGAGTGATTGGGGAGAGGAAGGGGTCGTCGTCGATTAGTTGAGGTTCGGGTAGGATAATGTTTTGGAAATTTGTCAAGTCCTGTTCCAGTTCGTTCTTGTGGTTGTCGTCAAAGGCCGGGTCATTTAGGTCGGTGAGTGTTTGTTCCAGGTGTAATTTGAAGAGGTCGGCTTTGCCTTGGTCTGTGGAGATGGGGGTACCTTGTGGATTCTTCAGGTGGGATTTAGGATTGGTTTTCCTTCTGGTAAGTCTGGCAAACTTGTGCCAGAAGAGTTTGCCATTGCGGAAATCAAGTTTGGAGGTGGTATGGATCCAGCGATTTTGTGTGAAGGTATTAGTTTCTCGGCGTATTATTGCGTTTAATCTATTGTATTCTGTTTTAAGGGCAGGATCTCTGGATCGCAGGAATTGGCGATAAACACGCCGCTTCCTTTCGATCCATTGGATGATATATTGAGGTAGGGTTTTGTGGGCGATATTGATGTGTCGGTTTGGAATTGCTGAGGCGACCGCCTCAGCGATAACTGTGGTTAGGTCGCTTACAGCTCTCTCGATGTCTTGGGTGGAGTGGATATCGTAATTGGGTAGGCGGCCGGAGATGTGCTCCTGGAACACATTCCAATTTGCTTTGGAGAAATCTTGCATAAGAATATATGCCGGAGGGGGAGGAGCTAATGATGTCTTAACAAGTAGGGGTAAGTGGTCCGATGTAATTGTGGTACCGATAAAGCAGTCGGTGTCGAAATGGTTTATAAGATTTTCTGAGCAAATGATATGATCGATTATTGAAGCGCCTCCGAACTCGAAATAAGTAGGGAGCGTGTTGCGGATTCTGAGGATGGGTAATCTGAGGAGGAGGCCCACCATGATTCTACCATTGGCATTGGTGTTCGTGTCAGAAAATTGGGTGTGTCGCGTTGAAGTCTCCCGTAATGACGGAATTAGGAGGCCAGCGGCATATTCTAAAGGTCTATTGCGATAGCTTCATGAGGGGGGTTGTAATACGAAAAGAATATTACAGGTTGGGGAAGTATACGGTAGCTGCTACGCATTCGTATTGTTGTAGGTGTTGGGGTAATTCGTAGGGGATTGATGGAAAGGTATCGGAAATTAGTAGTGCGGTGCCTCTAGTTCCCTGGAAATTGCTATTTTTAAGGAAGGTTTTGAATTTGGTAAAATGGACAGCACACCTGTCAGATAATTTGGTTTCTGTGATTGATAATATTTGAACTTTATCGGATGTAAGTAAATTTTTTATTAGGGTACGCTTGCGGCGTATCCCCCTAGCATTAACGGTTCCTATTATAAGATCCATTGTATGTCTTTGCGGATGGGATTATGTTTGAGGAGTGGTGGATTGGAGATGGTGGATTAAGGGATGGCGGGGCTGCTAACCTTAATGCTTGAGCCGGTAAAGTAAAGATATTTCTATGAAAGAAATCTATGGTTATTCCATTAATAATTTCGATGATATCTCTCCTGCGGTCAAACAGGTTGAGAAGGGATAAGGTAAGGGTTGAGATATAGCGGTCGATGGTTAGGGTTCGGATTACTCTTCTTCTCTGTTTCGGAGGAGGAGTCGGTACTGATCGGGATAAGAGGAGCGTTGGGAATAGGATGTGGTTGGTTCTTTTCGCTTGGGCATTCGTAGGAATAGGTAGCCATTGCAATTATTACATTTGGGAGCGGAGGATGTGCAGGACGTGGATCTGGGTGATTCTCCACAGGGGACAAATGGTTTTTTAGGGCATTCTACCGCAATATGTCCAGTCTGCGTGCAGATTGAGCAATATTTTGGTAGGGGCTGTGGAATGAGGGAGGGCTCGCAGGGATAGTGCCTACCGAACATGCAGACACCATTTGCGAGCAGGTGATCAATTGTGGTTGAGGAAGGGGTGCTAACACGTATCAAGGATGAAGGATGGTTTGTAGCCCAAGCAATTATACGGATTGCACGGGTTACTTTGAGATGGTGGATTGCATGTAGGATTTCTTCCTCTGTGATGTCGCGGTCAACATAAGGTTGTGGGAATCGGGGACCGGAGAGTTGATTGCAGGATACGGAGGGATTACCAAAATAATGTTGAAGAGATCTGGGAAAGTCGGGAGGAGTAGGTGCAGAGGTTTCCAGGAGAGCGGTTCTATTATAATTTAATTTGAGATTAACAAGAGGAAGATTAAATTGTTTTAGGTTATTGAACAGGACCTTTTGGGAATTTACGTTTGCGATATTGCGCAAACAATAGCGGAAAGTGGAGGATTGGGGTTGAATTTGTAATTGGGGTACGTCGTTTAGGGCGACCGAGGTCGGATAGCGGTGCTAATAGAAGGAACATTGGATTTTATTGTGACTGTTGTTGGTTTACGGACTAGGGAAGGGTTACGTGCAAGTTGGCAGGAACGGCTGGACGCGTAGGAGCGGGTAGAGGTGGTGGAATTTTCGGAAGTGTTTGATTTTGATCGGGTGCGTGGTGCTGTAGATAGGGCGGAGGCGTAGGTTGTTGATGGGGTTGGTGATGGTGGAGGTGAGGAAGGTGGAAGCGATAATAAAGAAGGTATAGGGGATGTTGACGGGTTCGGGGTCGGAGGGGAATTCACGACCCGGGTTGTAGCGCGAGGGGATGCGTGACGGGGGCCGCCATGTTTTACCATGACGGTTGTTAGTAATTGAAATTGGGCTATAGAAAAATAATAAAAGTATATTGGAAGGCGGGTCTCCACCGAGGTGCAGCCTCACACCCCGAGGAAAAGGCTTATAGAATGGAGACCCGATCGATAGGAGGAATGTTAGTACTAAATTAATGATAAACAACAGTGTAATTAAAAGATTTTTATTAAACTTAAAATTAAAATATCTAATCCGGTCCCGGCCGCAATGCGGCTCCGTGCTGGGATGCTTCAGCTGTGTGCCCCCGGCAGTGACAGCGTCGCTGGACAACACCCGATGGACAGGATCAGGTAACGAAACTCGAACTCAATGCAGATCTTCTTGTTTCTTTCGCGAACACGTAACAGACCCTTTCTGTACGGACGGCAACAGAAGAGTGACTTGTCGGTCTTGTTTATAAAAATAAAGCTTCAAAACGTGCCTAAACTGCGTTTTGAACCATTCAATTGATTCAATTATGTTATTGTTTTGTTAGAAACTTTATCTCTATCCCACGTTTCATATTTCATAATGCCACATTGAGATTGAGTAATCATAATAATCATATTATATCTCCAAAGATTATATAATGGGAAGATATATAATGCAAACGGTAACCAGCGTGTGTGACTGTGCGTAAAGGTTCGTTGCCCGCTAGGATCGCACTTGTCTCACATCTATGAATGAAGATGAACTAACCTAAACAAAATAAGTTTGTTACTTACAAAACCATTTTTGAGAAATCTGTAATACTAATAGCACAGATGTATACATCTGTGCTAATAGCAATTGCTGTTAACACCTACCTAAAATTACCTGCTGCCATTGTTTAGAACAGGTGCTTCTACTTAGTCAAAACATGTGGCTATACAAAACCCATTTTCTGTTAAAGTTAATAAACAAAATTTAAATTTTTGCTAAACTGACGACGAATTGTAATTAAAAAAATATAACGGTTAATAATAATAACACAATTTCAACTGATTTTGATTTCGTAATTTATTGCAATTATGGAATTCATAACATTTTCATTTATCATTTGAAAATAAAGTTTAATACATTTACAAATTTCAAATTTAACATGTGTATGTAAATGAAACTAGAGATGGATTTAAATTTGCTTAGTTCCAGAAAAAAATTATCTGTCGGTAGCTTTTTGAAGGACAACAAATATACTTTGTGGATTCATTTGTTCCATTATGCTTTTATTGTTTGTTCCACGTATTTGGTATCTATTGCCTTGTAAGCAAGTTTATAAAATTGTTATTTTTAGACGAAGACACATTTAGCACTTAGGTACGTTTAGTTCCTTTTGTGCATTCTCACTGTCGGTATTTCTCATGTAGTAAATAGAACTTTAAAAACATTTAATTGTAAAAGCTACAGAAAATTAAGTTCTGTTATGCCGTTAAGAAAAAATAATGAAATTTTATTAACAGAAAGGGATTATTCGAAAGATGGAATAAAACAATTTGAATTAACAATTCCCACAGAAGTAGTTGTGTCAATTGTAAAATTAATTTTAGAAATATTTAACAACTATTTTATTTTTAAAAGTAGTTCGGCAACCATGCAATTTGAGGCAAAATTATTATCGACTTGTATTAATTCAGTTAACGAAAACTATCCTAATTAGTTGCTACTGGAAAATTGTTATCACTGTTATCAGCATGCACTCTTGTAATGAAAGTGTGCATAAATTTTAAAATAATAAGAAGTAACTATAAGTTAATGAAATAATAATTTCTCCAAAAAATACTAACCTTACACCACTTATAATCGTGCCTTTGGCTCATCGGTTGATTAATAGGATGGGTTCAATAAAAGGATTTGCTTAATTACCACTAAAATTAATGAAGTTATCTCGGACGCCAAATTGTTTTTTTTTTAATATCGGAACAATTAAACCGACTTTACAAAAATGTAAAAAATAACAATTTACAGACTATGTTTATTGAATACCAAATGTAATGATGAAATAATGGTCTTAAAATTATGCTTAAAGTACAAAATAATTGCTACACCTTAGAAATTTTTATACACAAACATTTCTTTCCGTTTTCTTTTGACGACCTCTGGTATCTAAATAAGATTACGGAGAGGTTAACAAGCATGAATCTCTTCTTAAAACTTTTAAAACCACTTCTTATTGCATTATTTGGAAGTATCGATTCAAGAAATTGCAATCATAAAACGAAAAATGTACGCAACCATAAAATCAAATGCGTACTTAAGATGTAATTACGTTGTAAATTGAAGTAATGATAAACGTGTAATTAAAGTAAAAATGGTATAAAACATACGTAAAGAAAACGTACAGAAAACGCCTAAAAAGAACAAATGCTTTAATTTTATGTAAATGTATTAAAAATATATCTTGCCACCAAATTGATGGCGCTTTCGCATAAATTTAGATAAAATCAAAAAGAAGCAGCTTCATGCTTCGACATTAAAACAGGAAGTGAAAATGGAGGATTTCGAAGTAGATGATGCTGTTCTGCGCACAAGATATGAGCAGAATACTTAACGCAGACGCGTTATGTATCAGATAAGAAATGAATAAAAATTGAAAGCAGGATTATAAATCTTTATGCACTAAGTAGATATGCAAATTAGGTTGCCTACCTCATACCAATATATTTAGAATTAAATGAAGGAAAGATCCTAACTTGAGGTATATTTTATACAACACGAAAAAGGGTTGTTACACTCTTTTTAATTAGTCGCCTAATAAAGTGTCAGTTGTATAAAACACACTGGAGTGGCTTTTTCAAGATATTCGAATTTCGAATGATTAACTGGGGAAACTCTAATCCCAAAGTAAAAAGAATTTACCATCTAGACTAGACAATTTGTAGTTTAATAATTGTATTAACAACAAATATTTCTATTTAATTAGGTTCACATAGGGCAAAACAATGACATATTTTCCTAATTTTTTAGAAAATGTATCCTTCCTATATCGATGTATCTTAACATAAATTGATTGTTTTGCAGCAAAAATACAACAAAACTAGTTTTTTCCATGATCTAGATTCTAGAATAAAGGTGGATTTATAAACTTGACGTTCAAACCGTTGTAGTCGTGGTTGCCGTTGCGTTACCGTTGGCGTTCGCCGTTTAGATTATACACAATTTATAAACTTGACGTTTTAGCGTTCAAATAGCGGTTGACATATCAATTGTAACTACGATTTCAATAAAATAACCTACTACGTACATAATAACATAACCTGACTTTTTTCTTACTGTGTTGTGTTGCTTATAATTATGGATGATATTAATAAAATGTATTTAGCTTTTGCCGGCGTTTTGGTGTGTTATGCAACGCTGAAATTATTAAAAAAGACGATCGCGCCGATTCAAAACACGACCTATCAATAAAGACATTCACGAATTACGCTATTACGAAAAATGAAACAATTTTTAAGTATACACGAATGAACGCAAGCATTTGAAATAATGTTAGGGATTGTAAAACCATATTTAAAACGTCAAATAAGATGTAATACCATTTTTCCTGAACAGCGTTTAATTATAACTTTGCAGTAAGCATTTTTGCTATTTGCTACCTAATACAATTAATGTGTTTTAGATATTTATCTCAAGTACAATATGCAAGTCCTGGCTCGACATTTAATGTGGGCATAACAACTGTACACAAAATTATTCATAAAACGTGCAGTGATATGGGACCATCTTTGCATTTATCTGAAATCTCTAGTGAAAAATAATGAGGATATATCAGATGGCTTTTACGGCATTGTATATGCCCCATTGTTTAGGTGCCATCGATGGGAAGCATGTTAATATCCAAGTTCACGTTCAGGATCTCTATTTTAATTATAAACATAATTTTAGTATAATACTTTTGGCAGCTTGCGATAGTCAGTATCGATTCACCTTTGTTGGTATTGGAGCTTATGGTTCGCAAAGTGATGGCGGTGTTTTAAAAAATAGCATTTTTGGAAAGCGCTTAGACGAAGGTAAACTAAATATTCCTAAACCACGTCAGTTACCATTTAGTAATAGTGTATTACCAAATTTCTTTGTTGCGGATGAAGTTTTTCCACTGAAGGAATATATAATGCGACCATATCCAGGAAAAAATTTATCCGACAAGCAACGCGTTTTTAATTATCGGTTATCAAGAGCTAGGCAAACTGTAGAAAACACATTTGGTATATTGGTCGCCAGATGGAGGATATTGAAAATGACTATACATGCCAATCTTGAGAATGTTGACAATATTGTCAAAGCTGTTGTGGTTTTGCACAATTTTTGTCAAAAAGAAGTGTCATCTACTTCAGACCTATATTGTCCTGCCGGATTTGTTGATTCCAACGGCGGCTGGAGAGAAGAAGCACCTCTTCCATCGGTAGGAAGAACTGGAGCCAATGTTGCTCGTAAGGTGGTCTACAAAAATCGTGATATTTTGTCAGACTATTTTCTTTCTGAAAGTGGGCAGGTTCCGTGCAATATGAAATGATAAATGAGGAACGTTTATTAGCCAGTTTATTTTTAATAACTTAAGTATAATCTGTAGTAATATGTTTAAACTGTAGTCTGTAAATATTTAATTGCAACTTAGAAACTAGCAATATGTTTAAACTTAAGACTATAAATATTTAACCAAAATTTAGAAACTAGTAATAATATGTACAAACTTGACAATATAAAATAATATTTAATGGAAACTAATAATATGTACAAACTTAAGACTAAACATAAATTATAAATTTCAACCCTAATTATTTTTACTCGCTTACGTATAGGACGTGTATTTTCACCCCTATTTTTTACACACCCACATGTGAGACCGCATTTTCTACCCTTTTCTTTTTCAACCCTAATTATTTTTACTCACTTACATGAAGGACCCTTATTTTTATGATTTCTTTTGGGGGTTAAACCTTATGGCTGTATTAAGGACCTTTTGACAGCTAGGACTTTTTTGTGGTTGCTAACGTGAGGACTGGGGTGGGGGCTGGTCTAGGGTCAATCTTAGGGTTATTTTGGTGGTATTAAGGTCCTTCTGGCTATATTAAGAACAGTGCCCCTGGATGTTAGGCAAATGCACACGCATACAATGTTGGAAATTGCATAATTAATAAGATATTATTATTAATAACATTATCGACCCTATTGCTTTAAAATGGCCACATGCTATTGGATGATCTTTTACCTAAAACGTTGATTTTTTAATAAGGAGGTTCTTGTCGACACGTGTAGGGCTTCGCAACTTGTTCTCAGGCCTTCGCCCCTGGCTGGAGATGGTGGGAACCTAACCTTATAAGACAAGTGTAGAGCTTAGCTATCGTGGCCCCCTTGATGCAATTGTATGTTGTTCTAACTTAATCTTACAGCTGTAGGCCTCGCCCGTCATACAAAATTGTATTCTAATAAGGAGGTTCTTGTAAGGCAGGACTTGTATCAGGGTCTGCGCCCTGGCCCCTTTGAGTAAAATTGATTTTAGTGCCATCTAGTGGCGTATAGACTAATGAACATTTCTATGAAGATGATAATGCACACCTCTCTTGCTCTATCTTGTTTCTTCCTCCCTCTCTCTTTCTACACACACACAAACAAATCAATTAATTAATCAATCTCAAACAAATCACGTTCGATCATCAGATAAAACTCAATCAATCAACCGAAATTATGTCTTACAGTTTGCGGAAATCAGATTACAGTTCAAACTGAATGCATTAAAGTCTAATTAAATATGACGTGAAATAATAAATAATTTCTACCCTAATGCAATGATGCTTTATGTATAGGCAGATCCTCTAAACAGTCACCACCTATACATTAGGAACATCATATCTGATTTATTTGCATGTTTAATTACATACACACAAAACTATTTCATTGTAACGTGTTCATTAACAACTGTAAAAACCCATTAATGTTTTAAGAATATCAAACTGATATAACGGAAATAAAAGGCAAAAGGTTTTAATGGTTTATTATTATATACGTGAATTAACAATAACTATAAGTTTAAAATCCATGCGTACCTACTATTTTGTAGAGCTGATCTTATGACGTTACCTGTGTAATAATATTTTAAAAATCTTTATCGGCATTTTTGTTAGCAATATCAGGTAAAAAACATATATATATAATATATATATATATATATATATATATTATATATATATATATATTAAAATAATACTTTTTAGAAGTTTTTCCTTCACTAATAGTTAAATTGAGATTTTTATACAATGCTCTATAAACACACTCGATTACATACCTGTCATTAACTATTTTAGAAAGTAATACAGAAAAACCTGAATTCGTATTTAACAAAACATGTACTTACAAAAATTTACATTCAAAACACAAATATTTTAAAAATTTTGCTAATGCAAATTACTTTTAAATAATTGAATCTTCATAATAAAAACTCATTATACAGTGATTACACATTAAATACTTAAAATATGTAACTTTATACTACATCTATTATTACATAGAGATGGGATTATTCTTAAATTTAATTGATTTCGATAGAGCTCTGGAAATACTACAACCGTTCGAAATCTTGCTTCTTCTCTCGATATCAAAAAGCTATACTAGTGATACATTAAGTAAGCATAATAGCGGATACAGCTACATTGCTAACGATTATTGATGTTTTTTGCATGAGATATTTTTGAATGAGACAGCCACGCAGGTATTTTTTAAGAAAAGCTATACACATCTCACGAGATCAAACGAGATTTTTGAGATACAATCTCCTCATCGTCTGCACCTTGAACGATTATATTGTAACCTATAAAAGTAGCTAATAACCCTAATAGTTTATGGACACGAGGTTAGCTCTAAATTAACTGGTTTCAACGTTGCTCTGGGAATGCTGCACACACTTAAAATCTTTAAGTTCGCTCGCAGAAGTTGTACCGTATTCATTTCCTTCAATTTTATCTGCAATCTGTTTCGAGACTGTAGTACGTTTTCTAATACATAAACAGAATCTTCAATACTGTGATACGTGTAGCAAAACACATTAGCTAGTTAGTTTCACCTCTATATTATTACATGCAAGCCTGATCTTATCATAAATACATCTGTCAAAAAGCTAATTAAACATAACTCAACGGACTGGGTATAGCAAGCAGCGTTTCCAATTATAGCTTTTAGTCAACACAATAGTGCCTACAACTACATACAATCGACTAGCACTGCTTTAGCACGAGGATCAAACGAAAAACACATGCACGCACGCACGCACGTACACGTACGCACAGCACGCAGCACGAGGATCAAACGCACGTATGCACGCACACACGCACGCACGCCGCTACCACGCACGTGCTCGCACGTACGCACGCATGCTCGCACGCACGCTCGCACGTACACACGCACGCAAGCAGCACGCTCGCACGCACGTGCACGCACGCGCACGCACGACGCACGCGCTCGCAGCGCTCGCACGTACGCTCGCACGCACGCACGAGCGCACGCAGCTCGCACGTACGCTCGCACGCACGCCACACGCACGCTCGCACGTACGCACGCTCACGTACGTACGCTCCAGTACACGCACGACACGTACGTACTTGTAAACTTGCAAACATGAATCAAGACGGAGTACTGTTAGAAAAAACAGGTTTATTAACAAAATTGAAGGAAAGCTTAACGTTTGAATATATATTATTATTATTATTATAAACAAAATACATCATTATCATATAATAACATGCTTTATCGGTATATATATATATATATATATATATATATATATATATATATATATATATATATATATATATATATATATATATATATATATATATATATATATATATATAGTTAAATGTACTTATACAACCAGTCATTAACAGTAAGTACATTATAAGAAACAGTTCTAAGAAGATGAATAGTTGCTATTGTGTATGGCTTACTGTCTGTCAAATGTGAAGGCTAGTCATTAAGGAATTTCCACAACCACTTCTGATGATTAGAAGGTCAATGGAATGTTGTTATTTTAATCCCTATTTTTGAAACCGAGAATTCAGAGAAGCATAAATTTATTATAGGAATGTGATTTTTTAATAAAAAAACATCACATGATGCATAAATATGCTAAAAAAATTACAAATATGCAAAATATGCAATATGAAATTAGTGGCAATCGGTCCGTAACAGTGTGGATTGTAAAGATTTGAAGACATACAATTAGATATGTTAAAAATAAAGAATATGCATTTTTCATATTTTCCGCGCTCTAGTAATCCGTAATGAATCTATAATAATCACCATCAACAACAACTATAACTTATTTATGAACGAAAAAGAACTTTGATTAAAAACTAATATCCATAAAATAAATTTTTTTATGTATAAAATGAAAATATTTTTGTAAGTACGTAAACACTTTTTATTATAAATTATCTGTATGAAAAATCCATATTAAAAATAGTATTCTAACAATTTTCATTTAACTGATTTTTACACAACCATACAAAAAAAACTAACATTGATGATGTGATGTCATTTTTATTTATCAAATGATTATAACAGAAAAATACTGAATAAACCACGGTGCTCTATCCTCATCCATATATACCCTACAATCCTAAACAAAAACTAAAATATTTGCAGTAACCACCCTGCCCCCCAGATCCAGGCCAGCACCGCGTATCTTTAATCTTCTTAACATTTTTCTTCTTTATTTGCGGAGGATCCTCGTTATTGTCCTCGGATTCCCTCTGCTTCTTGGTTTTATTTGTCGGACTCGTAGTCGTAATTCTGGTTTTTACGCACTCGTCGGTAAAGGTTCCATTTTTGTTAGCCACGTGTTGCCCTTCAATCGTTTTCCTGAGCCCAGCAATCTCTATTGTTAAGCGGTTGGCTTGGTCCATCAAGCTTTCAATAGCGTGGCCCTGCTTGCTTATCTGTTCTTCTTTCTTCCGGTTTTCTTCCCTTGGGAAGTCTTCCAGCGTTGCTATCTTGCTTGATTGTTGTCGTTCTACAGTTCTAATTGTGGGCATGGCTTCTCCCAGCAGCGAAACTGCTTAAGTTCGCTCACCGATAATGCCGGTCTATAGCAGTCGAGTTACCCCACCAAATACAACGAAAATGTTTACTATACTCGAATAATAGTACCTGAGTACCACAGCCTATTATCAACGATGGACTTCAGATATTGATTACTCACGTCTCGTAGTCGAGTCCCTTAAGTGTATGTTCTAATAAGAACATACGAAGTACTCAATGCTGATGCGTCAACCGAAGTCGACTCTACTATCCCATTTCTATAAAAGCTCTCTCACAATACGTCTGTATGGTTCAAGCTCTCGTAGAGTACACTCCAGTGCGGACTACCGTTCTTTGAGATATTATGTTTTCACGCGGTCGGCGCCAGTCCGGCAATACCTGATGCAGTAGGAGACCATTTAAGGTCTTCGAATCACGAACTCGACTTCGAATACGAATATTTCATTCTACACTAATAGAAACTACACATTCACACAATAGCACACGGTACAGTATCAAAGCCTTAACACGGAGTGTGAAGCTGCACTCGGCTGTAACAAATACATCATGGTTAAGCGCATGTTTAAATAACGGCCCTCCATTAGTTTTCCTGCCTGCTGCTCACAGATCCTCCACCTGTTATGTCAATATCACTGACCTACGCTGCCGCTACCTACAATCACATCTACCCGCACTGTACCTTCACAACACGCCACCCATCCCGTCCTCGAACCACTTTCTTTCGTCCTCCACCTTTACCGCATCCAAGGATCTAAACTCCTCCTGCAGCTATTGCGTCAGAAATGTTCCCAAAGGATTGCTACCCAAACACAATTTTTCAATTCCATCATTTCACTGAACATCTCAACCAACCTGAACTTAACTTCAACCATACTGCCTGATTGAATCGTGGAGCGTAAACTCCAACACCTTTGTGGAGACCCTAATGTCACGTGACCCAGATTTCTGACCAGCGCTAATTCCGCTTCCTCTAAGTCACCGTCCTTCTCCTACGTGATCAATCAGGTCGACAAAGACATTACTGATGAAGAGATCACAAATGCTATCTTTCTCCCATATTTCCAAAGCTGTCCGGATTATCTCCCTATTCTCCAATCTTCCAACATCCTTCATCCGTGTGTTCACCAAGGCAATAACCACCTTGATTTCCTGATGGCTCAAGTATATTCGGCAAACATACGACTGCGAATACGCTCCAGCCTCAATTAATTACTAACCTGCGCGCAGGTGGGACATACTCTGAGGATTGCTCATCCAAAGTCCGCTGCCCTACCTGTGGTGAAACCACAAATCCACCACTTGCAAATCAGGCATGGTCAATACTCCTTTTTGCTAAGAGACGAAAATTGTTCCCGTCTCAAGCTACTATATGAACCGTCCTCAATACGTCCACCACCTCCTAGGTACCCGATGGTCGAAATCGAACACTTCCTGAGAATCAACTCCTTGCAATGCTTACTTGCTTACCGTTGGGCCGTGGTATTCGGTGTACTAATATATAAAGAAGGGTCTGTTCAATTTGGATAATGTTCCTATTTAGTTTATTTATATAATTACGGTTTATTTAATGATCTTGTCTCCTCGTTGTTTGTTAACGTTAACGTAACAATTTTATTTATTATTAAAAAAAAGTGTTAATTGATACTAGTCAGCCCAATGTTGAAATTCGACCGTAATTCCTTAAATTTTATTTTATTTTATGTAGTTGTAACCATGTTATACATAATTTTATATTTCTGCACTCCTCCATAATGAATTTTAACTATGCCAAATCTCACGCTCTTCCAAGCGCGCAAAATGTGCTTAACGGGTACAATAGTTTTTCTTCACGTATCGATGAGAACTCATTTTATACTAAATTGTTTTAATAATCACCATAATAGGTTATTGTAAATTACTACATTCTGATACATATGAAAAATGATAAAATAAAACCTTAAAGTTAAGGCTTACTCTGTCAAGGTTCACATTCGCCTGAAATATCACAATATCAAAATGAAACGTATGTTTTATAACTTTACATTATTGGCGCCAGTCAACTATTTTCACACGTCATTTTATGTATCGGCGAAATGGCTCGACTTTGTGTAGGTTTTGAATGTTATTTTATTTTTTACTGCAAAGAGCGATGTTATATCGATTTTCTATGTTTTTAATGTTTTACACAATTGTTTAAATAGGGTCGATATTTTAACTACAGATATTTTTAAAATGATACACGCTTCGTGTCTTGCTCCAAGTTGCACCGTGTATTGTACAGCTGTATTTGCCCAAACCCCAAACTTAAACATGGCTAAAATAGTAATTAAAAATAACATCATAAAACCCTCAGAATTGCGGAAGCCATCTCCACCAAGAAACATTCTCAAAAGAATAATACTGGGCAGAAGAATGAACCTGTTTGTCACAATCGATCATATTCATATATATCTACAAGCAGCAGAAATTTTGCAAAAATTAAAAAAACTGACCACAAAAAAACCCTAAAAAAACAAACCCCTTCGTCAACTAAAAAAGCTAATGATCTTGAAACAGCTGAACAGATTTTCTTGAATCGTAACTAAAAAACGCCCTGGATCAAGTCACCTTCAGATACACAGATACACGTTAAATTTATAATGCCTCTCTGTTTGCGTCGGGGGTTAAAAATTCAAACAAAAACTATCAGAAATATCATTCTTTGAAGATATATTTAATCTAAGGGTTTCTTATTATTCTTCTGATAATATTCGTCAACTCACAAATATTTGGATAAAAAATGGCAAATGTCATTTTGTCGAACAAATTATCAAGATGTTAATCAAAAACTTTAGTCTCAAGTATCTTCAGCGCTTAAGCTTCTGGGGATTTCAGATGAGGTATAACAACAGAAAATTGCAACCCCACAAAGGAATGAATTGTTTAAGCGTTTGGGTTTCAAATAACGCCTGCCAGTTTTTGCTTCACATGAACCGAAGAAGGCTTACACTACGGATATGTAAACATACAACTCGGACTATCCGTGTGTGAAAGAAGTCTTCCAATGAACCGATCATCCTTATATGCGCTAAAAAGAGGACAACGCAAGGTTTGTTATTTTTTAAGTATGTTTTAAACAATATAAGTAGTACACCGACACTTGCGCCGCCATCTTGGATTTTGTGGGGCACTTTAACTTTTACTTTTTTACACGCCCACGTGGGGATCGTATTTTTTTCACCTGAGAATAAAAAAGATTTAATCTGTTATTAATTAGGATCCGTTTTTATCAAAGGAGCCTACACAATTATTATTACATTTTTTTTAATCCCATCTACAGATTGTGACCTAATTTATTTATGCATTGGGGGTTTTATTCTAATAAGGGGTCGTAGTCTTGTAAGACGGGAATCTGTTCGCGTACCTCTTAATATTTATTTAATATTATTAAACATATACAACTTCATTTATATTAATTGGAAAGTGGCAATCAGTCGACATCGCGTTAATTAATGTGTTTACAAATATTTTAAAAATTTGCTGCTGCAAAAAAACATTAAGTTCTAAATTAAATATTAGATGAAATAATAATCATTTCTACCCTGATGCAATAGCGCTTTTTTTAAGCCCACGTGGGGATCGTATTTTGGTCTATTTTGTAAAGCTAATAAACAATTGGATTATTTTCTGATATTAAAGAAGCTAATCAAGATAAAGATAACATATACAATTGATTTATAAATACGCTGTTAAATTATATATAATGATACTAAAACAGTTAATGAGTATTGTGTAACCAGTGAATTAGCTTGTTATACAAAAGTGAATGTACGATTTCGCAATTGAACGTAAACAAATTGGACGTAAACAATAATAATAAACACTGTGCATATTTTACGTACATGTATATATCGGGGATTTTAGCTATCACAGGCTAGATTAGTTAGAGAGATGCAATGCAAGTGCGAAGCTGTTATAATTAAATTAAATTACTAACTAACTTAGAATAAAACGTCTGTGAAACTCTTCGTGTAAACCGTCAACAGCCAAAACCAAATATATATTTGCGCAAACAGGTTATTTAATATTGTGATGTATGCAGAGAATTACCTGTGTCTTCTTCTTTAAGCTAGATTTCGCTTCTATATTATTTTACATACATAAAAGTTTTGTCTCATCAGAAATACCTCTGTAAAACAAACGGCTTTAGATTTTATAGTCAGGTTAAGCATGCATGCTGACCGCTTATTAGAGTACTATTTATAAATTTTCGAGTTTTACCGATAATGGGATTGTCATACCATCACATAAGCCTTAGCAGAAATATCCCTGGCAAAAGGAACTTAGATTTATAAACAGGCCCCTAGGGAAGATATTAGAGCGCGGTTACAGAAACAAGTAGCGTACATTATACATAAACCTGTAGTGAAAAATGTAGGTACTCGAAACAGGTACATTGTGGATAACATTTTTTTAAGTTATGATAGGCGGGGTCTTTGCGATATGAGAAATCTAAGTAAATATAATGACGGGTATAATTATATACTGACGGTTATCGATGTATTTAGCAAGATGGCGAGGACCCGACCTCCGAAATTGAAAAACTACATGTTCTATAATCGACGAATTTTCGGTTATTTTTCAAAGATGCGAGAAGATTCTTCAAAGTATACAGACAGATAAGGGCCAGGACTTTATTGCGAAAATCGTCCAGCAGTTGTTTAACAAACATCAAATCTAATCATATAGGCAAAATTTAGCGATGCGATGCTTTCATATAGGTAAGAATCGTACTAACGGGTTATGGTTAATGCGAAAGTCAATAACCTTTACACTATATCTTTCTCAAGGCTTTATTTGCGGTAAAACCTACAACGCTTCGTTTAGGTAAATGACCCAGGAAGACGTTATCCAATAATTTTCACTGTATGCCCACAGGTATAGTTAACACTTTTACTTTGGTCCTTGTAACAGAGTATTTTGCTGCAGTTGTTTCTAAAGTTTTAGCGTGCTCAATTAGAATGGTGGGATTGATTCGCATACGTCTCACCAGTAAACTAGCGTCCATAATTCACGTCTTGTAATTTGAACCGTGCGCTGCCATTAAACTAAAGGTATCCCTTGATCGTACAAATTTAACCTTTAACTCAACACCACTTTTGAGATACTTTTCCTGATTAAATAAATCCTAGTGCACATGACCAATCATCTCAATTTGTTGGCTGGTCGCTGCAAGTACTTAACGTTTCATGAAACCGTCATTTGCATGTCTCATATAGGTAAAATTTCGCGACCGAGGCTTTCGGCGAAGACTGTTTCGGCGATACACCAACCCTCCCGAACATAACCGAGCCCCATTGTTGAAAATTTGAATTTGTATTTAAGCATCTGCAGGTTATCGCTGGAAATATGAATTTGTATTATAATAAAGGGGTATAATGCTAACTTGTAAGACATATGTAGGTCTTAGCAACTTACTTTCAGGCCCTCGCCCCTAGACCAAAAATGTTAATGTTTGTGGGGCCATCTATGAGTGGAAATTTGAACTTATAAGACAGACATAGGGCTTCGCAATTTGCCTTCGGGACTTAGCCCTTGGCCCCGTGGCGGAAAATTTGACTTTGGATTTGTATTTAAGTGTTTCATTCTGATTACTTATTGCGAGAAATTTGAACTTGTATTCTAATAAGGGGCCTATTACTAACTTATAAGACAAACATAGGAACCTGTGTTAGAGCCTGCGCCCTCCTGTCGTGGCCTCTTGTTGTGAAATTTGAATTTGTGTCGTCATCTAGTTGTGTATGGACTAATGCTCATTTTCTGTAATAAAGGTGGCACCATCTAGCGTTATATTTCTAGGATTAATCAAGGTTTTGTTTGTGGCACCATCTAGTGGAATATTTTTAAACTAGCGAACGTTTTCTATAATAGAGACGGCGGCGCTTATCGATATATTTCTACTACTAATTAGGGTTGTTTGTGGTGTCATCTAGTGTTGTAAAGACTAATGAATGTTGTTTGTAATAGAAGTTGATCGTCTTCGTCTCTTCCTCGTCTCTATCGTCTGTTTCTCAAACATACAAATCAATTAATCAAATCAATTAAGAAGATCAATCCCAAACAAATCACGTTCGATCGAATCAAACAATCAGATCAATCAATCTCAATCAATCAATCGATTAACTAAATCAATCTCCGTCTTAGGAGAAAATATCTCAGCCAAAAAAGGAGTGTAGATTTATAAACAAGCCCCTAGGGAATGTATTAGAGCGTTGTTAGATCAATACTCGGTTAGTAATTTAATTTAATTATAATTGCATTGCATCTCTCTAGCTAAAAGCCCCGCTATATACATGTACGTAAATTCACAGTGTTTATTATTATTATTGTTTATGTCCAATTGCGAAATGGTAGATTCACTTTTGTATAACAAGCTAATTAACCGGTTACACAATACCCATTAACTGTTTTATTATCATTATATTTAACAGTGTATTTAAAAATGAATTGCATATGTTATCTTTATCTTGATTAGTTTCTTTAATATCAAAAAATAATCCAATTGTTTATTAGCTTTACAAAATTGACCAAAATACGATCCCCACGTGGGCTTATAAAAAAAAGCGCTGTTGCATCAGGGTAGAAATTTCATCTAATATTTAATTTAGACCTTAGGTTATTTCGCAGCAGCAAATTTTTAAAATATTTGTAATCACATTAACTAACGCGATGTCGACGACTGATTGCCACATTCCAATTCATAAATGAAGTTGTTTAATAATAAACACATATTAAGAAGCCCACGATCAGTTTGTCTTACAAGGCAGAGACTTTAATGGGTCATATAATTGACAATCTTACAAAACTGCATGAATGTGGTATATAATTTTCGTATAATATTTGTTCAAATTTTATAAAATGTTAGCTTGTATTC
>JARFJB010001055.1:2500-46175 GCA_036346205.1 Vesta saturnalis
TCGTACATCGTACATCGTACATCGTACATCGTACATCGTACATCGTACATCGTACATCGTACATCGTACATCGTACATCGTACATCGTACATCGTACATCGTACATCGTACATCGTAATTACATCGTACATCGTACATCGTATCGTACATCGTCATCGTCATCGTACATCGTACATCGTACATCGTACATCGTACATCGTACATCGTACATCGTACATCGTGCATCGTACATCGTACATCGTACATCGTACATCGTCATCCATCGTACATCGTCATCGTCATCGTACATCGTACATCGTACATCGTACATCGATCGTACATCGTACATCGTACATCGTACATCGTACATCGTACATCGTCATCGTGCATCGTACATCGTACATCGTACATCGTACATCGTACATCGTACATCGTACATCGTACATCGTACATCGTCATCGTACATCGTACATCGTACATCGTACATCGTACATCGTACATCGTACATCGTACATCGTACATCGTACATCGTACATCGTATCGTACATCGTACATCGTACATCGTACATCGTACATCGTACATCGTACATATCGTACATCGTACATCGTACATCGTACATCGTACATCGTACATCGTACATCGTACATCGTACATCGTACATCGTTACATCGTACATCGTACATCGTACATCGTACATCGTACATCGTACATCGTACATCGTACATCGTACATCGTACATCGTACATCGTACATCGTACATCGTACATCGTACATCGTACATCGTACATCGTACATCGTACATTACATCGTACATCGTACATCGTACATCGTACATCGTACATCGTACATCGTACATCGTACATCGTACATCGTACATCGTACATCGTGCATCGTACATCGTACATCGTGTCGTATCGTACATCGTACGTCGTACGTCGTACGTCGTACTCGTACATCGTACATCGTACATCGTACATCGTACATCGTACATCGTACATCGTACATCGTACATCGTACATCGTACATCGTATCGTACATCGTACGTACATCGTACATCGTACATCGTACATCGTACATCGTACATCGTACATCGTACGTCGTACATCGTACATCGTACATCGTACGATCGTACATCGTACGATCGTACATCGTACATCGTACATCGTACGATCGTACATCGTACATCGTACATCTCGTACATCGTACATCGTACATCGTACATCGTACATCGTACATCGTCGTACATCGTACATCGTACATCGTACATCGTACATCGTACATCGTACATCGTACATCGTACATCGTACATCGTACATCGTACATCATGTACATCGTACATCGTACATCGTACATCGTACATCGTACATCGTACATCGTACATCGTACATCGTACATCGTATCGTATCGTACATCGTACATCGTACATCGTACATCGTACATCGTACATCGTACATCGTATACATCGTACATCGTACTGCATCGTACATCGTACATCGTAGCATCGTAGTCATCGTACATCGTACTCGTACATCGTACATCGTACATCTTACATCGTACATCGTACATCGTACATCGTACATCGTACATCGTACATCGTACATCGTACATCGTACATCGTATCATCGTACATCGTACATCGTACATCGTCATCGTACATCGTACATCGTACATCGTATTGCATCGTACATCGTAGCATCGTACATCGTCATCGTACATCGTACATCGTACATCGTACATCGTACATCGTACATCGTACATCGTACATCGTACATCGTACATCGTACATCGTACATCATGTACATCGTACATCGTACATCGTACATCGTACGTCGTACGTCGTACGTCGTACATCGTACATCGTATCGTACATCGTACATCGTACATCGTACATCGTACATCGTACATCGTACATCGTACACCATCGTACATCGTACATCGTACATCGTACATCGTACATCGTACATCGTACATCGTACATCGTACATCGTACATCGTACATCGTACATCGTACATCGTACATCGTACATCGTACATCGTACATCGTACATCGTACATCGTACATCGTACATCGTACATCATCGTACATCGTACATCGTACATCGTACATCGTACATCGTACATCGTACATCGTACATCGTACATCGTACATCGTACATCGTACATCGTACATCGTACATCGTACATCGGACATCGTATCGTACATCGTACATCGTACAGTACATCGTACATCGTACATCGTACATCGTACATCATGTACATCGTACATCGTACATCTGTACATCGTACATCGTACATCGTACATCGTACATCGTACATCGTACATCGTACATCGTACGTCGTACGTCGTACGTATCGTACGTACGTCGTACATCGTACATCGTACATCGTATCGATCGTACGTACATCGTACTCGTACATCGTACATCGTACATCGTACATCGTACATCGTACATCGTACATCGTACATCGTACATCGTACATCGTACATCTTACATCGTACATCTTACATCGTACATCGTACGTCGTACGTCGTATCGTCATGTACGTCGTACGTCGTACGTCGTACGTCGTACGTCGTATCGTACATCGTACATCGTACATCGTACATCGTACATCGTACATCGTACATCGTACATCGTATTACATCGTACATCGTACATCGTACATCGTACATCGTACATCGTACATCGACTACATCGTACATCGTACATCGTACATCGTACATCTTACATCGTACATCGTTACATCGCTTACATCGTACATCGTACATCGTACAGTCGTACAGTCGTACGATCGTACATCGTACATCGTACGTCGTATCGTACGTACGATCGTACATCTTACATCGTACATCGTACATCGTACATCGTACATCGTACGTACATCATGTATCTCATCGTACATCGTACATCGTACTCGTACTCGTATCGTACTCGTACATCGTACATCGTACATCGTACATCGTACATCGTACATCGTACATCGTACATCGTACATCGTACATCGTACATCGTACATCGTACATCGTACATCGTACATCGTCATCGTATCGTACATCGTATCGTCATCGTCATCGTACATCGTACATCGTACATCGTACATCGTACATCGTACATCGTACATCGTACATCGTACATCGTACATCGTACATCGTACATCGTCATCATCATCGTACATCGTACATCGTACATCTGTACATCGTACATCGTACATCGTAGCATCGTACATCGTACATCGTACATCGTACAGTCGTACTCGTACATCGTACATCGTACATCGTACATCGTCATACATCGTACATCGTACATCGTACATCGTTACATCGTACATCGTACATCGTACATCGTACATCGTACATCGTACATCGTACATCGTACATCGTACATCGTACATCGTACATCGTACATCGTACATCGTCATCGTACATCGTACATCGTACATCGTACATCGTACATCGTACATCGTACATCGTACATCGTCATCGTACATCGTACATCGTACATCGTACATCGTATCGTCTTACATCGTACATCGTACATCGTACATCGTACATCGTACATCGTACATCGTACATCGTACATCGTACATCGTACATCGTACATCGTACATCGTATTACATCGTACATCGTACATCGTACATCGTACATCGTACATCGTACATCGTACATCGTACATCGTACATCGTATCGTACATCGTACATCGTACATCGTACATCGTACATCGTACATCGTACATCGTACATCGTACATCGTACATCGTACATCTTACATCGTACATCGTACTCGTACATCGTACATCGTACATCGTATCGTACATCGTACATCGTACATCGTACATCGTACATCGTACATCGTACATCGTCATCGTACATCGTACATCGTACATCGTACATCGTACATCGTACATCGTACATCGTACATCGTACATCGTACATCGTACATCGTCATCGTCATCGTACATCGTACATCGTACATCGTACATCGTACATCGTACATCGTACATCGTACATCGTACATCGTCATCGTACATCGTACATCGTACATCGTACATCGTACATCGTACATCGTACATCGTACATCGTACATCGTATCATCGTACATCGTACATCGTCATCGTACATCGTACATCGTCATTACATCGTACATCGTACATCGTACATCGTACATCGTACATCGTACGTCGTATCGTACATATCGTAACGTACATCGTATCGTCATCATCGATACATCGTACATCGATATACATCGTACATCGTACATCGTATCGTACATCGTACATCGTACATCGTACATCGATTACATCGTCATCGTACATCGTCATCGTACATTACATCGTACATCGTACATCGTATCGTCATCGTACATCGTACATCGTACATCGTACATCGTACATCGTACATCGTACATCGTATCATCGTACATCGTACATCGTACATCGTACATCGTATACATCGTACATCGTATCGTAATCGTACATCGTACATCGTACACATCGTACATCGTACATCGTACATCGTATCGTATCGTACATCGTACATCGTACATCGTACATCGTACATCGTACATCGTACATCGTACATCATCGTACATCGTACATCGTACATATTATCGTACATCGTACATCGTACATCGTACATCGTATCGCATCGTACATCGTACATCGTACATCGTACATCGTACATCGTACATCGTACATCGTACATCGTACATCGTACATCGTACATCGTACATCGTACATCGTACATCGTACATCGTAATCGTACATCGTACATCGTACTATCGTACATCGTACATCGTACATCGTACATCGTACATCGTACATCGTACATCGTACATTACATCGTACATCGTACATCGTATCGTACATCGTACATCGTACTCTACATCGTACATCGTTTACGTACATCGTACTATCGTACATCGTACATCGTACTTACATCGTCATCGTACATCGTCATCGTACATCGTAGCTATCGTACATCGTACATCGTACTATCGTACATCGTACATCGTACATCGTACATCGTACATCGTACATCGTACATCGTACATCGTACATCGTACATCGTACATCGTACATCGTACATCGTACATCGTACATCGTACATCGTACATCGTCATCGTCATCGTACATCGTCATCGTGCATCGTACATCGTCATCGTACATCGTACATCGTACATCGTACATCGTACATCGTCATCGTAGCATCGTAGCATCGTACATCGTACATCGTACATCGTACATCGTACATCGTACATCGTACATCGTACATCGTACATCTACATCGTACATCGTACATCGTACATCGTACATCGTACATCGTACATCGTACATCGTACATCGTACATCGATACATCGTACATCGTACATCGTACATCGTACATACGTACATCGTACATCGTACATCGTCATCGATCGTGCAATCGTACATCGTCATCATGTACATCGTACATCGTACATCGTACATCGTACATCGTACATCGTACTATCGTACATCGTACATCGTACATCGTACATCGTACATCGTACATCGTACATCGTACATCGATCGTACATCGTACATCGTACATCGTACATCGTACATCGTACATCGATACATCGTACATCGTACATCGTACATCGTAATGCATCGTACATCGTACATCGTACATCGTACATCGATATCGTACATCGTACATCGTACATCGTACATCGTACATCATGTACATCGTACATCGTACACTACATCGTACATCGTACATCGTACATCGTACATCGTACATCGTACATCGTACATCGTACATCGTACATCTACTCGTACATCTTACATCGTACTCGTACATCGTACATCGTATCGTATCGTACATCGTACATCGTACATCAGTACATCGTCGTCGTATATCGTACATCGTACATCGTACATCGTCATCGTACTCGTACATCGTACATATCGTACATCGTACATCGTACATCGTACATCGTACATCGTACATCGTACATCGTACATCGTACATCGTACATCGATATCGTACATCGTACATCGTACATCGTACATCGTTACTCTACGTACTTATTACTTTACGATCGTACATCGTACTCGTACATCGTACATCGTACATCGTACGTACATCGTACATCGTACGTCGTACTCGTACATCGTCATCGTACGTCGTACTCGTATATCGTATCTCGTACATCGTACATCGTACATCGTACATCGTACATCGTACATCGTACTCTACATGTATCGTACATCGTACATCTACATCGTACATCGTACATCGTACATCGTACATCGTACATCGTACATCGTACATTACATCGTACATCGTACATGTACATCGTACATCGTACATGTCATCGTACATCGTACATCTGTGCATCGTATCGTACATCGTAATGTTGTATCGTACATCGTACATCGTACATCGTATCATCGTACATCGTATCGTACATCGTACAATCTACATCGTACATCGTATCATCGTACATCGTACATCGTACATCGTACATCGTACATCGTACATCGTACATCGTACATCGTACATCGTACATCGGTACATCGTACATCGTACATCGTACATCTACATCGTACATCGTCATCGTACTCATTACATCGTACATCGTCATCGTACATCGTACATCATTACATCGTACATCGTACATCGTACATCGTACATCGTACATCGTCATCGTCATCGTACATCGTCATCGTACATCGTACATCTACATCGTACATCGTACATCGTACATCGTACATCGTACATCGTAACTACATCATACATCGTACATTATCATCGTATAATCGTACTATCATATGTATCTAATCTACATCACATCGTACATACATGTCATATACATTAATCGTATCTACATGTAATCTACATGTACATTACATCGTACACGTAATGTATATTACATTAATCTATTATAATTATTACATATTCATATATTATATATCTAATCTATATATCATATATATATATATATTATATATATATATCATATATCATATATTATATATTATATATTATATTATTATTATATTTTTTTTTGACGGACGTAACCGACTCAAGCCGGATAGTGGCCCGCATGTAAACCACCGCTAGCAGGCATTCCTGGAACCGTCTTCTAAGACATATCTTCAGGGTGCCTGGGCTGTCTTGTCTCATTACCTGTTATTCCTACTTCTCCCGTCTCCCATATTTCATGGGAATTAGGAGTTCGTGTGCTCTCCTAGTCTACCGTTTTTCCTAGCAAGGTTGCCTGTCTTCTTCTCTTCTTTTCCTTGTCTTTCATTATAGCCTTGATTAGGTCATGGATAGTCTTCCAATTGTTCTCTGTGGATGTCATTACTCGGGTCACATTATCAGGCGTGATAAATGTACCAAGCATCAGTACGCATTCCTTGCCTGGCTCCATCTACTACATTCAAAGATTGTGTGTGCCACAGTGTCAATTTCCCCACAGTACATGCACGTATCAGCGTTGTCTTTAGCAAATCTCAAGGCATACGCCCTAAATACACCGTGTCCGCTCAGTACCTGTGTGAGGTAGTAGTCCAACCTCCTAAACTTGCATTTCAGCCAGGGTTCCAAGTTTGGGATTAACCGCTTCGTCCATTGGGCATTGGAAACGTTTACCTCCATCTCTTTTGCCACATGTCTATAGTGTTGTTCTTAGCGTCGGCCCTGCATTCCAACCCGCCGTTTTCGTATGTGTATTTCCTTTCTGATGCGAGGAGATCTATTGGGGATGCCAGAGATCACTTGTAATGCAGCCGTGGATGTAGTGCGGAAAGCCGACGCAACCCTGATTAGCATTTTCCTTTGTACCTTTTCCGCGATGTTGCGATATACTTTCTTCTCAAGTACTTCCTGCCATGCCGGTACCCCATAGAGTATGATAGAATGGACTACTTCCATTAGCACTTTTCGTTTTGCGCTGCCGGGACCATCAATGTTTGGCATTATGCGAGCTAATTTCGCTACTCTGTCTTCTGCCTTCTTGGTAACATATTTAATGTGTTCCCAAAATACAGCCGCTGGTCAAACATGATTCCCAGGTATTTGATGGTTTTTAGGGTTAATGGATGTTCCGCCAGCGAACTTCACGTGGTCTCTGTTTCTGCTACCTTTAAAGATAATTGCCTCTGATTTTGTTGGAGCTAGTTCCAATTTGTTTTCCCTAGCCAATTATTTAATGTCATTAAAGACTCGTTTCCGTTAGCCATCAGGTCATGTTCATTGTTTGCTTCAATTATTAATGCCAGATCGTCCGCGTACCCCAAGGTAGTGGCGCCTGTGGCAGATCAACTTGAAAGATGTCGTCAAAGAGGACATTCCAGAGTACTGGGCCCAACAGGAGCCCTGCGGCACTCCTGCTTCAATTCGGATTCGTATTTTCTACTTGGAGATACCTGTCGCTTAGATAGTCCCTGATAACCTCTACCAGATACTTAGCAATGCCCTTCCTCTCAAGTTTATTAATAACCACGCTCCAGTTCGCGGAGTTGAACGCGTTTCGCACATCAACGTTATCAATGCGCACCACCTCTGTTGGCAGTTACGAACCGTATTTTAACCTTATCGATTGCATGCACTGTAGACCTCCTTCCTAAAGCCGAATTGGTTGTTGGACAGCCCACCACTCTTCTCTATTTCCTGTATCAAGCGTGTTTTGATGACGGACTCATACAGTTTGCTAAGTGTGTTCAGCAAACACAGAGGTCTATGTGAGGAGGCGGACTCCAAGTCTGCTCCTCTCTTGGGTATTAACACAACCTTGGCAGTTTTCCAGTCCTTAATATTTTTGCAGCCATTAAGCAATTCAACATGTCTAGAAGCCATTTTTGATTAGTAAGGACCGCCAGTTTTATGGCTTTAGTAGGTATGCCATCTATTCCTGGCGCTTTACCACTTTATATCAGCAGCGGCTTGGTGTATTTCCTTCTCCGTGATGGTATTTACTTCTGGTGTGCCACTCTTGCTTATCATGGTCACAGAGGTTCCGTCCTTGTGCGTAGCAAAGAGTTCTTTAAGTATCTCAATTTTCTTTCGATGGGGATGTCGTAAGGTGTGTAGGTTTTGAGCTCTCATGATTATTCTATAGCCGTCTCCCAGATGTCTTCTTCAAGTCTATTGCAAAGAATCACCCATTGCTTTCTTTTCTTGCTTGATGAGTTTACATAGCTCCTTTTTCTGTGCTCTGTACCTATTTAACTATCTTGGTATTGTCTGGTATGGATTGGTTTTTGGCCAAGCGAGTCAAAGTTCTTCTTGCGGAGGTGCATTGGTTGCGTTTGTCGCATTTCGTTGTTCCACCAGTATGGAGAGGTTTTCTACCCCAGCCTCTGAATACTGTTCTTGTACGCTTCCTTTAATATCTTAGCACACTGTTGATGCGAGAACCTTCCTGTTTCAGACATGCCAGAAATCCTTATTTCAAGATTCGTGGTAAAGGCGCCCCAGTCGCATTTGGTAAATCCCTTGCATACACTTTCCGCGTACCGACGCTGTCAGTTGTCTCAAAGAATATGTAAGCATGATCAGACAAGCTTTCCTGCTTAGCACCTTCCAGTTCCTCACTGCACGCGCAACGTTTTTGTGGAGCAGGTAACGTCAATGTAGCTCCTGCTATCTCCTCTACGGAAAGTGGGCATATCCCTACGTTATGTGTTACCAAATTCAACGCAGCCATCCATTCTGTCCAGTATTCGCCTCCTATCATTTATCGGAGATCCCCATAAACTTGATTTTGAGTTAATGTCCCCAGGATAATCGCTTCTTCATTCTGCTCGTGCAATCCGTTCATGAGTGTGTCAACCTTCTTCCGTACTCTTCGATTGTTATATTCGGAGATAGCAGCAGTACATAGCAAACTCTTTGAGACGGAGGTATATGTATCCCTCGGAGATTTATTCTGAGCACTTTTACCTTCTTGTTGAGGAAAAGTACAGCTACGTCGCACTTTCGGTCTTTTAACCATTGGCTCCCTTTGACACAGGTTAGTTTGGAGGACTTTTATTGTACTCTTCTAGTAGGAGAGCTAGTGTACCTTTCTCTCGCACCCTTTGCTTTATCTTTTGCTTTCTCATTAATCAGTCTCTATAGTGTGGACACTTTGTCTGGTCGGAACGATGCCCTCTTTTGCACGTCAAGCAAAGCTGTTGTTTTGCAATTTTCGCTTTATGGTCCGATTTACCGCAGTTCATGCAGATCTTAGTCCTGTCTTTACACTCGCTTGTGTAGTGCCAACTCCAGGCACCTATAGCATCTAGTGATGTTAACTCGTGCCCTTACTCGACAATGTACCCATCCTATCCTGAGCGTTCCTTTTCGTATTAGCTGTCTAGCCAGCCCATTTTCGAGTGCAACTGTAGCATTTTGGCTACCATTTTGGTTTGTCTACATGATAAAACTCTTATGTCTTGGCAGTTCTCGATATCCACACTTTTCCTGATTGCTTCCTCAATCTCCTTTTGGTTGGCGTCTCCATCGATGCCCAGCACGTGGATTACTTCGTCTCTATTTTTGATCTTGACTTGTGTGCCCTGGTTATTAGTTTGAATTTCTCGTCTTAGGGCTTCAGCCTTGTCTTTACTTGCACTTCCATCATTATATCTCCTCTGGCGGTTTTCTTGATTGTCTTGACCTTTATTCCCACTTCATCTATGTTCACATTTTGCTTGATAGTACGTAGTATATCAGCATATTGTTCTTCAGCTTTGATAATTATCTTTTCATTTTCTCTGCCTGCGTTTTGCTTTTTAATTTGCGCCTAGATCTTGCATCTGTTTGGTTAGTCATTATTTGAACTTCTTTTCCAGTGTCTCTAAATATGAATTCCGAGCATTTTACGTAGTCGCTGTCAAGATTCCCCAGCGTTAGTAGATGAATTTTCTTCGCATTATGAGCCGATGCCCGCTCTTCCAGTTTACTTATAATTTCGTGTAACTTGTAGATGTCATTTGTGCCTTCCGGTGAGATCCTGTATGACAATACGTACAGAATCCTGCAGCTTTCTTCCTTTTCCCACTGCTTGTGATGGTCTCAGTATTTGTTTTAATATACTCGACGCTGCCTTCATCTCGCTGTTCCTCCATCAAGTATGTCACGCCAGAAACACTGTTTGATGTCATCTTCTATTTCCCACAAAAAGTGGTGCCTGGGTTTGTTATAATGGCTATATACCCATCTAGGTCTCTTATTTTCCTAATTTCCTACTGACAGTGCTCTTGTAACAGCTGTTCTGCCATTGATGGTCTATTATTTTGGACAATCCATCCCATCCCAGTTTTTCTTCAATTGCCTTGTTAATTTCTTTGGTCACGTCATCTCTGCCTTGCTGTGTCCTGCAGTATTTCCTCTTCATTTGCTTGTATGCCAACAGTGTTGGTTGATTTCGGCTGTCTCATCCATCTTGTCCGCTTGAGTAGTCTGCTTTTCACAATGTGTAGCGGTCTCTGTGTGCTATAATTTGATTTAAGAGCGTCCACTTTCTTATTTAGCGTTCCCACAATGTTCACTAGCTACCTGGTGGCGGCTTTAATTTCCATCTTCGTTTTAGTGCTTTCTTTCACGCTTTTAGTTCTTCAGTTTTTATTCAGCTTCCTCATGAAAGTCATAACTTCAGTCATTTCCTTGCTTATTCCCTCCTCCTTTACATTAGTTTGCCTTCTCGCACATCCCTTTCCTCTTCTTCTAATGAACCAAGTGCTTTAGCATTACTAGTGCTACTATCTCCTAGCTATTCATATAGCCTGCATATAGGATTTTCCATACGCCGTTCAACCCAAGGGAAGTCCTCTGAGCATCGCCATCCTTATGGTCATACTTTTCCTTGGTTACTTGTATTACGACTTCACCCTGTATATTATATATTATATATTATATATATATATTATATATTATATATTATATATTATATATTATATATATATATTATATATTATATATTATATATTATATATTATATATTATATTATATTATATATTATATATTATATATTATATATTATATATTATATATTATATATTATATATTATATATTATATATTATATATTATATATTATATATTATATATTATATATTATATATTATATATTATATATTATATATTATATATTATATATTATATATTATATATTATATATTATAAGGGTGTCCAGTTTAAGATGAAATGCATGGGGATATTGGAAACCGTTAGAGATACGAAGATGGTTAAATGGAGAAAAAGTTGCGTCATTATATGCCCAAGAAGTAACCATGGTTACATGTCAAAAATCCTTCCATTTACTAGACACAGGGTGATAACTGAAAATATGCGTTTTCTAAAATCGCTATATCTTGTTTCTTGCAAGAGATACATCCACGATTTTTGTAGGTTGGGGTAACAGGTAGCGAGGATTTCAAAATGATTTTGAAAAAATCTAGGCCTAGCTAGATTTTGAGATAATGCACGCAACTTTCGATTTTCTTATGGACGCCATATTGGATTTTTGCATTTTGAATTCTTCATAAAAATACTTTTCAACCATATATCATATGTTTATAATCTGCCAATGAGAAAGTGTCAAATTACACAATTAAATTTATATCAAAGCAACCTTGACATATTATGTATTTTAATTAAATGAAAATTAATCTACAAATTAAACTAACTATTGAGAACAATATTATTGATTATTAACATAAATCATAATAATAAAAGTGACAAAAACAACAAAAATAAAATTTAATATTATACTGAATTTTACTATTAATTAATCAAATGCTCGAATAAACCTCCATTCTCCTGCAAACACCATCTGCATCGAGTTAGCACTGCATCACAAGAGTTCCTTATCATCTCCGGGGTAATTATATTAACAGCTTCGATAACTGCATCACGTAATTCGTCCTCATTGTTGTACGACTTTGAATAAACTTTGTTTTTAAATAGCCCCACAAAGAAATCAATGGGAGAGATCAGGAGCTCTGGCCGGCCATCTTATTGGTCCCTGGTTTCCTATCCATCCATTAGGATATTCCATATTTAGGAAATCTGTAATAATATGGGCACTATGTGCAGGAGCCCCATCCTGTTGGAAAATCATATTTCTTACTGTAGAAGAGGGATCCATTATCCTTTCCGCTATTTGAGTTTGCAACAGGTTTAGATAGGTAGCAGAGGTCAAGTTCTCGTGATAAAAAGGGCCAATAATATGGGTACCAACAATACCTAACCAGACATTAAATCCACTTCACCTGTTGCCGCGTTTCACGGTATAAATGCGGATTTTGGTCCGACCAATAGTGGGTATTTTTCCTATTAAATAGGCCACAATTTTGAATCTGCTCTCATCAGACCACAAAATATTCTTGGTAAAGTCTGGATTTTCATTACATCGTTGGATAAACCATTGACTAAATTCCATCCTTCTTACATGATCCCTTCTCGCAGCCCTTGGACCGGTCTTTCACGATAAGGATGGTATTTATTACGTTTCAATATTACTCCGCTGTTGATCGGGCAACTCCTACGTTGCTTTCAATTTCACGTAAGGATGAGCGGCATTTTCAACTACAGCTTGTAATACAAGATTTTCATTGTTTTCGTTACTATTTCTGTTTCTCTTTACCTTAATGAAACTACCATGATTTATTAAATTGTCACGTATGCGGCTAAACATGCTTCTTCCTGGTTGGCGTCTCTCAGGATAATTACGAAAATACATCCCGCAGCTCTGTCACTATTTCTCCTACAGAGAATGAAACATTCTAACATATCGTATTTTCACTATTTGAAAACGAGTTCATTTTTGGCTTATAACAGAACGTCAAATTAAATGACGTTTGTACAAACGTAACTAACTATGACAATTCAATTGCTTATAAACATGTCAAAGGTGTCAGCGCCTACTATTCTCTTGCAATAATTGAATAGATGGTTGATTGGCAAAGGCCTAGTTTGATATAAATTTAATTGTGTAATTTGACACTTTCTTATTGGCAGATTATAAACATCTGATATATGGTTGAAAAGCATTTTTTGTGAAGAATTCAAAAATGCGAGATGATAAGAAACTCTTGTGATGCAGTGCTAACTCGATGCAGATGGTGTTTGCAGGAGAATGAAGGTTTATTCGAGCATTTGATTAATTAATAGTAAAATTCAGTATAATATTAAATTTTATTTTTTTTTTTTTTTTGTCACTTTTATTATTATGATTTATGTTAATAATCAATAATATTGTTCTCAATAGTTAGTTTAATTTGTAGATTAATTTTCATTTAATTAAAATACATAATATGTCAAGGTTGCTTTGATATAAATTTAATTGTGTAATTTGACACTTTCTCATTGGCAGATTATAAACATATGATATATGGTTGAAAAGTATTTTTTATGAAGAATTCAAAATGCAAAATCCAATATGGCGTCCATAAGAAAATCGAAAGTTGCGTGCATTATCTCAAAATCTAGTAGGTAGATTTTTCAAATCATTTTGAAATCCTCGCTACCTGTTACCCCATTTTGCAAAAATCGTGGATGTATCTCTTGCAAGAAACAAGATATAGCGATTTTAGTAAACGCATATTTTCAGTTATCACCTGTGTCTAGTAAATGGAAGGATTTTTGACATGTAACCATGGTTACTTCTTGGGCATATAATGACGCAACTTTTTCCATTTAACCATTTTCGTATCTCTAACGGTTTCCAATATCCCCATGCATTTCATCTTAAACTGGACATTATATTATATATTATATATTATATATTATATATTATATATTATATATTATATATTATATATATATTATATATTATATATTATATATATATTATATATTATATATTATATATTATATATTATATATTATATATTATATATTATATATTTATATATTATATATTATATATTATATATTATATATTATATATTATATATTATATATTATATATTATATATTATATATTATATATTATATATTATATATTATATATTATATATATATTATATATTATATATTATATATTATATATTATATATTATATATTATATATTATATATTATATATTATATATTATAATATTATATATTATATATTATATATTATATATTATATATTATATATTATATATTATATATTATATCATTATAATTATATTATACTTATACATTATATATTATAATTATACATTATATTCATTATACATTATAATTATACATTATTAATTATACATTATATACATTATACATTATACATTATACATTATACATTATTATACATTATACATATTATACATTATACATTATACATTATACATTATACATTATATATTATACATTATATATTATACATTATACATTATACATTATACATTATACATTATACATTATACATTATAACATTATACATTATACATTATACATTATACATTATTATATTATACATTATACATTATACATTATACATTATACATTATACATTATATATTATACATTATACATTACATTATACATTATATATTATACATTATACATTATATATCATTATAATTATACATTATATTATATATTATAATTATATTATATATTATACATTATATATTATATATTATATATTATATATTATACATTATATATTATACATTATATAATTATACATTATACATTATATATTATATATTATATATTATATAATTATATATTATACATTATATATTATAATTATATATTATATATTATATATTATAATTATATATTATATATTATATATTATATTATATATATTATATATTTGATATATTATTATGATTATGTATATGTATATATATTATATATTATATATTATTATTATATTATATATTATATATTATATATTATATATTATATATTATATATTATATATTATATATATATATTATATATTAATATATATATATATTATATATTATATATTATATATTATATATTATATATTATATATTATATATTATATATTATGTATTATATATTATATATTATATATTATATATTATATATTATATGTATGCGGAATACTTTCACACGATTTAGTTGATTACGTTTGCAATAGTATTCACAGGAAGACGCATACATTGCACTTTGTAGCGTTTACTGAGAATATCTAAACCTTGCTGGCATCAATACTTTCTCATGTATTATGCTGCATCACCTTTACTTGCAGAGGTTTGTACATCGTAGTATCCACTTCCACTTTTTTCCAATTCTGTTAACGTTAACATATTGACATGTGTATAGTGTTAAAGTTTTATGCGAATACCCATTCATTACCTAGTAGTAGTAGTCACGATGGCTTCGACCAGGAAGAAATCTAAATTATCAATGAAGGAGAAATCAATATACTACACGATCTATTGGTGCAGCCATGTTTGAGCCACCAGTCCTGTACCGGTCCCGACAACTCCAGTTAACTTCATTAGAGATGGTGAGGTGGAGGATGATGACTCTTCTCGATATTTTGAAAAGTATGTTACCTATTAATTGAATTCTCTTTTACTGATTTATATATTGATTAACACATTATTAATGCAATTTATTAGTTTTCTAGTATTACAACAGCAACAACAGTTGTTGCTGCCACACCAGAATTACCACTTCCACCACCACTTCGGCAAATCCAGTAAGCAGGAAAAATCTATCCCTACTACAGCGGGATTATTACCAGGAAGACCTTGCAACAACTCCACCACCACCAACACAGCTTACTCAAGGTCCTTCAGCATTGCGTGAATTTAGGGCCAAGAGCGTGATGTGGGTAAACAATATTCTGGCAGAATATACAAACAGCGAGGTGTCCGGAGTGGCTCGTGCTGAGCAATTAACTGTTGAGTTAGCTAAAGCTAAGCAACAGTTGGAATAAATTAGACTAAATATACTAAAAACTGAAAACGTGCTGCGTACATTAGAGTGCCTAGAGACAAATACTTAAATTAGCGTTTATAGTGTAGTTTAGGAAATATTTGTTTTCTAGATTAGTTTTTTGTGGAATTTATTGTATATATTTTTAATTGTAAATGTTAAATTGTTTTTATGTTTTATTATCTATAATAAAATATTCTCATTGTCTTTAGGTATGTATCTATTTATGTAAACAGCGCAGACATTGAAACTATTTAACAGTTGTTTTATTTAAGGTTAAAAGTGAAAAAAAGAAATTAAAATATAAATTTAGCTTCACGTTATTTAAATCACATTTGCATGAAAATGCACGCGCATCACAAATTTCTACGTTAGTCATTTTGCAAATGTTCTATTCTATTCTATTAATGAGTTTAAGCATAACATTAAAAATAAGAAATATTTAATTCATTTGGTATTATTATTGGAAATATACATATAATTCATTTGTGCAAACACTAAAGACATTGAAAACTAACAGTTTTTAAACACAGTTTAATTTTTTCGTTTAATGAAAAATGTTTACTCTTATGTAAGATAAATATAGTTCTCGTATAAAAATACAGCTGAAAACTTTTTAATAAACAAACTACACTTATTTTTCAGTGTTCTAACAGGGCGACCTTTTTTGAAACACCCTCTATGTGCAGGGGAAAATATGAAACTGAATCCAAAAATTATTATTGTTAGTGGTAACTTGCACATGAAGGAAATCATTTAATACAACCGTGCAAAAATAATTCCCAGAAACTAGTTCAAATATATAATTAGTCCCTAATACTAAAAAGATAAATGATAACTTGAAAAATACATTATGAAAATAATACTAAGATTTACATGTTAGATTTCAATTTTTAAAGTCAAATACAAGTTATAATGATACCTGCACATCAAGGAAATGTAATAAGTATAAAATCGCATTAAGTTTATGTAAACAATAACATTTTATATCTGCACGAGAAACTGATGAATAAAGCGATTTTCTGCATGTCACATTTAGTACACTAATATAAACGAACTAATTTAATTACAACGTCACCCATTTAATAATAATATGATCTAAGTGAAATATCTTTTCCTACAAAACAGTTCATATAAATTTTTGCATATCTTTTGCTAGAGATAAATTGTACGGGAATGATGAATTGGCGTTTGAAGTTTTGTTTTTACACTAAATAACTTACATACATCATATAAATTGAAACCATTGGTCAAGTTTATAATTTCGTAATAAAAAAATTATAGATTGGTACTTAACAATGCGGACTTTCGTAAACCGAGTGCTATAAATAGATGTCTAACACCTACGTAAAAGAGAAAAGTATCTCTCATGCTTCGAATTGTGTAGTTTAATTAAAATACGTCCGTTATTGTGCATTTAAATTCGGAAATTTGTCCTATTTTCAATCGATTTATGGAAACATTACAAAATTGTGTATGTTTTGCTAGTACTCGTAAGTAGCTTTAAAATTTGAATTTCAGTTTAGTAGACCAGCTTTAATCTTACTTTGGTAAAATAATATATGCAAAGGTGAACGCAATCTTGTTTCAAAAATTTTTATTTTGATTGAGAAATAGGGTCAAATTTCATTTAATTCAAAAGCGGCACTTTGAGGACTTTGTCTTTTTTATGCTCCCGAACCCCACCTGAATCCCCGCGAAAAAGCACGTCCATATTTGCTCGTGTTGTGTCTCTTTTTATCTCTTTGGAGTTACGTTCTTCCCCATTCCGTACACTTAAACATACATTTCTTTTTCAGTGCATATCATCACTTACATCAATTACACAATTGCATATAATTACTTAACATTTATTTTACGCTCGTAAATAACTCTATGGGCAACGAATTTCGAAATTAAAAGCTTTATTCATTTTTACATATACATATATAAAACATGTTACTTTTTAAAAGCTTTTTTACATTTCCCCTTTATTTCAATATTTTTCTTCTACCTTTCTAATACCACTTCCTTTTCCGTAAATTCCGCACGAAACACCGCGTGATGCGAACAACTAGAAATCCACTTTAATTCATACATGAAATTTTCCAATTAATCTTTTATATAAACACTTCATTTACAATTCACATTTCACACAAATACGTTATCTCTCTACACCAAACACGCATGTTTTATAATTCTGCATTGCTGACTCGAAGCTGATGCATTTTTATTTCATGTCATACAACTCTACATCTAGTTTTAATTCTTTTGTTTCCTTTAGTAGTACATCTAGTCTCTTCTTTCCCTCCTCTACATTTAATACTTTTGTTTTAATTTCTCTTCGTACTACTTTCGTCATTTCTGCTAAACTCAATCGTCCCCAAGCAAGCCTTTTATTATAAACCGGCATCCTTGAAACCAATAGGCTTGAAAATATTTCTAAGAATTGTAATATGATACACGAGCTAATTCTATTTTTATATTGTCACATTGATTCAGCCAATACAAGAACCACTACTTATTAGCACAGAGAAAACAACCTTTCATTCTTCCCACCAATAACTTAAACATTCTACATGTCTAAAATTGACGACCTTGTAATTTCTATTTTTAAATGTTGACCTTCAAGCGGGAGCGTGTACGTGACTGATTAAATAACTTGACCTTGAATAGGAAACGCGTGCACGGTGGATTAGAACCGGCCCTCAAAATCTTTGACCTTGAATATTCTACATTTCTAAGCGTTGACGACCTTTAAACTTTGATTTTGAAGTGGGAAGCGCGTACGGCACAGAGGATTAACTGGCTTGACCTTGAATAGGGAAATTTGTATACTGTGGATTAGTGTCGGCCCTATATCACTACTACGTACTTTAAAAAAAACGGGTGCAAGTAAAGATGCATTTGGAAACGTGATGTACAATTCTGTCACATCTCGAGGGTTTAAATTTAGATAGCTTAGATAATTAGCAATTAGCACCAAGATCTTTAAAAAGGAAAGATACGCGAGAGTGGTGTGCTTGAGTCAATACATGGTAATAAACAATTACAAAATAAGCAAAAATAATGTGTAATAAAATAAAATTCTTACATTGACTTGAACATCGTGGACACCAGATCTTCTAACACAACTATAATTATAACAATAGTAATCGCTAACACAATAAGAAGAAGCATAACACCCTCTCTACTCATGTTTATAATGATTGATAATTGACGTAAGTAACCTCCAGCATCTCCCTTTAGCTAGGACACATCGTGGCACAGGTGGATATAGGTTAACTTGCAAAAAGTTCATGTGTGGTCATCTGCCCCACATTATATTAATTTAGAATATGACTTACTTGATTTTATGTATGTGGGTCAATAAAAGGGAACGTGTGTATATGATTAATCTTTAAAGGAAGTTATTCATGCTACTACCAAACACTATTATCTAAAGCAAAAAAAAATAATATAAATAAAGAAACCATTCGCCAAACCAAATAGTAAAGACTACACTGCTCCGCTGTGGGTCGGTAGCACCAAATCGTCCAGCTAGCTCAGTATGGGTTTGGGCGATATCAAGCTCAAATTATTTATTTATTAGGCGCCAGGCCCTTCGGAGCCAAAGGGTTACTTTTCTGGAAAGGGCCAAGCCAGGAATCCGAATACCCACAACGACAACAAAATAAAGAGCGAATACCATATGAACTTAACCGTATAATAAACAAATGTCCTTCCTATATAATTGTACAAAGCATTAAATCCAACTCTAAATATACTTAACGTCTAAGGTAAATAAATCAATATAACATAAATTACGCAATTAACTCGTCAGAATTTGCTTTTTTATTAAAAACTTTATATTCAATTATTCACATAAAGCACATTACTTAACTTAGTACCACATCAAACACTAAAAATCAAAATAACTCGGAAACGCACAGGAATTTCGAAACAGAAGATGGTACATTATTTTTGTTAAACTGTATGTAGATAATGAAAATAACAGTTTTCTTTTTAAAAATAGTCATTGGCGTAGAAGTTCTGTTTACTGAAAGTTGAGCACCCTCCACTGCCACTGTGCAAGTTTTGTGAACATTCTTATCGCTTGTTTTATGCCCTTAATTAATAGACATTATCCCAACATGAAAAAATCTAATATTCGTTTTATGAGTTATAATAAAATTTGAGAAAAAAAATTGTATTCACACCCTGTACCTCGAAACGAAGCCTTCTACATATGTTCATAGGAACTTTTCTTTTAGAAACATGTGTTCTATCTCCTGTTAAAGTTTGTCTACAAAAACTGACTCACCCTGTTATATATATATATATATATATATATATATATATATATATATATATATATATATATATATATATATATATATATATATATATATATATATATATATATATATATATATTTGTTTTAGAACATTTCGTCCCATAATTTATAATTTAGGATTTATAGGCAAAAGGGGCACAAGGATAAAGTAATCACAACACTAACGTTGTATTCAAATATATTTCTACAGTAACTCTGTCGTTATCAGTGAAAACTAGAAACAGGAATAAAAACAATAATCATAATGGGTTACACAATATAAAAATACACATACCGTTGTTTAAAGTGATCTTAATATTTATATAATTCAAATTAATTACTATAATCGCTTTGGGAAACTAATAGATGATTTTTTATTTTTTATGTAAGTATTAAAATTTTGAAAATGATAAAATTTTGATTAATCAAATTTGATATAATTGGTAACTAGATAATTTTATGTAAATGGCAAACTATTTTTAATTTTGTCTAAAAATTAATAAATTTTAATTTTGTTACTAATTTTCTCAATGTCTTTTTTTGTGTTCAAACTATTGTCATTTTATTTTCTTCTCTATCAACTTTATGAATCTCTAGTTTTTTAGTTAAATTCGTCTTTATCTGAACCTACACGTTATTAATCAAAACTAGGCGTAAAAGTTATATCTTTTAAAGGGAACACCTGTATATTTTATTCCTATTGGGTGCGAAATAAAGTACGCAACATCTCTCATATTTGTAATTATTCTGATATGTTTCATAGTTTCAGAGATATTCATCAAAATCTGCAATAGTTCAACACATGTCCATTTTGACATCTTTGAAAGCACCCCGTATAAGATGCTAAAATTTTTTTGAGGTAATGTACGAAGCCAGGAGAACTGAAATCTGGAATAATATATAGGGTGTTCCATTAAAAAATATATAAGTTTGTGTTGTCATGGACCATGTATTTGTAAAAACATTTTTAAAATGTGCTGTACAGCAAGCATTTTATTGCTCCCTTTTAGCATTTTTTCTAATATAAATCATAGATGTAGTAGAAAACGGGATCTAAGATGCAGGAACCTGTCTATTAATTTGAGGCATGTAAAATGCTGTATTCACTAAATTAAGTGAACGGGTAGGTGTAAAAATTTGGTTGAAGTGTTTAAAATAGGTCTTGCTTTGTAGATGTGTCGCCAAAAGGGAAAATAAAAAAGTTGAACGTTTCTGACGCGGCGGACCGGCGAGGGTGCACGGGCTCGGATCAGGATGGGCGCGAAAATTTAAGTGACCGTCGAATGCGAAGGTTAAAAAAATCATGTTGCGTTGACGCCACACTGGGAGCTAGTTTAAATTTATTCTAATTTGGAATAATTTAATAATAAAATAATTTGTTTTGTGGTAAAATATGCTTGATTAATGAAAGTTTCTGCTCGCTTTCTCTTTGTTTTTTTGACATGAGCACATGTATACCATTAATCTCAGTTGTACGTATATGCAGATATTGCTAATAATCCTTTTTATCAAACGGACTTTAAACAAATGCTTAACACTTTGTCTTGATAACAAGTGAAATAATTGAGACGAACAGCACTGTGTTATCGTTCTCACCGTTTCATGGTTATGGACTGTGTTTTTTAAAAAAAAACGATGTGACGCCTTCTGTACAGATCTTCACCATAGTCAAACTACATACGTAGTAAGTGCTTTACAGCATTGCTGGCCCTTAAAGCACCAAATGAGTTAGACGATATTTTGTATTCTATCTATAACGTATACCGGGCTATTTTCAACTGTCACTTTGAATACGTTACTAGGTAAGATTGGAGACTTTTGGAACACACCACATTTCCAAGGTCCCACATTCTCAAGGTCCCCATATTCTCAAGGTCCCACTTGCCCAAGGTTACACAATAGCAAGGTAATTCGTGTGCCCTGCTTCCCCCAAGGTCCCACATGCCCAAGGTTACACAATAAAATGATATGTTAATATATTTATTTGTTGTATAAACGTAGACATATACATATGTGATCAGTATATTATTCTGATATATGATTTACTTTAAGAAGTAATTGAGCGTGCAGTGCGGCGCCCATCGGAAAATTCCCTGTAGCTGAGTGTGAGATGTGTGCCATCGGTTTATTCTAACTCCACACATGAAAGAGTCAACCGTAGCATCTGCAGGTGTGGAAATGTACCATGTTGCTGCATGCGCTGAATGTGAGTGAACTCCAGACCATGTTCGGTACGTTAGTAAACGTTTATCAAAACAATTGTAATACTGAGGATAATAAAAGGTTGAGTATCAAAGCAAATATTAATTATCCAAATAGTACACTTCACCGCAAAGTATGCATGAACCGTCTTCATATACCTCGTGTAGCATTGTTAGTGGTACTCTATATGATGAGCACCAGTATTCTTGTTGTAACCTATGGTAAATTGCGACCCATCTATCCATATGTGTATGGTGGTCAATAACTTGGTAGTCACTTGATTTCAATCCTTTGTAGCATTCATAGCATAGCTGCATATGACCCGCAAGATGATGACGAGTATGAAGGGTAAATGTGTGAATAATATAACAAATTACCCATTAAGTCATACCGGTGGAAGTACCGAATTCATTTATCCAACCTGGCTAACCATTCAGTATTCTGCTGCATATATTTGTATATATTCCTTATCGTTGTAGAAAGTGGTAACCCCTTTTTTTCAAACTGAATCCAGTTTGGTAGCACTCCCTAGACTCCCAGTACTGGGAATTACACGTTGCTGTATGTGTGTAGGTATCCCTACTTTTAAAGTAGAAAATGACATTGTAAATGCATGTGTGCAGGTAACCTTAATGAATAACACGATTGACATTGATATTGTGTAACGTTAGAAATAAAGGAAGCATGCGAACTTGGGGACCTTGAGATTACGGTAACCCTGCGTTTGTGATAACCCCGAATTTGTGGCAACCTTGAGAGTGTGGAGCTGGAAAGGATGTGGGAACAACCTTCAACGGTGTTGTCGTGACCACATTAACCTTGAAAGTATGCTTGATATAAAACATTGAAGCGGTGGGGTCGGAATAACCTGCAGTATGGCTGTCGAGGTCATGCAGGTAACCTTGACGGTGCAAATAGAGAGAAACGTAGGATATAAATGCAGATGGAGTACATGTGAAACCATTATCGTATGTAATGGAGAACATATCGTCAAGCGTTAGAAAAGGCGAGGATTGTAAGTGATACAAATTCAGGCGGATGTCGTGATGTTTTAATTAACAATGTGCAGTACTTTTTAAATAAAAGTAAATCGTAGTATGTTAGTGTCGGTCTGTCACCCCAATTCAGTTTTGAAGCAGTAGTGAAAGTGGACCTAAGAGTAATGGAGTGGTGCTTGTTACGCAGGAATGGCACATACTTATGGACAATCAAGCGATAAATACAAATTATTCCTACACACCTGGAGGGTCATGGCTACCTACAAAGATGGGTTCGAAAACTATATCGTATGAAACTATTAACAAGAAGAAAGTTATACGCATCTATGATTGTGAAGAATCAGAAACTTGTTTAGGATGGGAGTCTATAGAACAGTTATGGAGACTTCTTAAGGTAGTGAGTTACCGATTAGATCTAGTACCTACATAGAATTTCCTACGTTTTATAGTAAAATAATACATGCGGCAGCGGAAACCCCTGATGTTGACAGACACAGGTTAGTAGCTTCATTGCAAGATATGTTTGATGTCAATGGAATGCTATGGAAATTGTAGAATTTGCCAAGGAGAAAATGAATAGTGATGTAGAAGTTGCGAAAGCTATAAAGTAATAAGTGGAGGTAATGAACATATACAGAATAGGGATCATAATAAATGTTTGTCAATATGTGAATGTGTTATAGTGTAGGGTCGTGGCCTACAGCTGTAGAGTGTATTAGTGAAGTGCAAAGACTAATATTCCAATTTCAATCATTAGAATTTGATGCTGAACATGAAAAAGTGTATAGACCGGGCACGTTTAGTGATGACTATTTAGATAACCTACTTTATAGGTATGGTAGTCGAATACGTTTGTGTGAGAAATACTTTCAATCGCATTTCAATCGCATAAAGGTGGTGTAGAGTGCATTCGTTGTATTAATCGATTAATAGAAGACTTTAAAGAAATATCTTTGGAACAATTTGTACACGAAATAGAATGCTATTTATCGAATTATATTTCAACAGATGAAAACACAACAAATGAAGGCGGTGCGAATTGATGAGCTCAAAAACGTAGTTAACTATGTAGTGGAATGGGAGCGAAAAGGAGAATGGGAACAGGTCGCTAGAGACTCTGCACGCTCTATAAAAGGAATAGAACAGTGTAGTAAAATAATTTCACCAGTCCTCGAAACGCTTTATTAGTATATAGTATTCTATGTGCGTATTAATATAAATAAAAATTTTAAACAAAAAGGGAATTATTTATTGCATAATAAGATTACAGATATGTAATTAATCGTATACAACGTATTATATAATGTCTTTGTTAAGAATCCAAATTATGAGAATTATCAAAACCCAGCCACTTAACGAGAGACTGATTTCCTTGACGTCGTATTACACTTTCAACTAGGTGAATGACAGGATATTTAACACTCTAAAGTTCTGGCTCATAGAAACGTCCTTGAATCTCGACTATCACGTAATGTGTAGGTAATTAGGATGGAACGTTTTACAGCAGATATTCGAAAGGCTTTGTAACCCCAATTAGGTGTGTAGACCATAATCCTCCATTTGAAATTTAGGCGTTTTACGGTAAAGAACTTTATAACATTTTAAATGTTTCAAAATGGACGCAGGATTTTTTTCCGTTACATCTATACGTTTGTATCCGGTGGTTCTATGCTTTCTAGAATTACAATCAGCAGCAATTTGAGGTAATATTGATTACCATTTATCGTATCATAACCTTTCATGCTGAATGTTTTCCACTTTATTACTTTAAGAGTGCGATTTACCCATTGAACTATGCTACTATTTAAGTTGAAATAACTACTGTAATGATTAATATTAAATTTTTCATAACTTTTTTTAATTCTGCATTACAAAACACCGTTCCCATATCAATTTGTATATATGTAAGTGTCCTTTGCAAACCAGACAAAGGGTTATTCATTACATCTGTGACTAGTTTACCATTCCTGCATTCGATAAGCCCAGACATTCAGAAAATGCACTTATTATTACTAAAATATACTGGAATCCTTTATTTACCCGAGCATAAGGTATCATTTTTAGTAAATCAGCTTGAAACACACCATTTAAATCGATAACTACCACATAGCGCCGAGGAAAATTTCTTCTTGCTGGTTTGTGCAGTTCTGCAACATCAGCTTGACTCATTTTGTTGCTTTGGATTTTACCACGATCTCTATGTAGAACATCGTCGCAATTGCAAACTCTGCAAACTCTGGTAGTCACTTTAATTGTAGCATTCCTAGTTATATTGTGACCAATTACCTCGCTTGCCAGTGCAAACTTTTTACCATCTATTTTAAGCTCGAGACCTGAATGATGCCACTTGCAATATACCACGGTGCCCTTGTTACAGGAAAGATATGTCAAAGATGTGTCAATTAGACCAGTAGTAATACTAATTTCCGTCCTAATGGCTATTCCAGGGAAAGAAATCGAATTTTCATAATGAAGATCGCCAGGATGATGAAGAATGTGTTTGCCAAATAAATCTATTGTCATTTGATCATGTAGGTGTCCACCAAATTTATGTATTGGCATCAGTGCTAGATGTGTAGTAGTATCTCTAGTGATGGTCGTTGTAACAACGAAATGAAATGAATATATTACTAGGTTTAAAACAAGAGATCTTGCTTTACTACTTCTTCTTTACGTAGTTAGTCAATTATGTACTGGGTTTCCCAACAAAAAATTGACCCCCATACAATCAGAAAACCGAAAAATATTTCTAAATTCGCCATGACCCGCCGATTTTTGCTTTTGGGGAGAGATTTTTGAACAGTCAAGCCAACTCGATATGCCCCCCCCGTCTCCAGCAACCCACACTTTAAAATTGCAAACGCAACTACACCACTTGTGAGACATCATTTTAAAGCCCTTTTCATAGCAAATACAGCAATGCATCGTTTTTAGAAATCGGTTGAGATTTGACAGAATTATTGGCGAAAAACGAAAAGTTCACAAACAACCGCACGTGTTGTAATTTATACACAAGTCCACTGTTTCTTTTAAGATTTTTATGTACTGCACACAACCTCATAACCTTTCAACCTGTACACGTATGTAGGTATAGGTTATTCAATCGAAATTTTTTTCACTATCGCTAAATCGACTTGTGTGTGGATGTATGTTAGTACCCACGATAACTCCAGAACTAACATACCTACGTACTTAAAATTTTGTATTTAAGCTTGTCCTCATTTGGCTTAGAGCTGATTATATTTTGGGACAAATCCAGCGGCGGCGGAGAGGGGGGTTTATTAGGGGTAGTTTTTCGTTTTTATCAAATATTTCTAAAACAGCTGCATATTTCAAATATATAAAAATACCTAGGTATACATCTTAACCATATCGATTAATTATGTTCTATGCAATTTTTTGATATGACGCGTAATTTAGCGGCAAAACAATCCCTAAGGTAGAACTTAAGTGTTTTAATGTAAAACGTAATACATGTAAAAATTAAGTACATATGATTGAAAATGCTGAAGCTGTATTATCAATATTTTTATGAAAACGTGCGGGTTTGAAATTTTTTTTACGTTAACATGTATTTATGTCTATGAATCTCTATCTGACATAACGTTTTAAACGTCATTCTGCTATAGATTACTTTAATCCACCAGTACGTTAAACAACTGATGGACAAGTGCGTTGTAGCGGGTTCGGTTTTAAACAATAAGCGTGAAATAATTAGCTCAGTTCGAAATGAAGCAGTTGAAGTGGCAGTTTTGGATCACGTACAGAAAGACAATGAGCAGTCGATTAAAGCTGTGCCTCAAGCTTCTGGTGTATCCCGTTCCAGTGCTCATCGAAATTTGAAAAAATACAAGTTTCATCAATTTAAGATAATGCTGGTTCAAGAGCTACATGAAGATGACTTTGATCACCGTAACCAATTTTGCGAATACTTTAGTGAACAACTTCTATTGAACCGAAATCTTCTCTACAATACATGTTTCTCCGACGAGTGCACATTTGTGTTGATTAGCGAAGTGAATACACACAATTGTCGTTACTGGAGTGATACTAATTCTCATTTTATCATGCGCATGCTCCTGAAAAAATTGAATGTTTGGGCAGGAATTGCTATGCGGCAACTTTTGGATTACCATTTCCCGGAGCATTGGATGGGCAGAAGAGGTATTGTCGAATGGCCACCAAGATATCCGGATTTATCCCCTTTTGGCTTTTTCCTGTGGGGCCATTTAAAATCACGGGTGTACGCCTCGCAGCCTGAAACACAACAAGTTGTACGTCAGAGAATTGCAGAAGAATGCCGATTAATAATAGCCAAGGTGGCCATGTTGGAATTCTTCAGCGGTCTCTGGTGTCTTCTTCTTCAGAAATCTTTCTCAGCGTTTGATAGCTTCTTTAAGTGTGTTCTGCGGCTTTCGGTAGGTCCTTCGAGGGCGTGGCAGTGATTTTGCATGTCTTTCGCCGCTACTGATGGATTCTTTAGAGATCTTCAGAGGCTTCTGGTAGGTCCTTCAGCATTGTTGGTTTCCGCGTCGCGTTGTTGAGATGTCGCATTCTCGTGGACTTTGTAGAGTGTCTGTTAGCCGCGGTTGAAGAGAAACTTCCGGTGCACTATAAAGTCTGAAAAAATGTTTGCATGGGAATTCGAACTTGAGTAGGTTAGGTTATAAATATGTGTATATGCATATTGACAACAGCTATCTCAATTTTTTATATTGAAATGTAAAAAGTGTGATATAAAAGTAAATGTTTAAACTGACGTCTTAACGTGATAAAGAGGAATATTTATGTTAACATGTTAATGCGGTTAAAAATAATTAAAAAAATTATTTATTGGTTATAAAAAATAATGTTGGTAGATATGTAATACGAGTAAAGTAATAAATTAGAAAAAAGACTTTGATGTTATGCATTACAATTAAAACTATTTGCACGTTTAAATAAATCATATATAAAAATTATATTGGAAGTTTGCAATATATATATATATATATATATATATATATATATATATATATATATATATATATATATATATGCAATCATAATAGCGTTCGTTCGTAATTGCTTAATTTGACGTCACCTAGAACAAGACATATTCTCTAACATTTTATTGAAGTATACAAATCAGTATTTTTTTCTGAGCTACATAGTCTATTCCATATGTTTCTAGCTTTATTTTTACTATATCCATAATTTTTGTACGTTTGGAAATCATTCTGGAACCCGTACATTAAAGACTGCACTAACAATCATTACGGCGTCGTGTTGCGTTGTTTGTTTTCTTAATGTAACAAAGTAATCATTTTGGCATTTCGGATTAGAATATGCATCATGTGGTTGTTGCAAACATATAGGTGTCAATATATTTTGTTAATAGTTTGTGAGCAATCAGTTTGACGTCTCTTATATTATCAAAGAATTGTATGTATGTTTTCACAACTAAACTACACGATCATTTTTGCGCCTTAGTTTAAAATATACACAACGCTGATGTTGCAAACATATTGGCGTCTATATACTGCAATTAATAGTTCGTATGCAATCAGTTTCAGCCGATCATTTTTACGTCTTAATTTAAAATGTACATATTGTTATTATTGCAGCACATGAGCGGCGAGATGTTTTTTATTCAAGGAATAATTGTATCTGAAAATAGAACACAGGTGAGGTATTATACATTTAAAGCGCTATCTATACATTTTTCTAATTTACTTTATATTAGCCTCACAAACCTCAAAAAAACTGTAAGGATTATTAAATCTAGTAATTTTTCTGCTATATAACATCACGATAGGGTCAACTTTATACAGTATTTACTGCACGCGCTGTTTTATTTTTGAAGTTTTAATATTCGTTTAACAAATACTGATTTTTATTGAACAGCAATGGAATTGTATTTTATTTTTCGTCCGAGGAAAAATTGAACAATGGGTTCTACTGGCATACCTGCACAGTGTTCACATTAGTACTTGTAAATAAGAGGTACGATATCTAACACATATTAAAAAGGTTTGCCCTATTTTAATTTTACAAATTCTGATTTTTATCATAGTAAATAAAATAGGAGACGGTTAAAGTAACAAATAAATTCAGCCACGATGTGGGTTGGATTCACTAAGTGTATTTGTCTTATACCGTTTCAGCAAATAAATGAAACAAAGTATACGCAGTGAATCAAGGTTTATTAATAAATTTCACACAAAAAACACACAGTTCCTATTTCTAAACACTAAATGGCACTTACTGGAAAGAAATTGTGCAAAATCTAAAAAGTTTTCATATATTCGGATACTATTTATAGGCACAAAAGAACACAAAAATTAGGCAGATTGCAGTCTAGATTCCTGCTTCTTCTTTGCATTTGACCTATCTTGTTTATAGTATTATGTGATTATAATATTAATACATAATAATAAACAGATCTTGATATTATATCTGCCTCATGGTCTTTGCATGGGAAAGAAATGCGTAATATATTAGAAAACAATTCTTTTAACATATTATTAAAACCATCAACACCAAATATATAAGATAAAACACATTACGCATACGTATAGTGTTGGATGGATCCCGGGATCTGACTATATATTCCATTCCTCACTGCGCGTTTCTCGCACACTGACTACGGAATGTTCCCGCAGCAGCATACTGTTACTATACGTTTTGCGCTCGCTTATTTACTATCGTATATAGCATTAAGTGTGACGGGTTTTGGTGCATTACACTATTATCAAAGGTTACATTCGTACAGGACAGATATCACTTTCGAAGGGATACTCCTATTAAATCTGTCCAACGTTTTCATAAAACCAAAAAGATTAATGGTCTCCGTAGAGTTTGTATATCATCTCCATGTAAATTGCGCTTTTTAACAATTTTCAACAATCACTATGATGCATTGTTCTTCATAAATTGTTTTGAAACAAATTCTTATATAAATCATATGCGTAACTTAGTAAGTAGCTTACTATTTTATATAAAATTATTGGTCCTTCCGCTTCCTATAATTCTGTTCGTGAGTTTAGTGTTAATTGTTATAAGTAAGTTTGAAGTTGTTTTGATACGCGCAGTATCTATTAATATACATTTATATAAAATCAATACAATAATCAGAAGGTTCAAAATGTAGAAGATATACATTTATCAAGTGTGGGTAAGATACTGGAAAGCAATGAATAATAGATGCGTGATAGAAATTCTGAGTTTGGTAGAATCAGCGTATTTCAGTCACTTTAGTAATCAAATAAACGTTTGATGAATTTATTTTCTTCACGACCATTCAACCCACAGAAAGTCTGTGGTTCGAATCCGTTTCAGGCGTGGATGTTTTGTAAGTATGGTGGGTTAGGTTTGTAGAGCAGCCGCCTTTTCAGAAATAAAATCAAGCCTGGAATCTTTTCTTTAATTTGGCTAAACTGCTTTTAAATGAGAAAACGTTATCTAAAAAATCTTAATTCTCCAAAATTAACATCTGTTTTGTATTATTCAATGATTAATAAGTGTTCAAATGCAATGTGGGCCTAAACTATCAAATAACAATAAAATGACAACCATTTATTTGAATTAAATATATGACAAATATATAAATCATCTTCAGAAAAATGAGGTTATGTATATCACTTTAAATTGAAATTTGACGGTTATTTCCAGCGAAACCCGAACTGTATATTGTCTAATAGAGAATTTAGTGCGGTACATAAACCCCAAATGTAAAATAAATAACACCGTCCATTAAAAGCTGTAGAGGCGCCATAGGTACATCTATATAGACCTACAAGTTTGATGGTGACATAAGCCTAAATCTATTACTTTTTCAGTAAACCGTTAGAAAAAATTAGTTTGCCTGTTTACTTGAACAGGTAGAATACTCTAGAAACTAACAAAATGTGGAGCACTTTATATACAAATGTTTAATTTGATTTTTTTTTCGGCGGCGTAAAGTTCTCCGTACCTCAACCCCAACGTTCGTAATTCCCAAGAAATAAGGAGAAATGAGAAATATTGGTGTAAAATTATCACTAACAATCCTGAAAATCATATATGGCCAGCATATTTCTTCCCTTCAGTTGCCATAAGGGTGTTAGGTTTTATTTATCTCGTCAATAAAATACACAGAGTTCAATAATACGATCGTTAAAATTGTTAACGATTTGATGCCTCAAACATCACAGATAATACGTAAAAGAAACAATTCTTAACAAACGTAATCAAGTTTTAAATTTGTTTAATAATTACGGCGTTTTTTTGCATACAGTTTCAAATCAGTTAAATTACAGTATGTATGGCGTACACACATAATTAATTCCAATAAACATGAGAGTGCGAAAAAATTTTGCAACTTTTACATATTACAATTACAATTCTAATGAATTACGTTATCTAATTAAATATAAAAATCAAACTGTTCAAAATTAGTATTCGTATCTATCCTTTTTATTAATCGAATCACATTTTTGAACTTATTAGTTATCTTACTTTCAGAAATATTCCATAACAAAGATATTTTCACTTAAGCTGACAGTGTTTGACATATTTGCTAAAAAACTTTTTAATGTGTATTTATTACTCCAACAAAAACAAAGCTTATGTAAAATTAAATAAACCGTAAGAAAGCTCTCTTCACTAGAAAAATTATCACTATTATATTAATAATATAACTGGTTTCTAAACGGTACTAACTTACCGTGGTAGCACTAAAAAAATGGATTTAATAAAGGACAATTTTGATTAATAAACGTCAGTTACTATGCAGTTCGAAATTAAGACACTTGTTTCTTAATCTACAGTGCGTTAGGATTACTATGCGAAATCCAATGGCGAATATACCTACTTCGGGGTAAAACTTTCGGTTAAACTGTCTACCTCTAAGAATGGAAACAAATAGTCACTCAAAATTAAATCTATGAATTGTTGATTAAAATTATGGATTTGGTGTACAAAGTTACTCAATTAATTTTTAAATAGTCCAGACATGTTAGATCTAAATAAATCGAAATTGGGGAAATTGGAGTACTGAGCTAAATTTTTGCACAGACGTTTATTTTGTCATTATAAAGTTGGGTAGAAACCCCAGCAAAAAATCACTGGAGCATTTTGAGATATCAGAGGTGTCAGGATTTTACTCGCTTACTATGCATCATACGCGATTAAAAGCTATTATAAAGGTTGTAGTTAATAAAATTCAATACAAGATTGATAACTTGAATTTCTTCATGAGATTAGCCGTTTCGGGTATACGGTGCTCAATTTATATAATAACGCGGTGCAAGGCGATTAATTCACTTTTACCGATTATCGTCATGCTGTAAATAAACCAGGTGTGGCAATCCCAAAGATGCGCAGTAGTTCGACCAACCACAAATTTATCCAAAATACAAAAAGCAACATGGCAACAAGTCTAAATCCTAACCTAACATAAACTGAGCATACCAAAATTAGAAAAGGGAATGTAGAATGTAGAATGTAGAAATTGTTTTGTTTGAAAAAAAAACCTACATTAGATCGCAACGCTGAAATCTTCTAAGTTAAAACCTACACCCCAGACAAATTATTTGAAAGCGGAATATATTTTCTACTGGCGGTATACAATGCTCCAAAATTGAAAAAAAAGCATCTATAATTTCCGGTAAGGATTAGTAATAACATTATCACGATCTGACATAATTATGTCTTAGATATACACATTTTATAAAATCAACAAGACAATAGACCGATTCATCTGGCGTCACTGCCGCCTTTCAGTGAAGCAGCTCGGCAGCACATCCATCGAGTCTACTACCAGGTAGGTAAAGACTTGGTTAAGAAAAAGAAATCTAGCACCTAAACCCGGTTTACTTTCAGGTACATACTTGGCTCGGGGAAAAGTCAGAACCCGTTCAATGGGGCTGGCAATTGAAGAACGAAATCATGCAGCCAACAACAACAACAACAACATTGCCTCCAGCAACATAAGAACTGTTCAGCGCACTTTTTGCGATTGCAAGAAGGGGTGTGGTGCAAAGTGTAGCTGCAGGAAGATCAGGTTAAAATGTACAGCAATTTATGGTCACATGTCCCACATTACAAGCAGAATTCGAAGTGTGGGAAGTTGAAGATGTTCCTGCGACGGCAGCAAAGACAGAAGGTGACGATGAAACAGAAAGAGACGAATCGTCACAAGAAGAGAGCGAATGAGACGTAGTGAGTGGGTGCGAAGAAGAGGACTAATAATTAACTACATTATTCTATAAATGCTTTTAATAATAATCATATCGTAGCGACATTAACGTGGAAAAGTGAATTAACCGCCTTGCGCCGCGTTATTTTATAAATTGAGCGCGCGGTCCCCCATATCTGCGCTATATATCAAAAATGGCTAATCGCACGAAAAAAATTCAAGCTATCAATCTTGTAGTGAATCTCAATAGCCACAACTTTTATGATAGCTTTTAATGGCGTACGATGCATAGTAAGCGAATAATTATCAAAAAACTCAAAATCGCGACCTCTGACTTCTGATATCTCAAAATACTCCAGTTATTTTTTTAACTGGGGTTTCTAGCCAACTTTATAATGACAAAATAAAGGTCTATGCAAAAATTCAGCTCAGTACTACAAATGCCGCTGGAAAATCCTAACGTGACTGGAGTAAAACGTATTTTTTATATTCGTACACGCACAAATGTCTAGATCATTTTTAAAACACTTAAAAAGTGTAACACCGTCGAAAATTCGATATCGATTTTTCACAAAAATAGTATTTTTATTGTATGACTCGCTATTAATAAGAATTGAACTCTTCAGGTTCAATCGTCTTGAAGTTTCTCTTCAGAGCGTCAACAAAAGAGCGCACCTTGAAGAGTTTGTATAGTTTTCATTGTCTCAGTGTTTCATTTGAGTATTGTCATTGATGTGCAAATTTGATCGTAATTTCTCCAAACGATTCCTGGACATAACGTCGGCGATTGGTGCATATCTTGTTTCTTGTGCCCAGTGCATTCGATAACTAGGCATATGTACAATTCCACTTAGAACATGAATACCCAAATAATTGTATATTTCAGAATAAGTCGTATTCAAGGAAACACCGTGCTTTTGCATCGAGTATAAATTTGTTTGGTAGACCACATTAGAAATAATGTCGTCGTCAATAAATTTTTTGAAGTAACAATAGATTCAGGAACTGTGAAAATCATATTACATGTTGCCTCCACTGGGTCTGTAATATCCTTCATCCATTCGGGTGTATCAATAGGATTACTTTCCTTACTAAAATTTTGTTCAAATAGTGTTGTCAATCTCTTTCAAACCCCACATCATTTTCTACAATCTGAACTGCTTCAATGCCAATATGTGATGTTTCATTTAAAACCGAGTCAAGCTGTACTTCTTCATTATTTATCGAATCTTCTCCTTTGTCATCTAAAACATCTTCTTCTCCGGCAATATCGATGTCTGATAAATCTCCTTCCATCAGCAATAGCAAATGACGTTCTTCTTTTTTCGTTAAACCGAGCCATCTATAGACAAAGAATATAAAAAAAATATATTTTTTTTCCTGTATGTGTAAAACTTATTAGTTGCATGAGTAATATGAACTATTATTCACAGTGAAATAAAATATCATTACATGCTAAAAATTCCCACTGACGCCACTTGACATCGTACAGATTTATAAACATATGCCATTTGCTAACTTTACTATTGTAACAGTATTAGAACATGCAAGAAAATGCATACAAGTATAGTAACATTTTTGCGGCTCTTACTGTAAAAATATTGGTACAAAATTGATAAATATTATCTTACAATTAGTCATGCACTGCGTACACTTGCACGCCTCATGCAACGCGTTTATTCAAACTGTCTAGCACGTTCCGTACCCCAAGCTCACCGGCAACTATGATTATGCTTACTTGACTAACATTTTAACCTTTATCTTGTTAACATATCATATTCGACAAAAGTATACTCCATAACGTTATAAGTTTAGAACAAAATTTTAACTGATAATTATTATCGACACTGAAGGTAATCTTATAATAAGCATTGGAAACCAAGCAACAGTATGCGGATGTTTTTCAGAGTAACTTGATTTATATTAAAAAAATGTGTAGTACACTGAATTCAAGATGCATTGATACGTTTAAAAGAAAATATCTCAGAAACTATTAAATTTAAATACCCTTGGCAAGTACAACTTTTTTGTTGAGAAAGGATGAGAGATACAGATTTTTCGATCAATTATTGCATATAGGGTGGCGCAAAGATTTTCTGACAGGTTATTTACTAAGATAATGCTGTATGTAGCGCCCTCTACAAGTCTGGCCAAAATTAAGGACAGAATCTTACTTCTCATACCAAAAAGACCCCCATATACCGAGTGTCATGCAACAATCTAAAAAACTTCTCAAGCAATAACTTTGACACCCTGTATCTTTTTACTTATCAATATTTGGACTAAGGTATGTTCGGTTCAATCGGTATATTTTGGGCTATAGTACCTCCAGTTTCAAAATTTTCCAGCCTTTCACAGGCACCCTGTTATATATATATATATATATATATATATATATATATATATATATATATATATATATATATATATATATATATATATATATATATATATATATATATATATATATATATACAGGGTGTTTCATTAAGGCTGGCCACCGGCCATATTTCAGAAACTAGTGGACATAAAAAGTGGAGAAAAAAAATTCATTATAAAAGTCGCCACGAGAAAATCCTGCAAATTATTTTTAAGTTCCGTAATTCATCGAAAGGGGGCGCAATTGAAAATTAAAAAATAAAATTATAAATTTCTCCGAAAATTCCCATATTAAGGCATACCTTTGGTAACATCGTTAGAAAGCTTAGACAATTCTGCATCATTTTGGTCTAAGGCTCATTGGCGTACCGACCTTAATAAGAGTGGGGGAAGCTATTGAATGTGTAATCATTTAAATCGCTGTTATTTTTAAACGACTTATCCGATTGTAGTAAACCTAGGCTTGTTTAGAAGAAAAAGGTAAGTACTTTTAAATGTCGCATCCATTGGTACGCGATAGCTCATAATAAAATTGTTAGAGGGCGCAATTTGTAATAATACCAGTTTTTTGATTTTATTCAGAAAAATTAAATCATACGGTATAATTATGACATCATAAGCGGAAAGTAGCTTAAATTTGTAACAAAAACGTAAATAACGCAATTTGATATCTTTATTTGTTCCAGAGTTATGGCGAAAAGAAGACTTTTTAACCGTTTAATTTAATAATTGATTGTTGCTATGGTTTCTTAAGGTGTATAGGTTGGATTAGTAATGAGGAATCTGCATTTATCATAGTCTGTGCCTCCTTCACACTCTATCTAGGCTTAGGACTAGTCCAAACTAAGCAACTTGCAAAATTTGGAGCGTGTTTAGAGGCCAACGGGCCATAACAACGATATCAAAGTAATGATTGATTTTTGTTTAAGAAACTTTTCAATAGAATGGTACAAAATCATGAACAACTGTTAAAAAACTAGTGAAAATCTATAAATGTTCAAATTGACGGCCGTTTTGTAAAATACAACTATTAATTCTTCTTCTTGTACTGGAAACAGCTGTCTCGTGGAATCGAATTTATTGCAATTTCAATTCGGTGAATCATGTCCTCTCGGGTGGTTGGTCTCGTTTCGTAAACAATATCTTTTATTCTTCCCCACAAGTAGAAATCTAATACAGTTAAATCCGGGGATCTAGGTGGCCACGGAAACAAACTACCCTTCCCATCCAGCGATTTGGGTATCTAACATTTAAGAAATCACGGACTCTTCGGGAATAGTGTGAAGGACATCCATCATGTTGATACCACAGGGATGCTCTCACGTCAAGGGAATGTCTTCTAAAAGATTGGGCAAGTCATTTTGTAAAAGTTTAAATAAGATTCACCATTTAGGTGTCCATGAAAACAAATGGTCCGATAATTCTGTCACCTAAAACACCACACCACAAATTTACACTCCATCTGTTTTGGTGATCCACTTGCGCATCCAGTGAGGATTTGTTTGCGACCAATAATGCATATTGTGCAAATTAACTCTGCCGCAGCTAGTAAAAATAGCCTCATCGGTCCATAAAACTTTGGAAAGGAATCGAAGGTTTTCACTACACATGTCTCTCAGCCAATAGCAATAGTCGAGCCGCCTGTCAAAATCAGTGTCTGATAAAGCCTGGTGTAAAACTAGATGATAAGGATGCAGCTTAAAATCCCTTAAAATTCTGAACACAGAAGCAACACTTACACCTAGTTCTGTGGAAATCTCCCTGGTGCTTACGTGAGGCTCCGATTCTACGTACGCAAGAACATTAATACTATTGTCTTCATTTCTTATGCGACGTCTTCTGACAGGAAGTGGAATACGTCGTACATTTCCTGTTTGTCTTAAACGTGTTGCCATTCGCCGAAACACTTTTCTAGTGTAGTGCCTTCGATCAGGATATCTGATAGCGTATTGTCGTTCCGCAATAGCTGCATTTTGAAAACATTCATAATACACGGCAAGCATGTCGTAAGCCTCGGCATTGGTATACGACATTTTGAGGATAGGACTAATTTCTGATAAGGTACAATGAAACCCAAAACTAATGAAGGAAAAAATTTTTACAACACAACATCAATCAAAATTAAGTAAGTTGACAACTATTTCAATTTATTTACCTCCATGGAAACGAGCCGACTTTGTTCCGCAGCAAATTAGATTATTATTTTAAAACACACCACATTAGAATTATGCCTTAGAAGTTTTATATGATGTTATAAACGTACAGAAGAAGAATTAATAGTTGTTTTTACAAAACGGCCGTCAATTTGAACATTTATAGATTTTCACTAGTTTTTAACAGTTGTTCATGATTTTGTACCATTCTATTGAAAAGTTTCTTAAACAAAAATCAATCATTACTTTGATATCGTTGTTATGGCCCGTTGGCCTCTAAACACGCTCCAAATTTTGCAATTTGCTTAGTTTGGACTAGTCCTAAGCCTAGATAGAGTGTGAAGGAGGCACAGACTATGATAAATGCAGATTCCTCATTACTAATCCAACCTATACACCTTAAGAAACCATAGCAACAATCAATTATTAAATTAAACGGTTAAAAAGTCTTCTTTTCGCCATAACTCTGGAACAAATAAAGATATCAAATTGCGTTATTTACTTTTTTGTTACAAATTTAAGCTACTTTCCGCTTATGATGTCATAATTATACCGTATGATTTAATTTTTCTGAATAAAATCAAAAAACTGGTATTATTACAAATTGCGCCCTCTCAATTTTATTATGAGCTATCGCGTACCAATGGATGCGACAGTTAAAAGTACTTACCTTTTTCTTCTAAACAAGCCTAGGTTTACTACAATCGGATAAGTCGTTTAAAAATAACAGCGATTTAAATGATTACACATTCAATAGCTTCCCCCACTCTTATTAAGGTCGGTACGCCAATGAGCCTTAGACCAAAATGATGCAGAATTGTCTAAGCTTTCTAACGATGTTACCAAAGGTATGCCTTAATGTGGGAATTTTCTGAGAAATTTATAATTTTATTTTTAATTTTCAATTGCGCCCCTTGCGATGAATTACGGAACTTAAAAATAATTTCCAGGATTTTCTCGTGGCGACTTTTATAATGAATTTTTTTCCCACTTTTTGTCCACTAGTTTCTGAAATATGGCCGGTGGCCAGCCTTAATGAAACACCCTGTATATATATATATATATATATATATATATATATATATATATATATATATATATATATATATATATATATATATACAGTGTCCAGTTTATGATGAAATGCATGGGATATTGGAAACCGTTAGAGATACGAAGATGGTTAAATGGAGAAAAGTTGCGTCATTATATGCCCAAGAAGTAACCATGTTTACATGTCAAAAATCCTTCCATTTACTAGACACAGGGTGATAACTGAAAATATGCGTTTTCTAAAATCGCTATATCTTGTTGCTTGCAAGAGATACATCCACGATTTTTCCAGGATGGGGTAACAGGTAGCGAGGATTTCAAAATGATTTTGAAAAAATCTAGGCCTACTAGATTTTGAGATAATGCACGAAACTTTCGATTTTCTTATGGACGCCATATTGATTTTTGCATTTTGAATTCTTCATAAAAATACTTTTCAACCATATATCATATGTTTATAATCTGCCAATGAGAAAGTGTCAAATTACACAATTAAATTTATATCAAAGCAACCTTGACATATTATGTATTTTAATTAAATGAAAATTAATCTACAAATTAAACTAACTATTGAGAACAATATTATTGATTATTAACATAAATCATAATAATAAAAGTGACAAAAACAACAAAAATAAAATTTAATATTATACTGAATTTTACTATTAATTAATCAAATGCTCGAATAAACCTTCATTCTCCTGCAAACACCATCTGCATCGAGTTAGCACTGCATCACAAGAGTTCCTTATCATCTCGCATTTTTGAATTCTTCATAAAAAAATGCTTTTCAACCATATATCAGATGTTTATAATCTGCCAATGAGAAAGTGTCAAATTACACAATTAAATTTATATCAAACTAGGCCTTTGCCAATCAACCATCTATTCAATTATTGCAAGAGAATGGAGGTTTATTTGAGCATTTGATTAATTAATAGGAAAATTCAGTATAATATTAAATTTTATTATTTAATTTTTGTTGTTTTTTGTCACTTTTATTATTATGATTTATGTTAATAATCAATAATATTGTTCTCAATAGTTAGTTTAATTTGTAGATTAATTTTCATTTAATTAAAATACATAATATGCTTTGATATAAATTTAATTGTGTAATTTGACACTTTCTCATTGGCAGATTATAAACATATGATATATGGTTGAAAAGCATTTTTATGAAGAATTCAAAATGCAAAAATCCAATATGGCGTCCATAAGAAAATCGAAAGTTGCGTGCATTATCTCAAAATCTAGTAGGCCTAGATTTTTTCAAAATCATTTTGAAATCCTCGCTACCTGTTACATCCTGCAAAAATCGTGGATGTATCTCTTGCAAGAAACAAGATATAGCGATTTTAGAAAACGCATATTTTCAGTTATCACCCTGTGTCTAGTAAATGGAAGGATTTTTGACATATAACCATGGTTACTTCTTGGTCATATAATGAGGCAACTTTTTCTCCATTTAACCATCTTCGTATCTCTAACGGTTTCCAATATCCCCATGCATTTCATCTTAAACTGACACCCTGTATATATATATATATATATATATATATATATATATATATATATATATATATATATATACAAATTATACTCAATAAACTTTGTTCAAAACTAATTCCTTTTATAGTTAATTGTTGCTGTCAACGAGAATTGAAAATCAGTGTTTTTGCAAGTGCGACACAATACTCATGTATTCCATTGAAGAAATATACAGATTATTAAGTATTATTATTCAGGAAGTACTGTACAAGAAATAATAGGCAGGTTTGCTTTTTTCTTTGAAAACAGGCCAATTCCTTCAGAAAGAACGATTATGCGTACTGTTTGTAAATTTGAAAGATGTGGATGTTTAAATAAAGAAAATGCAGTAGTATTAATGGTAATGATGGTGAGCATCCTGTTCATAACTTAAACGAAGAGTGCGAACTCCAAGAAATTGCAGTGTGTACTTTAGAAAAAACTAATTACCCGTGCAATAGTACAAAAATTGCTGAAGAAATGAATATTGAACCAAAAACAGTTCGCAATATGTTGAAAAGGAATATATACCATTGCTATAAGTTGCAAACTACACAAGAAATTTTTCCAGAAGATCATCAAAGCGTATGGAATTCTGTGAAGATATGGTGAATCGGGCTAATGAAAACGAAAGATTTATTGACAATATTTTGTTTACCGACAAGTGTTCTTTTAACTTACATGGCCATCACAGTCAGTCTGGCGCTGTTGGTTACTCTCGGTAAAACAACCACATTAGTATTCCTTACCGGACACAAGACCCCCAAAAAGTTAGTGTGTGGGCAGGAATTTTAGGCAATTCCATAATTGGTCCATTCTCTATCAAGGGAAACTTGAATGCGGAGGAATATTTAGAACTGCTGAGAAAACAGGTGGAGGTCTTTTCGAAAATATAAAGTAGAGTTTTGAAAAAAGTGTATTCTGTTCATTTTTTAAAATAGTTGATCTTTCAATAAGAATTATAATGCTAAAGTTAAACCTTATACTTAAGTTATACTATCAATATAAATGTTAATGTTCTTGTTTGTAGCTCTCGTAAGTTTCTTCTTGGTTCTTCTTACGAGTAGCAATAGAACCATGTCATAAATTCGCAATTACAATAATCTTCGATGTTTGAGGTATTATCATTTAATGTTTTAAGTGTAAAGAATTAACTCAATAGTTTCAAAGGACACGCAACTCTTCACCATCGTCTTAATTGCTTTGGTTTCCTTAGAAATGTTGAAGCTAGATTTAAGGAGACTTAATCAGTTCATGTTTTGTACCTACATGCAAATATGTACAAGTGGCAACATCGGTAAATTTGTCTCTATCATATAATGTTTATTGGGTTTCTTTCTACCTTATTATAAGTCAGACCCGCAATAATGTTTTTCCTACCTGTACAATATATATATATATATATATATATATATATATACATATATATATATATATATATATATATATATATATATATATATATATATATATGTCATGTTTCTTTAAGATCCAAAATTATAAGTAATGGTATATACAGGGTCTATTGGTATGTTTGGGGTCGGACCTCAAAAAATTTTTTTAATAATATGGTATATTCAGGGTCACGTCTTCAAACGTGCCGTTTTAACTATATGTATATAATTAAAAAGTATTAGTTCCTCTATTTCACAGAATTGCAACACGAAAGAATATTTTATTAACAAATGTTTGAAAAATTGTTATTTTTAACAGTATCAATTTTTAAAAAAGACAATATAATAGATTTCAAAGATTAATATATTTATGTTTGTAATAAGGTGCCTTTGAGGTCCAAAATGTTATTCATAGGTATCTACAGGATCATACTATACATTAGCAATTATTTTGGTTAGGATCTAGACTCAGAACAAACAAACATAAAATCATATATAGCGTATATAACGTTGGCTTTCATGGTTAATTTCATAGTTGCATAATTTATATAAATGATTATATACAGGACGTTAAAAATGATTTATACAAATATTTGCATACAGAACGTCATCCAAAATACAAAACTATAATTACAGGTATATAATTAAAAAGTAGGTATTAA
>JARFJB010001056.1:0-47663 GCA_036346205.1 Vesta saturnalis
TTACATTGTATCCAAAACATAATTACGTAATTCATTACAGAAACTTGAAGGTATATTTAAAATATGAATTGAAGTTGGTAAAAGTACATCGTATATCACGATTTAAACAGTCACCGTGGATAAAAAAAATATATCGATTTAAATACCGCCATGCGCCAGCATTCTGAAATTGAAGGATTAATAGTGTTTTTGGGAAACTGATGGATAATGTACGTAAATATAAGGATATACGTTTAGTAACGTGCTCGTGCTTACATATCAAAACCAAATTTTCATAGTTGTACAATATTTAGCAATGATATGCGCATCATTCAAATGAATAGGCTAGAAGTATATTTCAACAAACTTATATATGCGGTCTCCAGCGTTTAAGACCTTTCAAAAACTTGTTTATGCAATTTTCGTTACATGCTACCTAAGTTTCTCAATAATGGCAAGCTCTTGTACACGGATACAGATAGTATTATATATGCCTTTTCAGTTTCCGATATCTATGAATGCATTAAAGAAGATATTGATAAATTCGATACATCTGATTATGGTCCTGACAATATCTTTGCACTTCCATTAGCAAATAAAAAAGTTCCCGGTTTAATGAAAGACAAAAATCTTGGCCAAATTATGTTAGAATTTGTAGGATTTCGTGCAAAAATGTACGCTTACACGGTTGATTAAAAAGTTATAAAAAAATCAAAGGGTTCTACCCAAGCAAGCGTCAAACAAATCACGATAAATGCTATAAACATGTTTTGTTTGATTTTGACGTAATAAGGCGATATCACCATTTGATAAGGCCAAAAAACATGATGTGTTTACAATCAAACAGAATAAAGTAATACTTAACCCTTACGATAATAAAGGATTAGTAAATTTTAATTTCACTGATACTAGACCTTGGGGCTATAACTTTATATGGAATTTTCTTTTCTGTTTCATAAAACAATTTATTATGAGTAGTAGTAGTCTTGAAAACGAATTACAGGAAGAACTGCGGTGCAGTAGTGATCAAATCTATAGAAAGTACCTGGAAAATCCACCCCTGAAATCAATTTATTTGTACTGAATATATTGCAACATATTGTTATTCCTGATGAGTATTTTGACTGGTGTGCTATAAACTCAAAGTGTGCAAATGAAGCTATTATTAAGACCTTATTTGACAGAATAATTAACTTAGACAGTACCATGAAAAACTTAGACGACATGAATTTACTCGGTGACATACCGCTTAAAATGTATGTGTACAATTTATTATGGGTTGATGAATCAACAACAACAAATGTTAAGTCTTGCTTAGAAAATATTGTTTATAAAGACACTTTCTCTATTATAAGTGAATGTATTGAGAAAACAGCATTTCATGCTAACTACAAATGTCACGATATTTTGAGTGAAATATTATTTGAACAAAACATCACATATAAGTTTCAACCGTGGAAAAACGAGGAACACAAAAAAATTTACTACTGGATATTAGAAAACATCGATAAAGGTGAAACAAATACAAATTCATGCTTGGGAAAGACCAGACTCGGAAATATGGCCGTCCAGTAATTTAAATGATTATGGATTATTTCATCTAAAAGTGACAAACTATTCCTATGGCTAGTAATTTATTTCACAACGTTAAATGTCTACTTATGAAACTATATCGTCTTTATTGATCCATGATCTTTCATCCAATCCCCACCACTTTACGAATAACTTATTATTCTTGGTGCGAAGCACTTTTTCCACCATGTACACATCGGGATACTTTGTTTTCTGTAATTCGTGTTCATAAAAGCCTCTCAATACAGGTGCTCCTTTCATGTCCTCCAACATGTATGTGGTGGGGTTAGTAATGTAAGCTTTCACAATCTTAAATAGTTCACTAGACCAATTGGGTGTGTACCCTTTAGCAAAAATACTTTTACATTCACTGATTCGTACTGTCATCCACACAATATCGATTCCTAACGAATATTTTTATGAGTGTAAGCCTCCAGCTTTGTATGATTACCGACATCTTTGGGTTTCATTCCTGTAGTTCCATGCTAACGATTGTTATAATATAATCCATCGCTACGGTATCAATTGTATCAATCCATTTGAATCTACCTTGTAGGCTAAACGACTTGCTGCCTTCTTTGTGCTATAGGGGGAGTATGGAATTGACTCCATAACGCTGCATTAGTTTAGTAAAATGCTCATTGTAGCATTCTTTTCCTGCAAATTGGTAGAGTTCCGACCCTTTTTGAGGATTGTCTACATGGCTTTGGTAATTTCTATGCCCGTTTTTGTTTTTAACCCTTTAGTCCACAAGTATTTCGAAAAACAGTCGATAACCATTAATATATACTTGTAGCCCTTATCTTGTTTGGCATATGTATTAAATTCGGCTAAATCTGCTTGCCAAAGGTCATCAAAACTTTTAATTATTCTTCGCCTTCGTTTAAATTTTTTTCTTGCCGGTTTTTGCAATTCATTGACGAGTTGTAAGTTGGACATGGCACTAATTTATCCACAATTCCTTTAAGTTGATGTAGTTTTTGCTGCAACACTAGATAAGCGTTAGACTTTCCTTTAAAAGCTTTCTGAACTGCTTATAGATAAAAATCAAGGTATCCTTTACTTATAGCATCTCCATCTTCTTCCGGGTCCGCCAACTGTGTCAAACGGTTTCAATCCAAATTGAACCTTGTCGATAAATAGTATTGTTTAGTGATGACATCTTGAAGATTTATGGGATTGGCAGCATTGCTGTCTCTTGTTCACGATATCAATTTGATTATCATCAATCAGCTTAAACTGATGGGTTAATTTCTTGAATTGATACTTGGCATGTGAACGTCCAAATTTGTCACGGGGTATTTTAGTTATGATATGTGGACATTAATGCATTCTCATTTATACTGTTTCGAAAACGACTGTTTGGGTTTTCAACGTATCCATCTTTATATAGTTCTTCTACAATCGATATTATGTCATTTACGACACCTTTGTTTCCCGCAAATTTTTTCGCCTAGAATTAGTTCATGTATATCATTCCAATATTTATATTCAATAGGCCTGTTTGTTAATTCCTTAAAAAATATAGCTCCACCTCCCTTGGTTGCGGGCGATGATGATAGTAAGAGTCTGATTATTTGCATATACCTTTTGCTGCGGCTTCCTCGAATCTCTCCACTTACGTCATAGTCCCGCGTTGCAACGTTCGTAGCTTCTAAAATATTTTTATAATTCTCTCTATCTTTTGAATTTACTGGATTTAAATAATAATAATAGTAATTTAAATAATAATACGCAATTTATGTAAGCCTCGAGTCCCTTTATATGTGACACCTTTAATAATCATATTGTTTCCAGTAATTGTAACAGGTGTATTACCAAATGTCCATTTGTCTGGTGGAGCTATAGATTTCGACCTTGAATCAACCACACTACTTATTATCATAGAGCAGTGAGAATTTTCTTTCTCTCTCTCACACTTTTCGCTGGTTTAGGATTGGCCCTATATCTTCCTCGTGGGGATCAGGATGGGCCCTATATGATTAACGAGGGAGTCCGCACGTGTACGGCGGACGAACTGATTTGACATTCAATGCAAAATTCGTATAATGTGGATCAGAACCTACCCTATATCACTACTGCCGTCCCTACACAGCCAAAGGCATCCCTAGGACACAAACAAGCTCTGGAAACACAATCATCCACACGTCCAATAGTTTTCCGACCAACCTGCTCTGTTGAACTATTGAATTTGTAATTCAATAGCCTAACATAATCTTATGATAAAATATTAACTAACCTAATCGTCCGCGGGTCTAAATTTTAATGCTTTCGCATGCCATATTCCCCGGATCGACTTTAAAAAAGGGAAAATTCTCTTATTTTTGATTTCTCAGAAAATTTCATTCTTGATGATTTGCCCTGCTAGTTTTCAAATCCCTGAAACACAAATTACTTTCTATTTTACTCGTACGGTTCTCGAGATATGCTTGTTTGTGTGTAATTAGGTTTATTATAACGGAGTGTGGTTGTATGGGAAGTATTACAGGTGAGTATGGTTTATACTTTATATATTTTTGACAATACTTGGGTTATGATCGTCCATGTGTTTTACCAATCTATAATTTCTAAGATTGGGGAAGTGGAGTATAATCAAATACTTTGAGATAATGGGTAGTTTTGGCTGATCAATAGGTGGATTAGGGAAAGTATGGGCACAAATCTATTTGCTCGGGGCCACTTAAAGGTTAATAATTACTTTGGGAAGTGACTGTACGCACGGTGTTTCCACCACCAAGCATAAAGCGACGTCGATCTTTATAATTCGAACCTTTATGTGGGGGAATTCACTTCCAAACGTTAACGATTCAACCTATAAATTATTTAAATTGGTTTTCACTCTTGTGGTAGGGTGTGGTTATTAATTTAGGTCATTTGTACCCCTTGCTGGAAAATACGGACTTAATCACCCCGGCAATTCCAATAAAGTGTACTTATAGCAACTTTACACCCACAATTCGGGGCGTTGACCTCCAAGCTGTTTTGGTTTAGAGGTGCCTCCGAAGAGGGTTTTTGGGATAGATATGCAAGTATTAATCAAAAAGGTTGAATTGGGGTTGAACAAGGGAGAAGCTATCGTGGTGGAAAGTAGGTAAATCAGTAAAACTAGTTGGGTCAAAGAATGTAAAGGTTTATGCATATCAGTTTAAGTGTAAGTGTGAGGGTGTTAGTACGATTCTAATATGTCTAGAAGGGTTGAGGTAATAAGTAATAAGAGAGCAGTGTTAATTAATTAGGTAACAGGTATCTGGTCTGAATGTAAAGGTTTATGTATATCAGTTTAAGTGTAAGTGTGAGGGTGTTAGTACGATTCTAATATGTCTAGAAGGGTTGAGGTAATAAGTAATAAGAGAGCAGTGTTAATTAATTAGGTAACAGCTATCTGGTCTGGTCTGGGGTGTATTCAAATTGTATGGTGAGGGACGGGCATATATAGGGAAAAGGCTGGAGGGGAACAACTGATATCATTTTTAAATTGTGATAGTTCAGTTGTGGACGTAGCTAGGAAATAAGTTTTTATGGAATTCTTTCTATTAAAGGAAAATTCGTAAGGACTCATCTGGATCATTACACATCACCCTTACCCGGGGGACGAGATAGTGGATCGGTACCTGGAGGATTAACGAGTCCATATTCTAATGCGATGATCCTCTTCACCCTCATGAACTCATGATGGAAGACGAATCTTCACGCGGCGACGGTTCCTGACTTGCCATCTTCCTCTACAGATGACATTTGGTGGAGGCTATGTAGTTGAACGGTCAGGTATACTCAATAGCGTGATGCCAATGTTCTCTGGTACACAGCAGATGGTCTGGGTTGGTTTTTCCAATTCCAGTGCATCTAGTTCTTGCACCATTTTTCGCAAAGGAGAGGGAGTACCGGGTGTAAAAGGGAGACCATTTGGTTGCGTTAAGATTGGAAAGAATTCCCAATTAAATAATGGAGAGGAGGTTGGTGGTAGAGGACTATCGGGTAGAGGAATTTCAGAAACAGGAATGTCAAGGATGGCAATGGGTGCAGGTGAGGGTGATTTAGGGTTAGGGTAGGGAATGAATTTGATTTTGATGTAGGAAATTGAGACAGGTGGCAGCTTTTCGGTACCGGGAGTTTGGTACACGTGTGGTTGCCATGGACAAACGGTAAGGCGACTGCGACATTTATTTCTAGTGGTTCGTACTGGTGCCATTTTCAGAGACTGCCGGTCTGTGGTGGATGATTCGTTTATATACTCCTTATCGCTGTTGTCCGAAGTCTGGTTGTAGTGGTAGAAGACATCGTCTCCGGAGGGGAATGCTCTGCGTCGACGCTTTTAATATCCTTGACATGTATGGGGCCCGTTATATTTTTCGTGGATGGATCACGAAGTTGGACAATTACAGGTGAGATAATTTTAGTTATTAAATATGGGCCGGTAAATTTGGGTGCTAGTTTGGCATTAAAGTCGTTAATTTTTCTGGAAAGAAAATGAGTACGTTTGTATACTAACTCATCTATTCCTGGTCGATAGGGGTGACGGCGGAGATCGTAATTTCGCTTTTGGGTATCGTGGGCGAGGGATAATGTGTCTCTGTCAAGCTGCCTCAAATCTTCGATCCTTTACATGTGGTGCGACTGTTTCTGGGTCGTTAGAGTTGGTGCATCGGCAGGGTGATGACGACGGAGGTATGCCGTACCAGGGGGATCCAGTTCTCGACCGTAGTTGAGTGATGCTGGGGAAAATCCTGTAGAAGAATGTACTACGGAGTTTACTGCAAAGGATATTTCAGATAAGTAGTTGTCCCACGCTCTGTGCGTTTTCCCGTGGATTGGACTATCATAGTACCTATTTCCTTGTTGGTACGCTCCACTGGATTGGTTTGGGGAGTGTTAACCTATGTGTAATTCTAAGTTCCTTTAGGGCCTGCGTAAACAAATGACTGGTATACTGGGGATCGTTGTTTGTGAGTAGTCTGTGGGGACATCCATGGCGGTACAATACTTGTTCCCGGAAAGCCTGGAGGATTGCTGGACTAGTAGCTTGGCGAAGAGGTTTTAGTTCTATCCATTTCGTCAGACAATCTTAGAACACTAACACGAAAGTGTGTCCTTTCTTGGTCCTGGGTAATGGTCCTATTAGATCAGTGCTGACGATTTGCCAAGGATATCCGGTCTTGGAGAAATACATTTCACCTGCTGGTTTTTGTGACGAGGTTTTAATTTAGAAGCAAGTATTACATTTCTTGACATGTTTAATTACGCCCCCTTTTATGCCAGGCCAATAGTAGTGACGGTAGATTCGGGAGAGTATCTTGGCGATTCCTAGGTGACCGGCTGTGGTAGCGTTGTAACATTCTCTAAGGATGTTGTCTCTCTAATTTCGAGGGATGCGCATCTTCCACCTCCCATGTACTCCGGCCTCGGTTTCTGGTGAGGAATTGGGTAATTGCATGTATAAGAAATTATTTTGTATTTTATAGAGGGGAAAATTGGTTGGATTCTGCTAGACTTGTTGGAGGAGAGTCTGGTACCACAAACATTCCTGATTCTCCTGTGCTGTCCACTCAAGAGGAGAGAGAGTGCACTGGGGATGGAATCATGCAGACGGGAAAGTGCATCGGCCACTTTATTAAGAGTTCCCTTTCGAAAGTCGATCGAGAAATCGTATTGTTGCAGTTCTAGGATCCAGCGGGCTAAGCGTGAGGTTGGTTTTGAAAAGGGATCTCAACCACTTTAAACTTCGGTGACCGGTGAGTACAATAAACTTGTAAACCTCGAGGAAACTTTTAAGTTTCAGGATTGCGCACACCACTGCTAGGCATTCTTTTTGGTGGTGGAGTAGTTACGTTCGGTAGGGGTGAGTGCTGTTCTTAAAGCGATCACCTTTTCTTCCTGTCCTTGTCCCTGAGTGAGGACAGCTCCAAGTCCGATATAACTGGCGCCTGCCTAGAGAACGAAGATTTTCGTGAAGTCTGGGCATACCAGTACTGGGGGAGAAATGAGTGCTGGTTTGATTTGTTCGAACGCCTCCTGTTGTTGTGGCGTCCAAAGGAACTTGCGGTCCTTTTGCAAGAGTTGGGTTAACGGTTGGCTGAGCTGGGCGAACTGGGGAATGTATTTCCTGCACCCTGGAAATGGGCGTAATTTCTTTGTGATACGTGGGAAAGGAAATTTGGCAATGGATTCGACTTTACTGGGGTCAGGTTGAATTCCTTCAGCTGTGACTACATGTCCAAGATACCTCAAAGATCTCCTATTGAATTGGCATTTTTCTGGTTGTTGTTCTGGCCGTTTTCCCGAAGTCGTCGAAAAACTTCACATAAGTTTTATAGATGTTCGGTGAACGTTTTCACTAATACAATAATGTCATCTAGATAGACGAAGGCTTTTCCGGTCAAGTCTGGTCCAATGATACTGTCTAGTAGACGTTGGAAAGTGGCTGGGGCTGAGTGTAATTCGAAGGGCAATACTTTAAAGTGGCAAGGACCGCGTCCTGGCACCGTAAAAACAGTAATGGGTTTACTGTATTTCTCTAGGGGAACTTGTCAATACCCCTGTTTTAAATCTGGGGTGCTGATATAGTTGGATTTGCGTAGTTGGTCGAGGATTCCTTGAATGAACGGTAAGGGATACGCATCTTTAAGTGGTAGTTGATTGACCTTTCTAAAATCAATACAGAATCTGTAGGTACCTGATGGTTTCCGTACAAGTACTACTGGTGAACTCCATAGGCTTCGAGATGGTTCTATGATGTCGTTGGCTAACATATCATCTACTTCCTGGTTGATGATGTTTTGCATGGCTGGATTCCCCGGGTAATGCCTTTGCTTGACTGGTTCTACTCCAGGCAATCAAGTAGTGCGTTGTGTCACTGTTGATGTTCTGCCTGGTAAAGGTTGAAATTTTGTTGGTTCTATATCTAAAAGTGGATTGAGTTGGTGTAGTTCCTCACCATCCGGTCCGTGGATACCGCTTAGTCTACCCGATGATTCTGTCTGAAGGGGAATGTTGGTATTGTTAAACTTAATTTGACGTGGATGGAGTCAAAACGTGGTGTAAGCTTGGTTCAAGAAGTCCAATCCGAGGACTACCTCAGTGGAAAGCGTTGACAAATATTTTCCTACTATTACATGTGGTTGCTGGCTTATTGTTGCTGGAAAACGGTAACAACCTAAGAAGTGGATGGTTGTATTGTCTGCCAAACAAACTGGCTCTTGGGTGAGATTCTCAGGAAAATTATTTCTATTATTCCTATACCACATTAATATACTTACTTCCATAAAAATTGCAACACCTAGATTTTGTTGAACGATTTTATTGAAATTTTCGTCAACGATGAAACAAACAAACGCAGGCTAGAATGGAGCAACCAAAGAGCGAATTGGTCGCAAGAATGGCACCGAATTGTGTTTAGTGACGAGTCCCTATTTTGCTTGTGGGTCAACGATGGTCGTAAGAGGGTCAGACGGATGCGTGGAGAACTTAAAATTCCAACATTTTTTGTGGAACGCAACGCAGCCCTCACACAAGGAGTGATGAAATGGAGTGCAATATCTTACGGTAGTAGATCACCCTTGGTCTTCATTGATGGCAAATTAAACGCCGCTGGTTATTTTGCCAATGTGCTAGAACCCGTTGCGCTTCCATATCTTCAGGGGCTGGAAAATTCCATTTTCCAACAGGATAATGCGCGCTCTCGCACAGCAAGGGCTACAACACGTTTGTTGGAAGAAGCTAACATTGCCGTCCTGCAATGGCCTGCTCTGTCGCCTGACTTGTCGCCCATTGAACATGTATGGTATGAGGTCGGTAGGCGACTGGGTAATTTACCACACCCTACAGATAACTTACACTATCTACGGCTACGGATTCAAGAAGCATGGGTTGATATACCACAGACACCTATAGATCACTTGATTGATAGCATGCCAAGCCGTCTAAATGAGTGCATTACAAACCGTGGCGGAAAAAAAAATTTTTAGTTTTTGTTCTTTTGTTTTCAAATTTTAATCGTTTGTTTGTCCTAATAAAAGACATCGTTGACGAAAAGTTCAATAAAATCGTTCAATAAATTCTAGGTGTTGCAATTTTTATGGAAGTCAGTATCCATTATCTTTGAACAATTCAGGTAGGGCTTGTAGCATATCATTCTCAGGAATGTGATAGCAACCTTGCAGTTCTTGTAATATTTCAAGGAAGGACATTGGATCACTTATTCCATCATATTTAATCCCCCACTTCCGAACTCTGTTGCAAGTGTCCATAACTCTGTTTGGAGCGCCGATCTGAGTTGTATTGGATAGACCAGGCGCAATATTATTTGGTTTACTGTCCGCGAGGCGTGTGACATGTTCTGTAGGTACAGGTAGGTCTATTTGTCCTTATCCTGTTCTGAGATACATGACAATCCTCGCTCCTAGTTCCTCTTATGTCAAGGCGATATTTCTCTGCTTCTTCTATCAGTTCCTCTTTCTTGAGTGTATACACCCATCCCACTCGCATATCTTTTACTTCAGATTGACTGGTACTCATTCTTTTTGTTTTCAGGTGCTGGACTGGTTGAAGATGTGAAAGTTAATATGATTCTGATTTTATTGTGTAAATGGTGGAAAATTTTCAAGTTTCGGGTTCTATAGAGTTAATTTTAGGTTGGCTGTAAAGAATGGTTAATCATTGTTTATTTGTAATTTGTAAAAACTTGTGATTTTAAGTTTTCCTGTAAGAAAATGATTAATTATTTGAAACTTAAAAACAATGCTCTTTTCCCGTAGCTGTAAGTTTTCCTGTAAGAAAGTAGTTAATTATTTGACAACTAAAACACTTTTGATGTCCACCAATCATTTGAAATTTAAAGCCCTATGGGTTTTACTAATTCTGTATAAAATGTTAGCTCATAAATAGGAGAATACATTATAATAATGCTCACGCGATGATAGTTACACTTTACAGAGCGAAACGCACGAGAAACGAGAATGATGCTGGCCTTGGGTCTTGTGCACAAGCAGCCGCCCTAGGAGAAAACACCTCAGCCATAAAAACGGAGTTTAGATTTATAAACATGCCCCTAGGGAACATATTAGAGTGTGGTTAGGTCAATACTTGCCCGAAAATGGATGAGCGCGCCAGCGGATAAGGCCCAAGGCTAGCAGCATTCTCGTTTCTCGTGCGTTCCGCTCTTTAAAGTGTAACTGTCATCGAGTGAGCATTATTATAATGTATTCTCCTGTTTATGAGCCAACATCAGCAGACATTAGAGATTGTACTGACTTGATAACAAACTATTACAACATAACCGTTCAAGATGATGGTGGAAACGATGACGTGGATGAGCTGAATGTATCTCACATTCAAAGTGATGGTGATGATTCACAGAAGAGGAAGAAGAGCGATGAAGTAGAGGAGAAGGATGAATCTCAAAACCATGATGATGATAGCGACGAATCACGGTTCTAGAAGAAGAAGGCCGATAAAGAATGTGATTAAATAAAAATGATGTATTGTTGTTTATAATAATAATAATATATTTTCAATTTTGTTAATAAACTTGTTTTTTCTTAATGGTGTTTGAACCTGCACTAATAATGCTGAAGTTAATGCGAAAGTGGACTTAGAGATGGGTAGCTACAGTAAGTGTGAGATTGTTTTTCTTTTGCACGCTGTGCGTTCAATCATACTGCTATTTTTTGAATTGTGAGCTGATTTTGTATGATTAAGTTAAATCAGTTTGGTATTTAATTTAATTGATTTGATTTGATTAATTGACTTGTATGTTCGAGAAAGAGACGAGGGAGAGACGAACACGGTCAACCACTATTACAGAAAACTTTTATTAGCCTTTACACCACTATATTGCACTACAAACAACCACAATTAGTCCTAGAAATATACCACTAGGTGGCGCCGCATCTATTACAGAAAACATTCGCTGGTTTAAAAATATACCACTAGATGGTGCCACAAACAAAACCCTGATTAGTTCTAGAAATATAACGCTAGATGGTGCCACCTTTATTACAGAACATATTCATTAGGCCATACACAACTAGATGATGATACAAATTCAAATTTCCCAACAGGCGCGCGCAGGCCCTAACACAAGTTCCTATGTTTTGTCTTATAAGCTAGCAATAGGTTCCTTATTAGAACACAACTTCAAATTTCTCGCAATAAGTAATCAGCCAACACTTTTTGTTTTCTGCTAAAAAGAATGGTTAAACACAAGACGTTTTGAAATCTATAAACACATATAGTTTTAAGTTTCTTGTATCAAAATCGTTGGTGTCTATGTTAATACTTAATTTTCTTCTGTGTCAGAGCTATTAATCACTACATACCACCAAATTTAATTGGTATCCTGTAAAAGAATGATTAATTTTTAACTTCTTTGTCAAAGAATGATTAGGTAATTTTTTTTCCACCACTAAATTTAATTGGGATCCTATAAAAGAATGATTAATTTTTAATTGCTCTGTCAAATAATGATTAATTTTTTTCCACCTGTTATCATAACAGAATTAGTTTTATACCTGGTTCTCTGAAAAGAAGAATTGTGATTATTTTCTGTAAAAGAAAGATTATTTATTTCTATGTTACGTGGGCCTCTTTCTGAAAGAAAGAGTTATTTATTTTATATCAACTACTCCGGCTTGGCTCTGAAAATTAAAAAATCAATGTTTGTGCAATTATTTCGGCTTCTTGCTGGAATTCATATATAGTTATTCCCTGTCTTTCTGGAACGTACTGTCTTGAGTTGTATTATTTGTTCTATTTAACAGAGATTGGTGGCCGAGCCTCTACGTTGTTAGGCGCCAATTGTAACGTTTGCTACCATAAATTTCTGGTTTGCTCTTGTTTGAGCTAGGAGACTCCTCAAAGGCGTGATTCAGACCACCTCACTCTTTTGTGGACAATTGTTATTAACACAACCTATTAATATGCGTTTATTCAGACTATAATTACAAAAATAAAAAAAACTCTGTATGACAATAATAATAAACCAAAAATGTATCCTGGTATAAAATAAGGAATAGTAAATTATGAAATAAAATAAGTATTCTTGGTAACTCGTTCGTGAGATACCCCACTGCCACTTTTCACGTGCGCTGGTATCGCCCTCTCTGGAGGATATTAGAAAATATCGGTCAGTACGAATTTTATATTCTTATCAGTTAAAATTAATGAATGATTAATTACTTGTACTGTGATGTGTTTTTGTGTAATTAGGTTTTATTATAACAGAGTGTGGTTGTGTGGGGAAGTGTTACAGGTGAGTATGGTTTGTACTTTATATATTTTTGTCAATACTTGGGTTATGATCGACCATGTGTTTTACCAACATATAATTTCTAAGATTGGGGAAGTGGAGTATAATCAAATACTTAGGGATATATAGGGGTACTTTTGGCTAATTAATAGGTGGATTCGGGAAAGTATGGGTATAAATCTATGTGCTCGGGGCATTCACCTCCAAATACTGTTTGCCTGTACGGGAAGTCACTTAAAGGTTAACAATTGCTTTGGGAAGTGATTATACGCACGGGGATTCCGCCACCAGGCATATATCGACGTCGATCTTTATAATTTGAACCTTTCTGTGGGGGCCTTCACCTCAAAACGTTAACGATTCAACCTATCAATTATTTAAATTGCTTTTCACTCTTGTGGTAGGGTGTGGTTATTAATTTAGGTCATTTGTACCCCTTGCTGGAAAATACGGGGTTAATCATCTAGGGAAATTCCAATAAAGTGTACTTATAACAGCTTTACAACCACAACTCGGGCGTTGACCTCCAATCTGTTTCGGTTCAGAGGTGCCTCCGAAGCGGGTTTTTGGGATAGATATGCAGGTATTAATCAAAAGGGTAAATGTTTATGAATTGGGGTTGAACAAGGGAGAAGGTATCGGGGTGGAAAGTAGCTAAATCAGTAAAACCAGCAGGTTGGGTCAACGAATGTAAAGGTTTAGGTATATCAGGTTAAGTGTAAGTGTGAGGGTGTTAATAAGTAATAAGTAATAAGAGAGCAGTGTTAATTACTTAGGTAACAGGTATCTGGTGTGAATGGTGTAAATGTGTCTGGTTGTGTACAATGTGTATGTGAGTGTCAGGTTTGTTAATAAGTAAGTGCAATGTATCTGGTAGAATTCGAATTGTATGTTAAGGATCGGGTATATATAGGGGAAAGGCTGGAAGGGAACAACTGATATCATTTTTAAATTGTGATAGTTCAGTTGTGGAAGTAACTAGGAAATAAGTTTTAAGGAATTATTTCTGGGAAAGGAAAATTCGTAAGGATTTATCTGGATAATTACAAGTGCGTCGACTAATTTCCTCAATTAATCTTTTATCACTCATTTTTCCAATAGACCGAACATAAAATAAGTTCTGTTCTAGTAAATAAATTAAGACATTCCTTCGTCATGTGATTCATGGTCTCCATTTCTCCCGCACACAAGCTACAGTTACTTACTTAGTCCTTTCTCCAATATTTATTTCCCCAGCTCTTCGTTTCCGCATATGAACCACGCTATCATTTTTTTTCTTTTCTTTCTTCTTTTCTCCTTTCAAATAATCTGTTATTCCTTCTCCCTTCAAGTTCTTACAGTTTGCATTATACTTTGATTCTTTTATTTTTGGTCACCATTCTTGTTCTTGTACATACCTGTTCCTTTTTATTATTTATTATTCATTTATTATTCACTTCTCCCCTCAATCTCTCCACTTCTTGCTTCGCGTACCAGTTTCATTAATAGAATTATTTTCTGTTTCCTTCGCCATATTTAATTCTCCCTTATTTTATTTCTTTCCGACATTCTTGCAATAATTTACTCTCACTTCTTTCTCCCATTTCCACCTCGTACTTTGTTGCTCTGCTTCCCGCCTCTACCCTTAGTTGTGTTTTTGTCCGGTATTTTTCTTGTAGCCCCTCCACCTCTTTATGTTCCTTCCACCCTCACATTTCTTTCTCCTATATACGTGAACTCCCTCATTTTGCTTTCTTCCCTATTCCCGTTCAGTACCTCCCATTCCCTTTCATAACACATTTCTAGCAGATCTGTTCCCTCTGTTCACTTTAACCTTTGTCGCTCTTTTTCATGCCCCCTTCCTTTCTTGTACTGCTGCCTCTTTTCCTATTCTCACATTGAAACCCATTCCCAATATTATACTGTCTCCTTCATTTCTCTGTCGTAAATTGTTATTACTTTCATCGTTTTTCCCCTCCATTGTATATTTCATTCTAGTATTCCCTTTCTCCGTTGTCTTTTCTCGTCTTCTTCTTTTCCCTCCATTTTTTTCTTACTGCTGTTATTATTCCCCGTTTGGCTCTCCGCCTTACACCGTCTCTTTCAGTGTGCTGCACCACTCATTCGAAATCATCTGGTATCTCCTTTACCACGCCTCCCATTCTTTTTTCTCCATCCATGTCTCTTGTAACCCCATCGCCTGTTTCGCTAATGAACTCCAAAAAATCTTGGTCTTTGTTCTTTATTCCCGCCGCGCCCCAAAACATTATCTTTAGACCTTTTGCCTCCTCCTGCACCATTTCTCTTGGTTCCTTCCTGTACCCGATAGATATTAATTGTTCTATTTCTTCACTGTTTCATCATACTTCCGCCCCCACCCTCCTCCTCTAGCTTTTTCTTTTTGATTTCTCCTTTGTGCCTCTCTTGCTTTGATTATCTTCCCTTTCTCTCATTCCAGAAGTATCTTTCTCCCTCAATCTCCATTTTTTGTATCCTACTCTTCATTTCCCCCCTTTCCTTCTCATTTTTGCTGTCATGTTTATTATTTCTCGTTGAATTTTTCTTTCTTCCCGGTTCTTCATTTCTACCACCATTGTATCGTTTTCCTTCGCTCTATTTTCAACCATCACTTTTTTGCATTCTACTTGGACTTTTAGTTTCCCTTCCAGCATGTCTTTTAATACTGGTTCGTGTTATTCTTTCTTTTTCTTCTCTCCTCTTTATTCGCCTTTTTTCAGCTTTTCTATTCTTGCTATTTGCTCTGCCACTCCCTGCGTATTTTCTTCCATCTGTTTCATCATCACTCGTATTAATTCCTTTCCCTCCTAAACTCCTCTCCCTTCCTTCCTTCTTACGCTTTCCGTTAATGAGATGTTTCCCTCCTATTTCTCCCTTGTATTTTTTACTTCTGGCGACCTTATTATCTTCTTCACTTTCCCAAATATTCTTTACTTTTCCTCTTCCTCCTTTTTTCTCTCCCTTTCATTCATTCCCTCTGCCCCTCGCTCATTTTACTCATCAGGCTCCCCATTATATTATTATATCATAAATCCGTTAAATTAAAATGAAATATCTTATACACAAACACATAGAGGTGAAAGGTCATTTGCAATATTTAACGTTCATGCAGATAAGTGTTTATGTAAATGTCAAAATATCACCTATTTAAATTGTTCATCACTATTGCAAAAAACACGTTTAAGAACCAATTGATTTATTGTCCTCTAGTGTACTGGCACAGATATCACCCACTTTTCTCATTAATTAAGCTTGCAAAAATAAAAAGAACTCTTATTAACCACTAAATTCGAGCACAACTTTATAATCGATGCAAAACCGTCTTTATAAAGCCACATACGAAATACGTTATTGGTAAAAAAATCAATCAATTTTTTTGTTAATCCTGTCACCCTATGTGTAAATTTTAAGGATCATACGGTAGATAATTTGTTTCGTTCTATTTTTTTTTTACATTTCGAATTTAAAAGAGTTTATATTTTTGCCAGCTTTTATTTGATCACATTTTTGTTGGGTTTGGTGACATATATAAATGGAATTTTTATTTGTAAAATTACGTTTCACTCGCAGGTGATACGGGCGTTACTATTAGGGTAATGTTACAGTAGTTTCTGTGTACATAGATGTTCTCGTTATTTTTAATATTGGTGTACTTTCGTAAATGAATGGAAATTACGTTTTATAAAATTAAATTGAGTGTAAAATTTATTAGATTGTATGGTACATCTTGTGCAAAAAATTTAATTATAGCCGCCAGACGGTCGTCTTCCCCTCGATAAAAATTGTTGAGTTTAAACAAAAAGTTGAATATTATGTACGTTAAATTAAGAGTCAGTATAGTAGAAGTTTCGTTATCTTTCCCATATCACTTTACACGAGGCGCCTTTGGATGATGTAATTTTTCCGATTTAGCTTTACGGGTTTGATTTTTTTCTGGCGCGATTTAAAATTTTAAGGAATTCTATTTTATGATTGGTTATGGAAGATTTAAGTAAGATGGAGGGGGTTATAGGGGAAGATGGCGAATTCTGAATAGGGTAGTAATTAGTTCTGTTAGAGATGCCGTAGAGAGCAGGACTCACTTTTTTTTTGTTTGTCCTGATTGTAATATATCGAAAGTGGGTCGTTATTGGAGGTTGGATAAGTTATTACATGCTAAGGGTGTATCGAATTAACGTGGAGTAAGTGATCTCCGTTTTCATTAAATGTGATAATATGTTGGTTCACCACATCCCCGAGTTATTTTCTGTTGTGTAGCGTTTGTCTATGGTGACACGTGTTGGACATAGAAGGGTGTTCGTGTTTTTCGAAGTGCTTAGCGTTGTTTTGTGGACCATTAGCGATAAATCAGATGAAAAGTTAGTCATTTTTGTGCTTTTCGTTGAAGTAGCTGTCGTTAATCTAGTTCGAGTAAAGACGAATGGAATTTGGTCGTTTGGGAAATTTTATATGGAGATATTTAGTTTTCGGTTTCAATACCTGGTGGACCCGTTGCCCGACCGATTACGTTGTAGTCCAGAGGAAGAAACGTATTCTATTGTTGTTGGTGCTGCGTAAGGTAAACTTGTATTTTTTATTTTGTTGGTGACAATAATAAAGTGTGTTTTTTTCTTGAGTTTATGTGGACGATTCTTTCGCTTGCTTTCGTGTAAATTATTGTAAAAAGGCCCTTCAGGCAATTTTAGAAAAAAGCGTATTCATTCACACGAATTATTTGTTAAGATATTAATTTTCTTATCTGTGTTGGGAAATGAAAATTTATTTCATGCAATCGTATCAAAATTTATGTTACCGATATCTTCATAATTTCCACCGTATTGATAAAAATGGCCTTGCAAGCGCTGACCGAATTTGATCATTACTTCTTTAGATTTCTTATTTTGGAATTGCGAAATTTAATGTGTTTATTTATGTAACTGTATTAAAATTTAATATGTATATGGCCTAATATATGGCCATTGTTTACTGTTCACTGTTAAGAGATTGGAAACTACTGTAACTTCATCATCTGTGCCTTAGATTTGCCGACATAAAGTAATAAATTGAAAGGTTAACTATTTTGAAGATTTGTAGTAATTTAATTATTTTATAAGTATCGAGTTAAATAAATTTACAGCGGAAATCTCCATGTTCTGTTCATTTAGATTGTGATTAATGTTATTGGAGTAATACAAGTTTTTTTGTTAAGTAACAAGTCATTTTAAAAGAGATTTTAGATTATAAAGTAACGTAATTATGAAGTGAGTCGGTTGTGACCGAACAGCTGCTTGATTTTGCATACGAGGGTTTTGCGAATAGTCGCGAATATTTTGGTGTTACTTTTATAGGTATCAACATACCGAGTGTAGATATCATGTACTGGCCTGATTTGCCAAAAGGTAAGCAGTTTGTTGTTTGTTTGAGAATGAGCTTTATTTTTCGACGAATTTAGGTATTACATCGCGATATCGACGTTTCGTACATTTTAGGACTTTTGTATTTTTGTGTTTTAAATTGAATAAATAATTATTGTATTTTCATTTATTTTTTGGTTATTTGAGATAATTTTTGCGTTGAGGTTTGGCGAGCTTTTAATGAGTATTGGTTTTATTTTCGCAGTGTTGCGGCTTTTACATAGAGCTCAAGGTTTTATTGAAGTTTAGGAGAACTTGGCGTAAATATTCTTGGAATGGAATTTTTAGTAGTAGAGTAATCTAGTTATGAGTGAACATCATGGTTTCCTGTTAGACCATTACTAAGATCTGTTCATGACATTTTCCCGCTATAAATGCGTTTAACAGGTGGCACCTTTGTGACATTTTTACCCGATTTTGACTTTGGAGTTGTGACGAGTGCCCTTTGACAACATTAAGTAAGAATCCCACCAACACCACTGGCCTACGCCGTGGCACAAATTGCGTTTACTGGCTGGGTGATCTAGTGAGTATTTGGCCTGTAACAATCCATACGTTCGCCCAGTTCTAGTACAGTGTACAACATGCCCAGATGGAGAAAATGGGACATATGAACTTAAATGAAAGTGGAGTTAAAAACTGTTCGTTCGATGGATTGTGTATGTACAAACATGGTAGGATATATTTAAAAATAAAGTAAAATTATACTGGGTTCCCCATATTAGACTATACAATTTAAAAGTCGAATAAAAACTTTCTAATCAAAGTAAATTAACTTTTTAATGGACTAATATGTAGCTTATTATGTGGGATTTATGACTAAAGTAAATAACAATTCAAGTTTTAAAGATCAAGGAGGCGCCTGTCTATAAACAACGACTTAAGTGTTTCTGTTTGCGTTATACGCAAACGATATAATTGCTCCAGCTTAACAATTTTCATTGCATTATGAATTATTCGATTCAAGAGCGTGTGTTTTCTGTGGAAGTCTACATTAGAAGTGGTTCATTTGAAGAAGTTCGGCGTGCATTTCGACGGCAGTTTGGGAACAATAATAGGGGCGATGCACCAACACGCTTTACGGTGCGTACGCCTGAAAATATTGAACGAGTGAGAGCTGCCTTTACAAGAAGTCCTAAGAGATCGGCTAATCGGCAATCACTTGCCCTAGGAATATCTGAGGGAAGTATCCACAGAATTCTGCATAAAGATATAAAATTTCACCCCTATAAATATCAAATGGCGCATAACCTCAGTGATCTAGACAAAGGAGCGAGGGTGACATTTTGTGAAGAATTTTTACATCAGCATCGTGGAGAAATTCATAATTTGCTAATGAGCGACGAAGCAAATTTTCATTTGGACGGTTAACAAGCAAAACTTTAGATACTGGGGAGTAGAAAATCCTCACGAACTGTTTACCAAAAACCTCCACAGTCCAAAAGTCGTTGTTTGGTGCGGTGTAGCATCATTTGGAATTATCGGTCCTTATTTTTTTGAGGATGAAAATAACCGTTCTGTTACAGTTAATTCCGAACGCTACATAAACATGTTGCAAACGTTTCTTATCCCAGAACTAATTAGACGAGGACTAAATGGCGCCATATTATTCCAGCAAGATGGAGCAACGGCTCACACAGCCAAAAACACTATGAGAATTTTGCGAGATTTTTTGACGGCCGTATAATTTCCCGATTTGAAATTTGAATTGGAGGTCTCCGATTTAACGGCCCCGATTTTTTCTCTGGGGATACCTAAAGCAAAAGTTTTTGCAAGTCGTCCCGCAACAATTCCGGAGCTGAAGGAGCAGATTCGAAATGAAATTGCAGGAATAAATGGAGATTTGCTTCGCCGAGTGATGATAAATTTTGAAGTCGAAGGAGGGCATTTGGAAGACATGATCTTTAAAACTTGAATTGTTATTTACTTTAGTCATAAATCCCAAAGAATAAGCTACATATTAGTCCATTAAAAAGTTAATTTACTTTGATTAGAAAGTTTTTATTCGACTTTTAAATTGTATAGTCTAAAATGGGGAACCCTGTACTTATGGAAGTACCGGGTGGCCAGATAAGAAAGCAAAGTGCTGTTTCTCGTAAACTATTCGTCGTGGAGAGTTGCGGTAAAAAATTTTATTACTAGAGTGGAAAAAAAATACTGCGAAAAATATTTTCAAATTTGCAAAATGACCGCCAGGGGGCGTAACTGCTATCCCAAACTTTTAAAGTGAATTTTTACTGAAATACCCCTAGTAAATTTACCAAATAATTATATGCTTTTTAAAGCTCACCTTTATTCGAGTAATTTTTGTTTGACGTATCTATTAAAATAAAGTGATTTTGTAAATAAATAGCTGTAACTTCTAAACGACTGAACTGATTTTAATAAACTTAGTTTCGTTAGAAAGAGCATTTATTTCTTCATCAAATTCGTCTTACCCGTAATATGTCTTATTTTTAGTGATGCCGCTAGAGCGCGGTTTTTGATATATCAGAAAATTGCAAAATGCTCTAAAAAATGAAATGCGACAATATGACTTTTTTTTCATAAACATGAGATGAAATCACCCCTAAATAGGTTAGTGATAACCGCATCTCCATATCTTATTCATACCCTAAAATATCGAAGAAAGAAAATTTAGTTATCATAAAATTTGAAAAAGTCGATGTTACACCGGTATTGATTTTTATTTATTTGGCTTGTTTTTAAATTTAAATTTTTAAATAATACAAGTTTTCATAATTTAAAAAATTCGATGTAATAATATGATAATTGTCTCGAATTACCTCCCATCAACCTAGTTGCTTTGTTGGAGCCGCTCATGCGTGGACATTACAGCAGCTTCAACTTCTACTCTTGACAGGCTACGAATGGCCTCTCGAAATCGTACTTTCATGTCGTCTCTCGTTGTTTTTCTTTTTTTATGATTGTGGACCTGAACAGGCTAAATTTGGGCTATTGTGCTAAAGTACTCAGGAACACTCAGGAGGATGGATAGAGGGATAATGAATTGCCAATAGATGCCTATGAACAGCTACCTTAAATTTTCTCATATCATAAGTAAGAGGAAAACAGGAACTAGGGAGATCATTCCAGAGTTTAGAAGCCGTGTAGAAAAATGTGTATTGCGCCTGATTGGTACGACAAGTGGAGATTTGTACTGCATACTGATGATGTGAATGAGCGAACCGAGTGTTTCTCGCAAGATAGACCGAGATGTTATCAAAAAATATAATTCAGCAGCACAATAGCCGTTGTAATAACGATAATACGAAGAAAGAACTGAAATCATCTTTCTATGCTCAAGGGATTGTATGTGAGAAGTTAAGGACGGGTCATTTATAGATCTAATCGCTCTCTTTTGAATACGATCAACGATGTCGACAGCGTATTGGGAAGCACTAACCCAGAGGTGAGAATTATATTCCAGATGAGGCCGAATTTGGGCCTTATGCAGCAGAAGGAGTTGTCGAGAGGTAAAGTACTGCTTAGATCTGTACAAAAAGCTTATTTTACGAGCAGCTGTTTTAGTAGCTGACAGAAGATGGTCAACCCATGAGAGATTTGAAGATACAGTCATACCCAACAGAGTAATAGAGTCTGAAAACTTAAGAACTGAGCCATTCATACTTACAACAGGAAATGATCGATCTTTTTTGTCGGACACAAGGCAACAGTTTTGTTAGCATTAAATTTAACTAGATTATTGTTTCCCCATTTGAGAATGCGTTGAATGCCTTTGTTGATTGAATTTGCCATTTCAGCTTTAATTTCTTGATTTGACATAGAAGGTGGATTATCACTATGATTAGACTGAGATGAACTACAGTGAAGAGTGCTATCGTAAGCAAAGCAATGGATGGGGTTAGTTGTTGAAGAAATAAGGTCATTTATGTACAGCAGAAAAAGTGTAGGCACTATAACGGATCCCTGTGGTACGCCCGCGTTAATGCTAACTTCTTTTGAAAACAAACCATCAACTACGACACGTATTCGTCTTTTATCAAGGAAACTAGAAACCCATTTGACAAGCGTATCAGTTAACCCAAACGAGATGAGTTTGGCAGGTAAACACTTATGCCAAACTTGGTCAAATTCCTTTGAGATATCTAAAGCGACTACAACTGTTTCACCGGACTACTCTACTATATTGTTCCAAACTTGGATCACATATGAAAGATCACCTGTTGAACGACTTTGCCTAAACTCATATTGGTGGTCACTAAGGAGTTTGTTAGTTTCAAGGAACGTGAGCAGTTGCTGATTGATAGATTTTTCCATGATTTTAGACAAAATGAAAGAGATGGCAATTGGTCGCTAGTTTGAAGGATCGGTCTTATCGCCTTTTTTGGGAATAGGTTAAACATTTGCTAACTTCCATGATGAAGGGAATTCCCCAGAAGACATAGAGATCGTACAGAGCTTAGATAGGACTGGTACTAATTCGGGGGAACATTTATTTAAGACAATAGCGGGATACCGTCTGGGCCAGTCGCCTTATTGAGATCAAGCCTACTGATGATCGATTCCAAGAGCTTGTACCGAAAATGAATTGGTTTCATAGCGTATGAAGAAGAGTTGACTAGGGGCACATCTTTTCCAGAATCATTGAGACACAAGTTTTATGCAAACAAATCCACAAAAACATTGGTTTTGTCTACAGAATCAGCAACTACCGATCCGTCAATAGATGTCAGGGGGGGAAATGAAGATGTTCCAAAGTTTTTCCTAATGGCTTTAGCTAAAGACCAAAATTTACGACTGCCTAAAGGAGATGTAGCTAATTCATTGCATTATCGTTGTTTGAACAACTTTTTAGTTTTAGTGATTTCACTTTTACAGATATATCTAGCACAAACGTATTCTACATGAATGTCAACCGATTTATTAGATTTTCATTTAATGTAATATTTATTTTTTAAAGATATTGCATCAGCACAAGCGTTATTGAACCAGGGTTGGGAACGTGAATACGGTACTGTTTTTTGGGAATGTATAACTCCATTCCCATGAGGATGACGTTAGATACTGAAAGAGCGATGTCCGAAGAAGAGGACGACTTAAAACAATATTCATGCCATGGAAAGGTTGCAAAGAAATCCCGTAAATCACTCCATCGAGCTGACTTAAAACACCAAAAGGTTCTATCGGTTTTGCGAACAACAGTGGAATTAGGTACTGTAGAAATGATTTTTATTAGACAATGGTCGGAAAGACCTAAATGCGAAAGAACGGAAGTTTTATGAACAAGAGGGTTTGATGTAAGAAAGAGATCTAGAAGATGTGGAGTATGGTTAGGGTTATCAGGGATTCTTGTGGGTTCAGAAATCATTTGTGTGAGATCACATGAAATAGCAAATGTTTCTGTACTATGACCAGCGGAATTTGCAGTAGATGAAAACTGAAGCCAATTAGCGTTATGAACATTGAAATCGCCTACAATTGAGATATAGCAAGATGGAAACTGAGCCAGGAGATAGTCAACTTTCATACTAAGGTAATCGAAGAAGTCTTGAACGTTACTGTCATTAGGAGACCTATAAATGCAACAGTAGAATTTCACAATATTAAGACCAGAATGTTCAAACCAAATCACGTCAAAGTTTTTATTTACTGAGGGAGAAACCCTCTTGAAAGCAATTCTGTCCTTGATGTAGGCATATATGCCTCCTTTATATCGATAGTTAAAGTGAAGGTGGTATTGAGGAAATTGCAAGTCGGGTGTCTCAGAGCTTTCAGAGGAGACTTGTGTTTCAGATAGAAACAAAATATCAGGTTGTAATTGTTCAAGATGTTGGTGAATAGCATTAAGATTAGACCTGATACCGCGGATGTTTGTAACGGTATAAACGGGTGGTAGAACGGGATTACAGATAAAATTGGCCTTTTTGCCCCGACTAGCCAGCGTATGGGTGTAGGTCAGATGTTGAAAATTTTTGCGCATCCAGAATAGTAAAACGTACGTAAGTCACAATAGGGGATGAAGACAAAATCAATTCGGTTTGGGCGCCATAATGTTTAGTAGTCAAAATAAGGGTTGTCGTGCCAAAATTACGAGTACATAGCGTGTCTAAACATACAAAAAACATACGCTTACCTATCCGCAATCAATCCCAGGGGTGCTGGACAGCAACTCACCAAACCACCTGAAATAGGGCTTCAAAAAACACTACACGCTTGTCAAATAAAAGCGTGATAAACACTCAATAAGAATTACGTTAATACACCTCAGTGTAATAAATTAGGCATTAAACGATAATCAAAACAAAACAAAAAAAAATAATAAGCTATAGAATGAACTCTAAACTGAATTAATACTCAACTAAAAATCAAATAAAATACTAAATATTAATAACGCTATTACTCAATAAAACAAAAAAACTAACTTCGTTACGTTAAAAATTAAATTACCGGTAACTTGCAATTACTCAATAAATTTTAAGTTCGCAAAAAAAAACGGTTATGTAACACAAAAGGGTTTCCATAGAAATTAAACACATTTATAAAACCTAACAAACTATAATAAAATAATAAAAATGATAAATATAAAAAAATGTAAACATACGATAATGCGTATAAACAAAAAAATACAAATACTTAAAAGGCGACAGGATGTCTGATTTACGCCAGTCTAAATCGTTTAACCTATAAAGATATAATTCGTGGATAATATACCCACACTACAATAGGGTCGATTGCCCTTTAATACCAAAATAAAAAAAGTGTGAAGGCGGAGCGTCAAAACTATAATTAATTACGCTAAACAAATTTAAACAACTTACTTTAACAAAAAAAATGACCCCGCTTTCAAACTTTCATAAACACAAAAGAAAATAAATCGAAACACACAAAAATCTTCAAAATTTTCAATAAAAAACAATATTATATTACCTTACGGTCTAGAATTACACCACTTCTGTGTTACAATATATGTGAAAGATAACCAGGTGGTCGGTTACGGCTATGACGGAAATGAAATCTCCCTGCTCTGGCAAAATGATGAATAAAATGTTGACTATTGTTTCATTATACACAAACAATTCCTTGACTAAACTCGTTAGAATGTTACTGTATTAATTACTAACTTCTTTTTAAAATGATAATAAAGTGAGCGTTCAAAATTGCTTGATAACTTTTGGCTTTAATTGGTTTTATTTCCACTAATAATCCAAAATGTTGATAACTGTTTTAAATAACTATAAATTTTAATATATTGCGAAAGTTTCTTTATCTTTACACACGCTTTGTACGATAAATAGGTGGCACTGCAAGAACGATGATTTTAAAATCCGCAGAAGCGATATAAACCAAAGAGGTCACTGAAGCACTATACAACACGACGATGTCCTCTAGGTAACTTTACGTGAAACCGAAATCGGCACTAGGTATAATCCTCTGGTGAATGAACAATTTTAATAAATCCCTTTACAGGTAATCTTCAGGAGTAGCTAAACTACCCTTACTGCACAACAAGTACGTTCGTTAAACACCACAAGGTCCAAAATTTCAACGTTCTAAACCACCCCTCTTAAAGCGTAACAATAAACGGCAACGTATACTACTCGAAAGCGCAGTCAATTTCAGACTCCCACAAATTATTCACAAAAATCCATCTTTGAATTTTGCATCCCACTACTCATAAAAAATCTTATCTAAGTTAATTCCACCAATTAAAAAAACGGAAGGGGAAAATAAGGTACCCCAACCACACAAATTCGTTTCCGTCCGTAAGGACTCGGTAAATTTTTAAAAACTCAAACGCCAGCAAAAGTATCCTGTACAGCCTCTCTATGTTTACCTTAAAGTACGAACAATAAGGCCCACATGCAATCTCTATGACTCAAAACCAGCATATTCACTATTACACTGAACAACTATACTTAAGCGACTTTATGGCGCTAACATGACATCATACACAGGTAATTCCACACTATTTATTTAAATTACTTAATTTTCTATTATATTTTACGGAAATCAAACGAAATGAACCTTAATTAAACGTAGATACCACTATTTACAAATAAACGTTAATCAAACTTCTATAAACGGGAAATAATAAGGAAAAACAACCTAAATTACAACAAAAAATAATTCACAAACTAAGAATCTAAAGCTCACCATACACCTACCATCCCTAAAGGTCGTTACACACGTTAAACAAATTTACTATAAAACATAATTTAACAAAAAAAAATGTATATACGGAATCTAACTAAGTACAAACAAAATTACCCAATACGTATACAGGGTGTTCAAAATATCCTGACATGTTGCAGTAGTGAATCAGAAAGTTGATACTTTCGATGACCGAGGTCGCTTGGGCCCTGCTCTCCCGGACATCCGAATGGGGCAGGATTTTACGTCCGGAATTTATTACCCTAGAAACCACAGCCATCTCATTTTTTAATTTGGGACTTTTAATTCGATAGGAAGACAGTGAGGGCGAGAAGGAAGAATAAGGATGAGAATAGATTAGGGATGACGGAAAAGGTAACTGGCAGCCCTTACCGAGCTCAGAAAATCGGAGACCCAATATTAAGGATCCCATGGTAAGGGTGGTGATACCTTCCCGGGTGGCATGGAGTGTACATGACTACCACCTGTAGTTTCGTGAACAATATATTTTAACCGACCCCATAGATAAAAGTCCAAACAGGTTATGTCCGGGGATCGGGGTAGCCAAGGAAATAGACTTCTTCGTCCAATCCACCTCTGGTAATATATTAAATTTAAGTATTCTCGCTCATTTATTGAAAATGTGCTGGGCAACCATCTAGTTGTAAAAACATATTTTGCCGTAATTGCAAGGGCACATCGTCTAATAAAATAAGCAAGAAACATGGCACCGTTTAGTGGTTCATCAAAGAAGTAGGGACCTATAATAGTTCCGTCCAGGATGCCACACCACACATTAACACTCCAACGACCTTGATGTTGGACCTCGTGCAACCAGTGAGGATTGGTGTTAGACCAATAATACATATTATGCAAATTAACGTTTCCATCACTTTTAAAAGTGGCCTTATCCGTCCAAATAATTTCGGATAAAAATCCTCTATTTTCCCTGATCATGCCCAACATCCAATGACAATAATCTATCCGTCGGTATCAAAGCCTTCGTCATGTAAGGCTTGAAGTAAAACCATATGATACGGGTGCATTCTATACATTTGAAATTACAAACACATTGCGAGACATGTACAGTGTTATTTTCAGTAACATAAGAACTTACCTATGATCCTTTAAAATGTTTTGAATAGTACGTCGTGACATATTCAACGCGAGAGACATTGTTCTCGTACTAACGTGGGGATTCAATAACATGTATGCTACGACAATAACCATATTGTTTTCCATTCTATTAGCCGAGTCTCTTCGCAACTTTGGTCGAAAACTTCCAGAATTACGCAAATTTAGCACTAAACGCGAAAAAATTCTCGCATCGCGTAGACGCCGATCTGGATATCTCTTAGCCAATGCCGCATTTTGAAGAAATTCAAAATATACCAACAGCTTCATCATTTGTAAAAGACATTATAGGTAGTTATAAGGACTTTAGTAATAAAATTAATTTAATAATAAAATTTTTTAGTTTCCGAGAAACAGCACTTTGCATTCTTATCTGGCCACCCGGTACAGAAGACACAATCCGAATTGCTGCAAGCTTATACACAATAAACATCGAGTGAGTGATTAGCATACATTTAAAGAACTCAGTTATTATTAAAAGAAAAAATCCAATAAGGCGAAATAATATAAAACTTCAGGCACGGATGAATAAAGAACTTCGGTAGTTAACGCTAGGTGATGCATATAATATAATTTTACATATCAATTATTTAAATTTCGTTGTGTATAATCTAGAAGAGAACTTGCCAAAACTTTGAAAATTCTTAAATTCTAAAAGTTTCAAGTTAGTAAAACGTAAATTATTTTAATTTCCCATTTAAGCATCTAAATTTTCGTTTTCTGTCTTGGTTGTAAAATTATTCTTAAATCAGTTGTGTTTTAAATGATTACATCATTCTTTATATTATCTTAGCAAAAGGAAAGTATTATAATATACTAAATGACAAACATTATGCCAGTTAGCATGAGTACAAAATTAGATCTTTCAGAAGAAAAATTTAAAAAGGAATTCAAGTTAACTCAAATCCTTCAGATAATTGGGGATACATTTCCACAAACGAAAGCGTTTCATATCCTATTCAAATGTGAGTAAACTCAGTACCAATTTGTAAAATTTTGCTAATAATAAATAACTTTGTATGCAAATTAAAAGAATTTCAGCAAAAGTACTGAAAATGGCTAGAAATTCGGCGGAATATTTTCTTGGGTGGTTTTTCCCGACTCGACACTGCTTACTTTGTATAATAAACGAAAAACTCTAAGTGTCTACAATCAACTTGCATCATTTGCATTTCATATTCTATCACCGAAAGACGGTTACCGCAATCTGTCTTCCAATGAATTACTTTTTTTTAACCATTTAACATTAATATACTGATATAACTGTCAATGTATCCCAAAATTATATAACGCTGTAAATCATGTCAGTCTTTTATTATTTAACAGAGTGCCAGCTAAGCGTAAAATGCGTACAAAGTTCTCATTGAGAGAAATGTCTATTTTTAACTTCAAGTTCCATTTAATTTACTTTACTGAATTGCTTCATATTCATTTAAAATAAGTATATTTCGATTACTCTCTTTCACAGTCTCTCTACCACACAAATCAGTATAGTTACTTGATTAAACACACTAAGGAATAAGTAATGTGGGTCTTAAAACCTACAATAGGTACGCAACCGTAAAATATTCTGTTATAATCATTATTATTACTGGCACTTAGTAAAGGCATGTTAAAAGTGTAGTTCTCTTTAAAGCAGCATTCTGTTTCTTAACAAAAATTAAATGAAAATATTTCAATCAAAATAGTATTCCAGAGGTTAAAAGGTTAGAAAGCTTTTCTTTTAGAACAAACGACGTAGGTTGAAACTATTCCATGGTTGTGGTCTTTCCAAAAGCGCGACAACCAAAACATTAAGGATTTATAAAATTATTCTCTCGGGTTGGTTAGTGGTAAGATGTGCAACTTAAGCTTGATGTGTGGTAAATATCCGTTTTTTTTAGTAACTGTGGTCCTGAATCGGATAAATTTGGCCTACTCAGAAACACGTAGGACGTTGGATAGGAGAATACTGAATTGCCAAGAGATGCCTATGAACGCCTACTTTAAATTTTTTCGTATCATATGAGAGGAAAGCTGGAACTATGGAGATCATTCCAGAGTTTAGAAGCCGCGAATGTGAAGTGCGCCTGTTTGGTACGACAAGTTGAGATGTGCACTGCATATTGATGATAAGAATTAGCGAACCGAGTATTACTACCAAATGTGGTCCGAAATGGTATCAAAGAATGTAATTCACCAGCGCATTAGCCATTGTAATACCGATAATACAAAGAAATAATTTGCAATGATTTTTTGTGCGCAAAGGAGTGTATGCTAGAAGTTAGAACCGTGCCATTTATAAGCCAATTACTCTTATTTAAATACGATAAATGATATCGAGAGCGTATTGGGGAGAACACACCCAGAGGTGAGAATTTTATTCTAGGTAAGGTTAAATTTGGGCCTAATGCAGGAGACATAGTTCTCGGGAAGTAAATTAGCGCTTACAAGAAACTTGTTTTACGAGCAACCGCTTTAGTAGCTGACAGAATATGGCCAAACCCTGATAGTTTGAAGATACAGTCACAACATAGTAGCCTGAAAACTTAAGATCTGAACCATTCATGTTTACAACAGGAAATGATTAATTCTTTTTGTCGGACACAAGGAAACACTGAGATCTATTAGTATTAAATTAACTAAACTATTACTTTCGCATTCAAAGTTACATTGAATGCCTTTATTGATTGAAATTTTCATTTCAGCTTTACGATCTAGATTTAAGATTATCATTATGAGTAGACTGAGATAAGAGTACTGTCGTCAGCAAAGCAATATACCGGATTAGCCGTTGAAGGAATGAGGGCATTATCCACAGCAGCAAAGGTGTACGCACTATAACTGATCCCTGTGGCATGCCCGCGTAAGTGCAAACTTCGTTTGAAAAGAAGCCACCAACTACGACACGTATTTGTTTTTTGTTAAGGAAACTAGAAACCCAATTGATGAGCGTATCGTTTAACCCAAACGAGGTGAGTTTGGCAAGTAAACACTTAAGTCAAACTTGGTAAATTGCTTTTAAGATGTCTAACCCAACTACAACGGTATCAGCAGGTTATTCTAATGGATCGTTCTAAATTTTGGTCACATATGAGAGAAGATCACCTATTAAACGATTCTGTCTAAAACCATATTGGTGGTTACTAAGAAGTTTGTTAGTTTCAAGGAAAGAGGTCGGATTTTTTTTTACTAATAGTTTTGCTGAACAGACTAAGATTTGCCTAACGTGCTAAAGCACTCAGGAACACTGGGAGGGTTTAGGGATATTGTTAGGCTACGAGAAATGTTTATGAATGGCTACCTTAAATTTTCTTAAGTCAAAGTTTGGAGGAAAACGGCAACTGACTAGTGCATTCCACAATTTGGTCGCTGTGTGGAAAAACGTAGATTGTGCCCGTTTAGTGTGATAAGATAGAAGTTTTTGTGCGCGTAATTATGGTGTGAATGGGCAAACCGAGTATTCCGACAATGGCCTCCGAAGGTATTAAGGAGTGTATTTCGTAGGCACACCTGACATTTTAATAGGTAAAGAGCCGAAACTATTCATCTATGCTCAAGAGACTATAGGTCAGAGGTTAGAGACGGGTCATTTATAAGCCTTATAGCTCTCTTTTGCATGCGGTTTACCATATCAAGGGCATATTGGGGAGCATTGACCCAGAAGTGGTCCAATTTGAGCGTTATACAGTAAAAGTTGTTGCGATGTGAAGTACTGTTTAGATGTGTATAGAAAGCCGAGTGTACGGGCAACTGTTTTGCTGGCTGTCAAAAGGTTCGGTAATATCCCCAACATAGAAATATAGTTTGAAAACTTAAGATCTAAGCCATTTATATTTAGAGCAGAAAATGATCGGTCTTTCTTAACCGGCACAAGGCAACACTGGGTTCTGTCGGTGTTGAACGTGAGTAGATTATCCCTTCCCCAGTCAAGGAGACGTTCTACGTCACTGTTGATTGAGGCTACCATTTTCACTTTAACGTCCGGACTAGACTTACTGTTGAGGGAAAACTGAGAACTACAATGTAGAGTGCTGTCGTCTGCAAAGCAATGAATCGGGTTAATTGTTGAGGAAATGAGATCATTTATGTATAGCAGGAAAAGTGTGGGACCCATCACTGATCCTTTGGGTACGCCCGCGTTAATGGTCGTTTCTTTCGGAAAGAAGTCTTCAACGACAACGCGTATACGTCTTTTGTCAAGAAAGCTAGAGATCCAATTGATGAGCGTATCAGATAAGACGAACCAGGTGAGCTTAGCGTAGGCACTTGTGTCAATCCTAGTCAAAAGCCTTTGAAATATCTAATGCTACTACGACTGTTTCACCGGATATTTTTAATGTTATTCCAAAGTTAGGTGTTATATGAAAGATCATCCGGTTTTGTCTGAACCCATATTGATGATAGTTTAGGAGTTTATTGGACTTGAGGAACGAAAGTAGTTGGTGGTCCATAGCTGTTTCCATGATTTTCGATAGAATGGAAGTGAAAGCTATACGTCGATAGTTTGAGAGATCGGTTTTATGTGAGGCATGAATTTGTTGCAAAGTAATCGACAAATAGATTGACTTTGTCAGCAGGATCAGATACTACAGCTTCGTCACGAGACGTCATGGGAGAAAGGAAGAGCAAGTCCTATTAACCATGGTTGGGAACGGGGATGAACTCCTATTTTTTTTGGTAGTGTATAACTCCAAACCGATCAAGATAATTTCAGGTATTGAAAGAACAATGTTTGAAGAGGAGGACCGTATAAAGCAATACTCACGCCAGGGGAAGGGTTGCAAAAAAAATCTCGCACTTCGCTCCCGTTAACTGATTTAAAACACCACACAGTTCTATCTGTTTTTCGAGTGGGATTGGGTACTGAGGAAGTTATTTCGATTAGGCAGTGGTCTATAGACCAATTGGGTAACGGAGGACCCTTGTTTTATAGACAATTGGGACAAGATGGAAGCTGTGATAAGACGTAGTAGCCTATTATCAGTTTAAGGTAATAAAATCTTGCAAGTTATTATCATTGAGAGACCTATATAAACAACAGTAGAATTTCACAAATTGGGGCCCAGAATGTTTGCTCCAAATCGCGTCAAATTTGTTGTTTTGCAAAGTGGACATCCTCTTACAGCCTACGTTGTCCTTGGTATACGCACATACTCCACCTTTAAGGCAAAAGTTAGGGGACAGGTTGTATCTGGGGAATTGCAGGTCAGACGAATAAGTGCTTCCAGTGAAGACTTCTGTTTCTGATAGAAACAGAATGTTCGTTGACCAGCATTAAGATTCGACCTCATACCATGTGTGTTGTAGTAATCCCCCCGAAACATTGGGACGGATCGACAAATCGATGTGAGAGGGTGTGAGTCTCGCCCTACTCAACTGGGGTAAAGCGTCGGCTTTAGAACTCGTCATTTTAAGAGTTTAGCCAATAAAACGCCACGCTTGGCTAGTGCATGTTGGCGAGGATAGTGACCGGCAACACTTATCGAACTCAGAAAATTGAAGAATCAATATTAACGAGCCCATGGTAAGTGTGGTGGTATTACACCGGGCGGCATGAGGTATGCCTTCTACCTATGAAATTGTAGAGTATTAGAGCGAAAGGGAAACATTAATTAGTTTACATTGCATCATACAACAAAATTTTTTTTGTACGATTGTAGAATATAGTAGCTGCACTGAAAACAAAACAGGATATACATTAACCTAATTAAAAAAAAGGATCGTGCATAAGTTATATAGTACCCAATATGTTTATGGTTAATTTCGTGGGTGTTGACAGCCCTAAGATTAAAATAATTTGTTTATTTTGGTTTATAATTTAGGTTTCAACTTGCATATTATTGTCATTTTAAACGAATCATTTTTGTTTTATTATTGTCGTGAATTGTGATAACTTAACTTTTCTAATTTTTAAATTTTATTTGAAGGGTAATAATAAATAACGATAATGACCTTGTTGGCACTCCAACTTTATTTTCCTACTTTTAGGGTTAATCAATTAAAATTAAAATTAAATACAGTAACAAAGGTAAAAGTTAGATTAAATTTTGAATTTGCAATCAAAGAAAAATATAGGAAAAAGTAATGTCACTTTTGTTTATTATTAATATTCAAACCTATAAATATCTGTTCAAAAACTTCGGATTTCGCATTTAAATTAATTTGTTCCCTACGCGACTTGCTGTTATTGATTTGACAAAAGAAAAAGTATCTAATTATTTTTGATTTAGAATTTCGATTACAAATTAGAGCTACATACATTTTTATGAATCACATCTGGTATCTTTCCTACAGTTACAGATACGTATTTATGATTGTTTTATAACCCGCGCTTCCGTGGAATAAAATAACTTATTTTCTTAGTTCTCTATAATTAATGGTTGCTGCAAAACTGTTTTCCTGTTTGAGTTCATATGTTAGACAAAAGGGTGGTATTTGCGCTTTAAGTTTACGTTCTAATTTTACAAGTTTTAACAATCATGTCTAGCCGAATTTTTTCATAGAAATTCAATACTGCAGCAATCCTTAATGTTATTTACGCGCCTTTTTTTATCTAAAGAGCCATTTCACACGTTATAAAAATTCTACTGGTTAGATTATTATTATTTTTGATTATTATTAGTATTCAAACCGCTGGCTATAATTCTTTTTTAACTTACCCTTACTATGCAGTACTTTGCTGATTTAGAAATTGTGATTTAAACCTAAATTAGAATCAGATCGATTAATTTTCGGAAACTTCAATTTAATGAATTAATGTTTAAGACCGTAAAAATAAAAAGTATTCTACCTAATTACTAGTTAGGGGAATTAGAAACTTACAAACCGTTTTACATATGTGAAAGTAGAGAGTTTACATTCTTTACGGTTTCCCTCAAATTAGCATTGTGGATAGATTGTAGCTACACTATTAGAGAAAGCTGAGTAAAGTTGCATATTTGATTTAGTAATGTTTTCACAGTAGTTTTTGAAGCAGCTCGATATTTCTTAATTAGTGACGCTTGAGCATGTTATTGATTATGGATATAATTCTTCGAAGGAAAGTTTCGAGTTTTGATATAAAATAAAAACGGCGTTTTCATAGTGTAATACTTTTTAGTTGCGACGTAGAATTTGTAATAGCCCTTAAAACAAGGTTGCTTTTTTGAAGTGTTAAATTTCGGCGTTTTGATAAACACCTAATGTTTTAAACCGATTCCTTATTTTTAGACGGTTTTGTTGTTGCCTCTTTAATACCTTCCTGATTTTGTCAGTAATCCGTTTGCTATTGTATAAGAACAATAAACTCAGTGGTTTTTACTTTCGCTTGAAAGCAATTGTGCGAAAATTACAAATACATAATTACTAATTTGTACATAATAAAATTATGAATTCGACAACTGCATGTCGTTTTGGGTTACCATAACAAATTCAAGAAGGAAGTTTAAAGCGATTTTCAGCTTAAGTATGCGTGTGTGTATGAAAGTGTGTGAGAGCATGCGCGTGTGTGTGTGTGTGTGGAGTGCGTGAATATTTGTGTGTGTGTGTGTGTGTGTGTGTGCGTATATACGTATGTTTGTTGGTGTATGTGTGAGCGTACGTTTGCTATTGTATAAGAACAATAAACTCAGTGGTTTTTACTTGTGCTTGAAAGCAATTGTGCGAAAATTACAAATACATAATTACTAATTTGCACATAATAAAATTATGAATTCAACAACTGCATGTTGTTTTGAGTTACCATAACAAATTCAAGAAGGAAGTTTTAAAGCGATTTTCAGCTTAAGTATGCGTGTATGTATGTATGTGTGTGAGAGAGTGCGCGTGCGTGTGTGGAGTGGGTGCATATTTGTGTGTGTGTGCGTGCATATGTACGAGTGTGTTTGTTGGTGTATGTGTGTGAGTGTGTGAGCGTACGTGTACGCGTATGTGTGCGTGCGTGTGTTTCTGTGTATGTGTGTCGGCGTGGTGTTGTTAGTGTGTGTGTGTGTGCTTGTATGTAGGTGTAAGAGTGTGTGTGTGTGTGTGTGTGTGGGTGTGTGTGTGTGTGTTTGTTGGTCTATGTGTGAGTATGTGAGCGTGCACATTTGTGCGTGCGTGTATTTGTGTGTATGTGTGTGAGAGTGTGTGTGTGGGTATGGGTATCTGTATATATGCAAGCGCGTATGTTCCTGCGTGAGTGTGTGTGGAGCGAAAGAGTGTGTGCGGCGTGTCTATTGGTGTGGGGCCAGTCGTTTGTGTGTGCGCGCATGAATATGTGTGTGTGCATATGCATGCGTGTATATGTGTGTTTGTTTCCGTATGTGTGTGAGCGTGCGTGCAGCGTACGTGTTCGTGTATGTGTGTGTGTGTGTGTGTGTGTGTGTGTGTGTGTGTGTGTGTGTGTGTGTGATGAGTGTGTTTGTATGTATGCGTGTGCGCGCGTGTGTGTGTGTTGTGTTGTGATGTGTATGTGTGCATGTGCATGTATGTGAGTGTGTGTGTGTGTGTCTGCCTGTGTATGTGAGTGTGTATTTGAGTGTGTGTGTGTGTGTGTATCTGCGTCTATCCAAGCGTGTGTTCGTGTGTGTGTATGGAACGAGAGTGGTTCGCGTGTGTGTTGCCTGTCGGTTGGCGTGTGTCTGCGTGCTGGTGGTGTGTCTGCGTGACTGTGGTTGTGCGTGTGTGATGGTGGGCGTGTCTGTGTGTGTGTATGTATATATATATATATATATATATATATATATATATATATATAGTATATATATATATATATATATATATATATATATATATATATATATATATATATATTGTGTGTGTGTGTGTGTGTGTGTGTGTTCGTGCGTGTGTGTATGGAACGAGAGAGCCTCGCGTGTGTGTTTTTGTGTGGCCTGTCGGTTTGTGTGCCTGTATGTGTATGAAGGTGCGTGTGTGTATGTGTGTATATCTGCGTCTATCCAAGCGTGTGTGTTCGTACGTGTGTGTATGGAACGAGAGAGCTTCGCGTGCCTGTTGGTGTGCGGCCTGTCGGTTGGTGTGTGTCTGTGAGTGCGTGCGTGCGTGCTTGTGGATGTGTCTGTGTGAGTGTGGGTGTGTGCAGGGAGTGTGAGCGTGCGTATGTTGGTGTGTACGTGCGTGCATGTGTTTGTGTGTCTGTGTGTCTTTGTGTATGTGTGGTTGTGTGTGTGTGTGTGTGTGTGTGTGTTTGTGTGTGTGTGTGTGTGTTTGTGTGTGTGTTTGTGTGTGTGTGTGTGTGTGTGTGTATGAAGGTGCGTGTAGATGTGGATGCGTGCGTGTGTGCATGTGCGTGTGTGTACGTCAAGCCACTATAACTTTAACATTACGTAACCGATTTTAATGAAACTGTATTTAGAATTAGTTTTAATATATCTAGGTTCTATCAAATTTTTGATTTAAATCAGTACGATATCTGGAATACTATTAAGTTTACTGAAAATGACCTTTTTAAGGATAATTACATATTAAACAAATCCTTAACGACAGCTACTAGGCCCTAAACGGTCTGAAAATCCCTAATAGCATTTGTCTATATCTGAAGATCTCTCAATTATCGACAAACAATATAAGCATTCAAAAGATAAAGTTTTTAATACCAAACGAAATAATCGTCAAAAATCAATTTAAACATCTTAAGTAAGTGTTTATTTCAAAACAGAAAATTAATTATTATTTATACAGCCTTGAATTTTGTATTTGACATACGAAGATTAACAGTTAGTAGTTGATTAATTTAAATTTAAAAACAATTGGGTATTTCATGTTGAGGTGAATGTCAAAGATTATGTATATTGTATTATATAAAATAGTGTTTAATGGACAAATATACCTAGGTAGGATATTTTTTTTCAGAGAAATTTGCATTCGTGTATACATTTAATTGAGTACATGTGTTTTGCACTTTTAATGTAATAAAGATGTTCGTATCGCGACTAATTCAGTCTTCCACCTATTCGCTAATATATCATGTCCTACGCGTAAGAAAACTTTGTGCGTTACATCAGATTTTTTTAGTATTATGCTACCTGTTTCTAATGTATTCTATTATTACTAACTTTAGCCAAGTGCTAAACAGTAATTTACATAGCTACCTCTGGTGTAGGGCACTCTATCACCCCATGATGAGTTCAATAGATTCATTTTTGTGTTTGGCCTAACATTAGGTATTACATTTTTATCCTATCAAATGCTCGGATTAACTGTGGTGGAAAACACAGTTTAAATCATTTAGTTTTTCTGTGGTAACTAGGTTTATGTCAATTTTAATCTTTTGTTACGCATTTACGCTTTTAGGGGCCTACAGTTAAGGAATATCCTAATTGCCTAATTGGCAATTTGTTTTATAGTACAAATTAAATCATTTGTAATATCGTTCTAATTGTGCTTTCGACCTTTCCTTGTTTTGAGTACTCTATAAGATTAAAACAAGTGATGCCCTTTTTTAAATTTTCCTTTATCCAGCAACGCCCCGACGCAGCCAAGTGCTTCCCAGTAAAGATTGAACTGACGGCTCTCCCCAAAGTGTGTTACGGCAACCCTTCCCTTTCTGGGGGCACCGTTAGTTTGTGCACGTAACAATATACCAGTAGGTAATGTTTTATTTTGCTTATTTGACATCTTTTCTTTGAATTACGAAGTTATATTGTATTAATCAACAAACTTACTTTAAGATAGTTCCCGCACTGTTTTATTTTAGTGGTGTGTTTATTTTGTACCTTCTGTGATAATCAATGTTCTTTATCTGTTTTTCTCCTTTTATCCTTTGTCAAATTCTTAGGGAAGCAAGTAGATCCCGTTCCTCAAGGAATTTGTATAAAAGATTTGTACCCAATACATGCGACCAACCTGCGCGCTATCATTTAAATTTTGTCGCATATTCTCTATTTCTGAGCTACTGAGATTACTAACTTAATTTATCCCGGGTTAGATCCTCTCAGATGTAGCCGGTGTTACTTTGCCATCATTTCCAATAACTTAGGTGCTGTCACTAGCAAACCGCTACAAACATTTTATACTAAATACTTTAATGTTACGTTTTGAGGCCCCATTGTGTACGGTCCCACAAAAACAAAACAACTTACACATTCTCCAAACCAGTAATGGATTTAAAGCATCTTTGGGTGGTCTTGAATGGTTCTAATCTTTCTTGTAGGTGTTTCTCAGTGATGCTATCAGGCAATTCTGAAATTATTTTTTTATACGAGCCTACAGAGTTGCGTAGTTCTATATGTAAGTACGTATATTACCTAATTATAATTAGAGATTTTTGTGTAATTAGCTGAGATTTTTTAACGAATAAAGTATACATCTCTATGTAAAAAAAGGTTGTGATAGTTAAATGGAAGCCATCAATAAATTTTATGCATGTATTTTATACTTTTAAGGTTAATTTAATGAAATAGGTAGAGTATATCGGATCTATACCACAAACCAACTTCTACTTTGAGTTATAGTTATTAACCAATCTGGAAATATTAAATAAACTTGAATACTAAAATAATACAAACATTGACGACTTGAAAAATGGATGAAGCAAAAAGTAGAAATTGAAATTGACATTTAATCAAAGCTTCAATTTTTAATGTTAAACACATTTCATCTTCATTCCATTCTACCTAAATGAAACGGTTGTGTAAATAATTTAAATGGAATTGTTAAAAAATAAAAGTCATACCTTTGATTAACATTTATTTGTTAATAATTGTATTAAATTGAATTCTGTTTTTTTAAGCAAATTGATATTGCCTTAATTTCGGTTTCAAAAATGTTTAAGAATTTAAGAATAATGAACAGTAGAACCTCAAAAACTTTTGTGTGAAATTAATAGTATTTCAACTGTAAACCGTATTGTTGGATGTCAGAAGGTATATTGTTTATACTCACGCACTTAGTATCTTTAGTAAATTTATTTAAAATTTTATTAGGGTTTCTTGTCGGAAAGCATTAAGCTTTTGTTAAATTTCTCATTTATTCCGGAAAATTACGCACAATCATCTAAAAATATCAATAAAATTCAGCTTTTAACTTGAACCTTTTCAGTGAATTCCTCGTTTGATTACTATTTGAAAATTGTAATTTTCTAAATGTACCATAGTTATAAAATTTCATAAAAAATTAAAAAGGGAAGGAAACATAGATTTAATGAAAATGTGTCTGTTATGAGATTGGTTTAATAAAATGTTACGTGAACTTTTTAATCTTTAGCAAGAAATATTTACAAAAGGTAATATTAACTTCAAAATTAAACATCTACTAAATACTTTCTTCAAACTTTACGCCTCATTTGGTATAGCTATGACGACATTTTACTTACTGCATAAGGTTTAAATCAATTATTCAACATTCACTGCGCGTGAGATTTGCATAGGTTTTCAAGTTGCTGCTCCAGAAAATTTTTCTTTTGTAAATTTATGCACATAAAGTATACAGTATGTTTTTCAACAGTACGGAGAGGGAATTGAGATTTGATGACTGAACGTGCAAGTGCATGATGATGTAATCCATCGTCTGTTTAGTATATTTATTAGATAAATTTAAATATGGTAATAGAAATTATTTCAAAGTATAGTCCTTGAATGACTACCAAAATGAGTTTCAAGGTTTTTGTATTCTGAAACTACGGCTAGAGGATTGTAGAGAGCCACACAAGCTTCCATATTCGGTATTTTACAGATTAACATTATTTGAAATTGTGCTTTTGTGTTTTTTTTTTGTTTCCTGATATTCTAATTAAACGTTAATTATGGATTTTCTAAGAAAGATAATTTGCATTAAATACAATTAATTAAATACTGTAAAGATTAAAAAGTGATCTGTTTCAGAGCTTGGTACGCAGGTAAAAGTAAAATTTTCACAAAAATGTAAAACTAAAGTAAAAATAGGTAATAAAAATATTACAAATACTTATCATTTATGGGTCTTAAATCGCGTATTTAAAAAATTCATTAAAGTTGGTAAAACAACAGTTTTGTTCGAGTAACATGAGCAACGAAATGAATACTTGAGAATGGACAATGAGATTTGGTCGAAACGTCGTCGAGGAGAAAGAGAAAGGAAAACATGGGATAATACCCGGAAGAACGGAATATCATATATATATATATATATATATATATATATATATATATATATATATATATATATAAGACCAAGGCAGTCGTTTAATAAAACACAATTAATGCTGACGTTTCGTTTTATTAATTAAAACTTCTTCAAAGTTGTATTAATTAGAAAACAAGACGTTACGGATATGTTTATAAACTTTAGTACAGGAGCTTACCCAGGTAGATTACATAAATTATTTAAAGACTAATTATAAAATTATCGACAGCACATGACATATTACAATTGTATAAACGTTAATTGACATAGCCTCCTCGAAGTATCACAGTTAGCAATAAATACCTATAACATTTTTGTGACTATTGAAATCTTTCAAAACATATTAGATTATCACTTATACAATTGGACTTACATCTATATCGTTTAGAAACAGAGCCCGATTATATATATATATATATATATATATATATATATATATATATATATATGTACATCTACACTAGCGAATTACATTTTTATAGTAAGATGTTATACTGGTGGTCGAATCATCTTTTTTATTAATGGCATTTGGCTCCTGAGCGATATGGATTCTTCCTAAGAACAGTCGTTTCGATAGATTTTGTTCAGTAGCTATAATGGTCACATCCGTGTTTGCACTGGAAACAGTGAGCCGCCAACGGTCAAAACAATCTTTTTACGATTCTGTATCCGTCTAGATAAATATTGTTTCGTCTGGCCTATGTAGACCCCTCGCAGTCTTACATCCAATCATAAACCACATTGGATTTAGAGTTAATGTCCACTTTCGTTTTTAGTTTAGTGAAAAAATCACCAAATGGTTTAGTGTTATATATAACACAACTAATTTTTTTGTGTCAGTATTTAGGACACGAGATAATAATAATAATAATAATAATAGTAGTAATAATAAGAATAATAACAATAATAAAATTGACATGAAGCATGTGTCATAGTAGTGCATTAAAATTTATTATTTTTAGTATTTTGGATTACTTTTATTTCTTTAGTTGTGTGCTTTTGGAAATTTACATAAAATTTTTGTTGTTGAGGAATGAAGATGAGAAAAATTCAATGGAAGTTTTAATGAAAATCTTAAAACTTATAATCTGATTGACAAATTGGAATTGGTTGTGTATTGATGCCAAAATTTGCTTAATGATTCATTATAATATCCAATCTGGTTTTTGTTTTCATAAAATGAATCAGGAAAATCAAAAATATTACTGAAAGTATGGTTTTATATTTAGTATCTATATTTAAACTGACATTTGGATATCTGTCAAATTTTGGAAATAATTTGAAAATCAGATATAATTCTAAAAATGTAGATCGTATTTTACTAATCTTATCTTAATTGACACGATATATAAAGAAGACGTATGATATTAACAAATATGAACATCTATAATGTAAGTACTAAGTTTTTAATTTTCTACTTTAAAAACTATAGTTTACGTAAGAAATTATAAGTTATTTTCCAATTGCGTGATTTTTATAACAATAACAAGGTAGATGACGGTCTTGGCTTAATCGCCCGGATCGAGTGGTTGAGAATCACTATAAAAATTCTCCCCAATCTCAAGGTTTGAAGAGCGCTGATGAGATGAATGACTAGAGGGATGTCTAGTCGCTAGCTATCAACCTCCAGATAACAGGTGACCTCTGGTTGTAATAAGCCTTCTGCATGTATGGGAGCACTGCATGTAGTGACATCTTATTTCTTCCCAACTCGTGGGATCTAAATGGAATTAGATACTCAAAAAAAACAAGGGAAATCCATCCCTCAAAATATGGATAGTGTTCTGGATGCACTTACAATATCCAGAAACATCCCTGATGCTGGCGGAGACGCGACATCAGGGGACAAAAATCCTACTTACAGGTCGGTGAGCCAGGTGACAGCATTATGCCGGTATCTGGTCCTGAAAAGAAAAGATGGGTACAATTTTGACAAAGTTAACCCATTTCTTATTAGTAAAGCTTTGTATAGTTTGTTTGGAATGTTAAAAATGGTTAAGAAAGTAAAAGAAGGCGTATTAGTAGAAACTAGTACTGAAAAGCAATCCAGAAAAATGCAAGAGACAAAATTTTTTTTAGATTATGAAGTAGAAATTATTCCACATAGGACTATGAACAAGTCACGCGGAATTATTTATTGTCCAGATTTAATAAATTGCACTGAAGATGAGATAAGAGAAGAGTTAAGTAATCAAAATGTTGAAGGGGTTAGACGACTTAAGACAAAGAAGGATGGCATACTAAGGGATACTCCAAATCATATTCTAACTTTTTCAACACCTGTACTTCCAAAGAAAATTAGGGTAGCATTCTATTCTCTAGATGTAAGACTATATGTCCCATCCCCTATGAGATGCTTCCAGTGCCAGAAATATGGTCACACATCTGCAAGGTGTGATTCCGTACAAACATGTGTTTGTGGAAAGCCCCTACATGAAGGTTCCCCATGTGAGGAACCAATAAAAAGCCTGAATTGTAATGGAAATCACACTGTGCGCTCACAGAATTGTCCTGTATATAAACAAGAAGTTGCTATTCAAGAGCTTAAAGTTAGAGAACATCTTAGTTACCCCGAGGCAAGAAAAAGAGTAGTTGTGAATACTCCGATTCCAAAAGTATCATATGCTCAAGCAACAACGAGTAAATCAGATGTTAACACCTTGGTTAATGAGTTAGTCCCACTTCTTATAGAAGCTCTAAAAGTTACATTTATTCAAAAAGTGACACCAGAACCTTTGCCTTTACAATCATCAAGTCTGACAACTCAAGTGGCTATCCCATCTCGTAATGGGTCTGAAACCAGTCTAATGTCTGTATCAGATTCAGAAAAGAAAATACAGTGTTCCTCGACGGTGACTGAATTACCTGTGACGGATTTATTACAACATTCACCGTTGAAATCTAAGAAGAAGGGATGGCCAAAAGGAAAAGCTAGGCTTCCCCCTTCTACACAGTAACAGATTAATCTGTGATATTTTTCTATAATATTATTTTGTTATATTTTACTCATAACTGCTTGTTTCGTTTGATTTTATCGTTAAATTTACCTGTTTCCTATATCTTTTATGTTATCCTACAGAAGTGCACACTTCACTATAAATATCCGTAAGTCTATACTATTTTAAACATCTAAATATTTTGTTCTTGTTATTAAACCATAACATCCGAATTCGCGAATTTTAATAACATATTACAATGGAACTGTAGGGGATGTATACATAATCATTGTGATATTGAAATATTAGTACAAGAACACGAACCAATGTGCATTTGTCTGCAGGAAACACATCTCAAAATAAATCAATCGTATTCTCTGAAGGGATACGAACTATTGAGACATGACGTACCAAATGACAGAAGAGCATCAGGAGGGGTAGCACTTTTATTCAGAACTGATACACGATATCAGAAACTATCAATAATTAGCAGACTGCAGGTCATTGCAGCTAGAATTCTTCATCCATTAGAAATTACAATATGTAACATTTATCTACCGGATCATGCCTGGAGAATTGAAGAATTAGATTACATAATAAGACAACTTCCCGCGCCTCTCATACTAACTGGTGACTTCAACGCTCACAGCCTTCTATGGGGGTCGGTGAAGACTGATGCTAAAGGATGTATCTTAGAAAACTGGCTAGATAAAACGGACATTGTTGTGTTAAACACTGGTTCACCGACCAATTTTAATACAAAATCGAATAATTTTTCAGCTATTGATTTGACAATAGCATCCACCAGACTAGTTCCACAACTAACTTGGAGGACGGTAGATGATCTACATTACAGTGATCATTTTCCGATTATTATAACAACAAACGTATCAAGGCCAGCAAAACAAAATGTAAATAAATGGATTATATCTAAAGCAGATTGGAGTCGATTTGCTGAAAAAATAGTTGTTCCTGAAGACCTGAATGTGAATACACTAACATCCAGCATAATAAAAGCTGCATCTGAAAGCATTCCCAGGTCTCGAGAAAATTTAACTAAACGTTTAATGCCCTGGTGGAATCCGCAAATTTCTCAGGCAATTAAAAATAAAAAACTCACCTTCAACACATTTAAGAAAAATTCTACTCAAGCAAATCTAATAGCCTTCAAAAAGGCAAGAGCTGTGCTAGACGAATCATACTTGAAAGCAAGAGATCGTCCTGGCAAAATTTTACAAAATCAATAACATCGGATGCTGATGTAAATATTGTTTGGAAAAAATAAAATCCATATCGGGAAAAATATCCTGCAAATACCTACAAACTTACAGAAAAATGGCATACTAGTGAAAGACCCAAAAGATATATCAGAGACTCTAGCCGCCCACTTGGGCTTATGAGTAGTACTTCAAATTATTGCCCAGAGTTTAGGAATTCAATAAAGAATATTAAAAACACACTTGACTATGGACAAGAGAGTTCAGAGACTTATAATGCACTTTTCACAATAGAAGAACTAGAGGAAGCATTGCAGAAGTCCAGATCAGGTGCTCCTGGTCCAGATGACATTACGTATGACATGATAAAGAAGTCAACTATGGAAATTAAACTAGCACTACTGGTTTTGTTCAATAAACACTGGAAGAATGGAACTTATCCAGATCAGTGGAAAGAGGCAATAGTAATACCTATTGTTAAACTAAATAAAGATCCTATGCAACCATCTAGTTATCGACCTATCAGTCTAATATGTTTTATGGGAAAATTATTAGAGAAAATGGTAAATGTACGACTGCAAGTTATCTTAGAAAATGAAGGTATACTAGTTCCATTTCAAGCAGGATATCGCAAACACAGAACCGCCACTGATCATCTAGCTCTCTTAGAACATGCAGCTCAAGAAGCTTTCAAGAACAGAGACACTTAATAGCTGTATTTTTGATATAAAAGGTGCTTTTGATATGACCTGGCGGTATGGAATACTAAAGAAACTTCATCAATATGGTTTGAAGGGAAATCTGCCTACATTTATAAGTTCCTTTCTAGAAAACAGGCGTTTCAGGGTTAGAGTAGGCAATTGTCATTCGCAAATAATGACACTAGAAAATGGAGTCCCCCAAGGATCAACACTAAGCTGCACACTTTTTGCTATTGCCATCAATGACATAGCGAAAGGTGTTAACAGTTCTATATCAACATGTCTCTATGTTGATGATTTAGCAATAATGACTGCAGCAAAAACAGTAGGGGAGGCATCTCGAAAATTACAACAAGCAATAAATATCGTCCTAGAGAATGGAAAAAATATAGGTTTTCAGTTTTCCAAAGAAAAAACACAATGTATACATTTTTGCCGTCTAAGAAAACCACATTATGATCCTTGTCTATATTTAGGAGATCAAATCATTAATTGTGTGACAACAGCCAAATTCCTGGGTCTAAAGTTTGATAGTAAACTTTCATGGAGGAATCATATTCTAGATTTAGAGGCCAAATCAAAAAAGAATTTAAACATTATAAAGGTCCTTTCACATACTAAATGGGGAGCAGAACCTAAAATGCTGTTGACAATATATAAGACTATAATATTGTCACGAATAGATTATGGAAGCATAATTTATTCATCAGCAAGAAAGACTCTCCTATATGTATTAGATCGAATCCACAATCTAGGAATTAGATACTGTATTGGAGCTTTTCCAACTACCCCAATATTAAGCCTCTACATCGAATCTGGCATGTTACCTCTTGAAACAAGAAGGAACATACTCATGACCACTTACATGAGCGGAGTAAGGTCTAATGTAAATAATCCCAACAATAAAATCTTGTTTCCTAAAACAAATCCGTATGCTGGAGGATCTCGAACACGTTCATTAGGTTTTCGTTTTCTCGAATTTATTAATGACATCCACGAATCGATTCCGACGATTTTGATCGATTATCCAGTTAAAGACACAAGAGAAGCTTCGGTAGCGCCTGCAACTGTGATGACAAGATTTAACTTCCGCAAAAGTATAAAAGACAAACTCTTAGAACAATGGCAACTTCAATGGACTAACACCAACACGCAACTTGTAAAAATTCAACCATCTGTGACACAACAATACGTTCGGATGGAATTACCCAGGCAATGTTCAATACGGGCTCATCGTCTACGAACAGGTCATACGTCTCTAACCCATCAACATTTATTAACTGGAGAACCGGCACCAATATGTGAAATCTGCAATGTTAATCTCTCAGTAGTACATGTTCTCTGTGAATGTCCACAATATCAATTACAACGTAACCTCCATGGTTTAGCAAGGGACATATCTTTAAATCTACAAAAAGGAAAAATGGTTAGTACTCTATAATATAATTGTAGCTAATTGTATCAATATATACACAATTTCTATTAATACATAAACAGCAAATAGAAGAGCTAATGACCTTTGCAGTCGATGCTCTAGGAGGTGGGTTTTTAGTGAGTAAAAATCCCACACTACTTGACTCTTAGGAGACTTGTGCCTTTTGAAGGTTTTCCCACCTCCTACACAAAAAAAAAAAAATAATAATAATAATAATAATAATGATAATACGTTGAAACGCCTATGGGGGAAGGGGTGCCCCTCTATAGTTTTTAGCCTTACCATGGTATAGGAGCTCTGGTGTGGTCGACCATTCTACTTCCTGTTCTCGTGGGAACGCTATAAATTCTATTTCTTGTTCTCACTCTTTAAACGGAGACAATTTTCCTGCTTTAAGGAAAAATATAAATTTTGTCAGTGAGACGAGTTACCCTCGGTTCCTGGCCATTAAATTGTTACCAAAAGGTAATTTTGAAAGAGTCAGCCCTTTTATGATTAGTAAGAGTATTTATAGTATAGCCGGTGAAACTAATAGAGTTAGTAAAGTAAAAGAAGGACTGTTGATAGAAACAGTTTCAAAAAAGCAAACTGAAGCATTACTAAAACTGAAAAAGATTGGTGAATTGGATGTAGAGGTTATACCTCACAAGTTTTTATATTGCCGTAAAGGAATTGTTTACTGTAGAGACCTTTTGAGCGCATCCGTTCCAGAAATTCAAGAAGGTTTAAAAGCAGAAGGAGTGGTAGAGGTAAAGCGTCTGCAAGGTAGGAAAAATGGAATATTTGTAGATACCCCTATGTTAGTGTTAAGCTTTGAAAGACATTAGCTGCCAAAAGTCATTAAAACAGCAATGTACAATTTAAAAGTTCGCCCTTTCGT
>JARFJB010001057.1:0-40529 GCA_036346205.1 Vesta saturnalis
ACCAAAAGATCTTTCAATAATTTATAATTTTTAAAATTAATATATTTGTCGTTATTCTAACTGCTGTTATATTTTATTTTTCTTAGTACGTTATAATTAGATTGGAAAGCAATAATTATATACTCATATGTTTGCTTTCACATAGTTGGATTATTTAAAACTTTTGTTTACGATATAAATTATTTATGGTAATTAAATCCTTTCTGTATTTATACGTTTAGCGTACAAGTGCATAATTAATACATTCAGATTATATCATTTTGATGGTCAAAATACTTATTTGCCACCATTTTGTTGATTTATTATTACATGGTGAGCTAATTACTTTTGTATCTATTTGTCACCCTTTTTCTTGAAGCAGGAGCAGGTATTTTCAAATTCGTTGGGCCTTCTGGCGTCCTTTTCTCCTTTAGTTGATCTTTAAATGAACGTCGATCCAACCGACGAGTTGCTGGAAACGAATCGTGTTACCATCAACAAGAGGTTACCTTACCTTTAATTACCTAGTTATATTTGCTTTTGTGTTGGTAACAAATATGAACGGTAATCCATCTGTATGAAGGATCGTGGAAAGGTCGAGTGGTCTGCCCTCCGCTTTAGAATGAAGTTACTTCCTTTTTTTTCTTTGAATTTGAAGGGGCTACTTGACTTTCCACTTTTTTATGTAAGAATGATTGAAAAACGATTTTTAACAACTGAAGTTAATTTAATTTGAAAAATACCGCAGACAAATTGACAGTACAAAGAGATTATGAGTTATAAAATTACATGTCTTACATTTGTCAACATGTCTATGAAAGACAAGGATAACGTTATTTGTAGATAACTAAAGATAGAAACAGGATCATTTATGAAAATGTAAACTTTCACCATTATCACACATAATAAAATACTTATCTTTTTTGGTTTTTTTTTTTAATGGTGTATTTTAAATTACACAATCTAAACGCTTCGATAACACTTACACTTATCTTCGTCAGTAGTAATATCTGTTAGAGATCTGTCAGAGATGTTGTAAACAATTTTGTCAGCCTGCTATTAATATAACAGTTCGAGAAACGTATAAAGCCAACTATAAAATTAAATTTTAGTAAAGAATAACTAGGTCATTAAAAATTAATTATTGTTAAACACATTCCACAAAATTTAATCAAAGTTATGATGTAAGTGTAAAGTTGTGAAAAACTTCAATTTGAAAATGATAGAAGCATTCACAAATTTAAACATCACATCAAATAAAATAATCCAGTTAAATCTTTATGAATAAATACAAGTGTTATTAACAATGTAAAGCATAATGTAGAACACTTTTTGTAATTTTTCATTTTAATCTTAATTTCAACTACTTATGTTAAATTATAGTGCTGTGGTAAATTAACAAATAATTGGTAAAGCATTTGCTTCAAAGTCTAGGAAAAATACAACAAAAAAACCTAGACATACCAAAAGTTAAAATTAAAATAAAATTATGCTTTTTTTTAATTATAAGATGCCTAAACCTATTTAAACGGAGATTTTCTTCTTGTCTATTAAAATTATTACGGTGTTTATATATTTCAATAGCTTCACGTTGTAAACGAACATAATAATGAGTTTGCCTTGACAATATTTTGTCAAATTGAATGTTATGATTTAGATTATTCAGGGCATGGTCAGCACAGCAGACTCTCTGGTTACCTAATCTACAAAATCTCATATGTTCTTTACGTCTTGTATCAAAGATACGTTTTGTGGTTCCGATGTATACATTTCCACATGAATAAGATAACTTTTACATTCCGGAAGATGATAAAGGGTTTGACACAACTTTAGTTGATCTTAAATGTTCTTTAATTTTTCTTGTAGGTTTAAAAATAGTCCTAATGTCACATTTAATTAGGATTTCTTCAATTCTATTTGTAACATTAGCTATAAAATGAAGAAAAGCAGTACCAACATTAAGAACTGGTTTTTCTTTATGGTTACGCCTAGAAGGTGTAATAACATTATTAATATCTGTAAGTGAATATCCATTATCTTGTAAGGATATTCTTAAATATTCATTATTCAAAAATTCAGGGTTACAAATTCGTTTTGCTCGATCTACTAAAGATTTAAGTGGTTGGATAATTTATGAAGGTATCTATCAGTGTGTGTCGGCTTTCTGTAAACCTTAAAAGATAGTGAATTATTATTTTTAGATATTAATATGTCAAGAAATGGTAAACTTCCATTAGTTTCTTTTTCCATGGTAAACTGAATACTAGGATGTATCCCATTTATAAAAACCAAAAACCCATGCAGTGCTTCTTCTCCATGTCTCCAAATAACAAATGTGTCATCTACATATCTATACCATTGAACTGAAGGTTTTTTAGGTGTATTTTGTAACGTTAATGTTTCAAATTTTTCCATATAAAAATTAGCTATAACAGGACTAAGGGACTACCCATTGCTACACCTTCAATCTGTTCATAAAATTTACTATTCCACTGAAAATAAGTTGTAGTAAGACAGTGCTGAAAAAGAATGGTTATGTCCTTTGGAAAAAGATGATCAATGTATTCAATAGTTTCTTTTAGAGGTACTTTTGTAAAAAGTGAAACAACATCAAAACTAACCATTATATCACCCTCCTCAATTTTGAAACTATGCATTTTTTCAACAAAGTCGGCAGAATTTTTAATGTAATGGGGTGTTTTTCCTATATGAGGTTGTAATAACAATGTAAGATGTTTAGCAAGGTTATATGTAGGAGAACCAATTGCACTAACAATAGGCCTTAAAGGAATATTAGGTTTATGAATTTTTGGTGAAATAGCTTCAGAGTTAGATAGTTTCCTTTTTATTTCTTCAGGAATAGATGATAATTTAATCAGCTCTTTAGTTTTTAAAAGAAACTTTTTGTTGGATCTTTTGGTATTTCACGATAAGTTTCTGGTCCCAGCAATTGTTCTATCTTAGTGTTATAATCGTTCATATTTAATATAACAGTTGCATTACCTTTATCTGATTTTAATATTATAATACTTTCATTACGTTTAAGATCAAGTAAAGCATGTCGTTGACGAAAGGATAAGTTGCTCTTTGGAGGTTTTGTTTTACGTAATATGTTAACGGTGTTATATCTAACTTCATTAGCAGCATCAAAAGGTAATAATCTAATGGAGTTTTCGATGTTGAAAATTATATCTTCTCTTGGTGTTATCGCAAAATTTCCTCCTTTAGAAAGCGCTTCAATAGCATAATCTGAAACAACATTATCAGAAAGGTTTATAACTGTTTTTTTACAATCAATAGATGGTCTATTATTTTGTTGTTTGTATAATTTATTAAATTTTTCTTTTGACGTTGACATGAGATGTCAAAATTTATTTCATAGATTTAAACGTTATAGAATCAATTTTATCCCAATCTTCTTTATTCAATATAGATGAAATTTCTAAATGTAAATATAAAAGATTTTTATCGGTGTTATCCAGTAACTTCCTAGTAATATGTATTTGATTACGTGAAGAGCATTTTCAGTTCTTCTGTAAATATTATTCGCTTGCTTGTTATTAAAATTTCTTTTAATATAGATAAACTTTGGGATAATCTTTTGGTCTCGGCATCGTAATAAAAAGTGAGTGACGATAATAATTGTGCTTTACGTGCTTAATTTTGAAATGTCACCGGAGAAGAAAACCGGATAACAAAAGACTTCCTGAACCTGATCTTGTGCTTCATCCAACGTTGTTATTGCGTTTAAGGATTATTTCAAGGCATCAACATATTCGTCTACTTCGATAATTATTACGTTTCACTTCTTATATACCTGCAAAAGAAATATAGTTTACAGTACGGCGTAATAGAATACCAATTGTTCTCTACCATGAAAGAAATGAAAAAAAAGAGGATTATCTTGAAATGGTGACTTCATGCAATGTGTAGACATAGCCTGTTGTATGGAAGGATAATAAATTAGTAACTTTATTATCAATTTGTCAACAATCCATAGTTTCTGAATATGATAGAAAACAAAAGAAAAATTGTCATTGATTTTTATAATCAAAAGAAACACATGGTGTGTAGATCTTTGACAGTAATCTTTCGCCTAAAATAATCCAACGAAGTAAAAAGTGGTACTTAATATTTTATCATTTGCTTGATGTAACAGTACAATAGTTGGATCTTATATAAAGAGTTCATCAACAAAGGGTCTACAGAACGATTGTTTGACTCAAGCAAAATTTAGAACCAATTAGCTGAAGCATTATGCGGTTTAAAAAGTACTGGAAACGTGGTACTTCATTTGGATGTTGAAAACTCAAGAAAAAAAGAAACGCGGATACAATCAGTTCAGTGAAAGAAGTGAACAGATGCTTCTGGACATTGGCCTATTTCAGATAAACAAGGATAAATTTCCAAACTGCAATGGGTATGCAAACTATGTCAAAATGCGGTGTGAATTGTATACAAAAAAATTGTTTTAAAACTTTCATTTCTAATTTTTTCATTATCTGCATGACGTTTAAATTTACAACAGTAATTTTTTAAATAAAACAAAAAATAAAGATATGTTTTTTAAACATTTTCCTGTCTTAGATAATGCAATTAGTTATGTAAATTAATTTCGTAAAAAAAAATCATGCAGTGAATTAAATTATACAATCTAAACGTTTCGATAACTTACAGTTATCTTCGTCAGTAGTAATGTTTGTTAAAATTGTTAAAGATGTAGTAAACAATTTTGTCAAATTTGAAAATTAAAACATAAACATAACTCTATTAGTAATAACAGTTTGAAACTATAAAATTTTAGTAAAGAATAACTAGGTCATAAAATTAAATATTATTAAACTGCTCACAGATGACAAACCAGAACACTTCTACGAAGCTAACAATGAAATTTCAGCCAAAAACATTTAACAAAATTTAATCGAGTTATGATGTAAGTAAGTTGTGAAAAACTTCAATTTTAAAATGATAGAACATTCACAAATCAACATCAAATAAAAATGCATAGTTTCAAAATTGAAAAGGGTGATATAATGGTTAGTTTTGATGTTGTTTCACTTTTTACAAAAGTACCTCTAAAAAACTATTGAATACATTGATCATCTTTTCCAAGGACATAACCATTCTTTTCAGCACTGTCTTACTACAACTTATTTTCAGTGGAATAGTAAATTTTATGAACAGATTGAAGGTGTAGCAATGGATAGTCCCTTAGTCCTGTTATAGCTAATTTTATATGGAAAATTTGAAACATTAACGTTACAAAATACACCTAAAAACCTTCAGTTTGGTATAGATATGTAAATGACACATTTGTTATTTGGAGACATGGAGAAGCACTGCATGAGTTTTGGTTTTATAAATGGTATACATCCTAATATTCAGTTTACCATGGAAAAGAAACTAATGAAGATTACCATTTCTTGACATATTAATATCTAAAATAATAATTCACTATCTTTTAAGGTTTACAGAAAGCCGACACACTGATAGATACCTTCATAAATTATCCAACCACCATCCACGTCAAAAATTAGTGTAATTAAATCTTTAGTAGATCGAGCAAAACGAATTTGTGACCCTGAATTTTTGAATGATGAATATAAATATTTAAGAAAATCCTTACAAGATAATGGATATTCACTTACAGATATTAATAATGTTATTACACCTTCTAGGCGTAACCTTAAAGAAAAACCAGTTCTTAATGTTGGTACTGCTTTTCTTCCTTTTATAGCTAATGTTACAAATAGAATTGAAAAATCCTAATCAAATATGGCATTAGGACTATTTTTAAACCTACAAGAAAAATTAAAGAACATTTAAGATCACCTAAAGATGTGTCAAACCCTTTATCATCTTCCGGAGTGTATAAGTTATCTTGTTCATGTGGAAAAGTATACATCGGGACCACAAAACGTAGCTTTGATACAAGACGCAAAGAACATATGAGATTTTGTAGATTGGGTCAACCAGAGAGGTCTGCTGTGGCTGACCATGCCCTGAATAATCTAAATCATGACATTCAATTTGACAATATGGAAATATTGTCAAGACAAACCATTATTATGTTCGTTTGCAACGTGAAGCTATTGAAATATATAAACACCCGAATAATTTTAATAGACAGAAGAAAATCTCCGTTTAAATAGGTTTTGGCATCTTATAATTAAAAGAGCATAATGATACGCCTTGATTTTAATTTGTTTTCAACTTTTGGTATGTCTAGGTTTTTGCTGTTTTCCTAGACCTTGAAGCAAATGCTTTACCAATTATATGTTAAATTACCACAGTACTATAATTTAACATAAGTAGTTGAAATTAAATTGAAATTAAAAATTACAAAGAACGTTCTGCATTGTGCTTTTCATTGTTAATAACACTTCCAATTATTGATAAAGATATCTCTTTGTTAGATTTAACTGGGTTATTTTATTTGATGTAATGTTTGGATTTGTGAATGCTTCTATCATTTTAAAATTGAAGTTTTCACAACTTTACATCATCATAACTCGATTAAATTTTGTTAAATGTGTTTTGGCTGGCAAATTTCATTGTTAGCTTTCGTCGTAGAGTGATCTGGTTTGTCATCTTTGAGGCAGTTTAATATTTAATTTTATGACCTAGTTATTCTTTACTAAAATTTTATAGTTGGCTATATTTCCCAAACTGTTATACTAATAGCAGGCTTATGTTTATGTTTTAATTTTTCAAATTTGACAAAATTGTTTACTACATCTTTAACATTTTTAACAAACATTACTACTGACGAAGATAACTGTAAGTGTTATCGAACGTTTAGATTGTATAATTTAAAGTACACCATTAAAAATCCCAAAAAGATAAGTATTTTATTATGTGTCATTAATTCATTGTAATCTATGACATATTTCCTGCTCTCGATATCCTAGTGCCAGTTCAAAATAATTCTCCAGAAAAGTAAGTAGCTATTTGCACTTTCTCGGTGTTTGTACCACGAGGAGTATTAAGTAGTTACAGTAACGTGGTTCTACTACTGGTGGGTTCAGAAGTAAGGCTACTTTACAAGCCTTTCCTGTCTAATCCTAATATCCGAGAAACAATCTAAGATCTGCCCTATCGGTGTACGTACCTCGAAGGATAGGTAAAGATTGTTAATAAATTGCTTTATTAATGGTGGTTTCGACCCCAATTATAAGGATTATACTGTGACATTATAATTTCCCTATTACCCTCGAATAAACCTGGTCTATCTAACATCTGTTCGGGTTACTACCACGAAATGTGTATAGAAACTATTAAATATCCAGTTAATGAACTCTCAATATCATACCCATACCGTTACCAGCTTAGTATAAATCACATCTATAATTTTCCCTATTACCCTCGTATAAACTTGATCCCTATCTAACATCTGTTGTGACCACCACGAAGGGTGTATAGAAATTATTAAATATCCATTTAATCCGGATTCTCAATATAAAACTTGTACCGTCACCAGATCCTTATCCGAATCCACTTACTATATCCTCTCTCTGTTATACACCCTCTTGAATCCTTGTCCGAACTCCTACCAACTGATATCGAAACCAAATTATTCCACTCACATGGTCCTGTAATTTCAAGATAACATCCCTGGACAAACTTCACACTAATTCTATTTAGTCTAACTCCAGTACTAATTATTAAACATAATTTAGTACACCACATTTCCATTTCACATGATTTACACTTTATATTAAAATTTCCCCATTTATCCGATTAATCCTACTACACCAGAACAGTTAAGTGAATCACATTGTATTATACATAGTTCAATTGTGTGCAATCTACTATAATAACATCTACTAAAAAAAATTAATTCTCATTCCAGACATCAAAAATTTACAATATAACACTAATAAACAGCTGATTAGAACAAGTACAAATGTTAGTGTAGGTCAAGGGTTATCCTAACCAGTTTAAATACCAAAACTTTCCCATCAACGTCAACCAATTATATGTAATTGATTTAACCCCCTTAAGTCACCTACATTTCACCCCTATATTAATGATTACCGCCATTAATTAACATAAAGGAAAAATTAATAAAATCCACATCTTACCTGATTGGAGTTATTCCACTTTCATAAAAACCACTCGGTCCATTTATCATCACCCCACCAGTAACCCGACCGAAAGTCATCCTTGTTGATTAATTAATATCACACTTAATAAAGAAAAACCGCGGAAATTCACAGACTTGCGAATAAACCCGAAGCCAGATACCGACGTCCAATCTCAAACTACCAAACGGAGATTAATTGTAGTTTAAGAACCAGAATAATTAGTTGTTTTTTTGTAATTAAAAGTATTATATTTTTGTTTAATTCATAAATTATATTTTTAGTACATAGTGTTCGTTGATTCTAAATCCAGGCAACCCAACATACATTGTAGTGTTGAAAATTGCAAACTGAACCTCACCTGAGATCCGAGAGCTAGCAAACTAGGGCAATTAATAAAACAATTATTGTACACCCTTTGGGGGGTTACAAATTTTTTTAAATGTGTTTTTTGGCTGACAAATTTCATTGTTAGCTTTCGCCGTAATGAGTGTTCTGATTTGTCATCTTTAAGGCAGTTTAACAATATTTAATTTTTAATAACCTAGTTATTCTTTACTAAAATTTTATAGTTGGCTTTATATGTTTCTCAAACCGTTATATTAATAGCAGGCTAATGTTTATGTTTTAATTTTTCAACTTTGACAAAATTGTTTACAACATCTTTAATAATTTTTAACAGATATTACTACTGACGAAGATAACTGTAAGTGTTATCGAAACGTTTAGATTGTATAATTTAAAATACACCATTAAAAAAAAACCCAAAAAAGATAAGGATCATTTAGTTTATAAGAGCCCTAACTGCACTTGGGGGTTTGGATAGAGTACAATCTAATTGCACATCTATAATTGCAACATTGTCCTTTAACTGAGGTATAAATCAAATCACAGAAACTGTATTAATTGCAGATGGGATAATTTCATGCATACTAAACCCATAAGCGCTTAATCTCTTTATGTTACGTACTTTCCTATTTCTGAGAAAATTTACATTTAAAGTTTCGAAATAATTGATATAGAATTAAGTAAAATCTGATTACCTAGAACACATAAAATAAATAACATTTTGAAACGAACAACTGTAATGATGATTTTAATTAATCTTAAATTTTCATTAAAAGATATTGTAAAAGTTTCATAATAATTAATTATAAAGTTATATAATTCCAAAACCAATGGTATTAGCGCAAGTTCGAAAAGTATTTGGGGTTAGGATTAAAATTAGATTGGAAAAGCTTTGTTTAATTCTTGGAGATACAAACTAGCTCGTTTTAAATGAAACTGAATATATACTAGATAGCGTATATTAAAATTTAATTAAATTAATTGGTATAAACAGAGATTACAAAAATTGAATGCAATCTGTAATAGTTAATTTTTGGGACCAATCTAATTTTCGATGGTTTGTCTTATTTCCGTGATAATGTTGGTAATGTAACTCGTCTCTCAAACATTTAAATATATTTGTATTAGTAATTTCCTGGTCAAGAAAAATGTTTAGACTAAAATAGCTTGAAGGGAAACAGTAAGTAAGTAATAAAATAAAAACTGTATATAATAACCATAAAACTATTAGTGTTCGTAATGAATCTATTTCCAAAGCTCGGCGGGGTGTCCAATAAAAAAAAATTAGTAAAGGTAAGACTTTTTCCATCACACATACACAAGAATGATTCTTGTTGTGTTATTACGTTGATTATTAAGTTATTTGTAAATTCGTTATAGCATTTTATTCCCAATGTACACGCAGCAAGGGCAAAAAGGGCAAATGAACTTTGCATAGAGACTCTAATTTATATTAAAGTCAATAAACGGCAACAAATTATTAGTTTAACAATCAACTTAATTTCATATTTGAAACAATAATTTGTTTATCCATGGTAATTATAGGATATAATACCGTAGTTAATTTTATCACTATATTCAGATAACATTTGGTAGATATTTAGTTTTCTATTGATGGTACAATATTCATCGGACGATTAAATCAAATTTGATTAATGTTCTGAACGGTATAGGTTTAACTAAAACACAAATTTGTCATTGTTCCTACCCAGACCTTCAGATCGAACATTTAATAATAATCATCTTACTTTAGAGTTATAATCATTATACATTCACAATATAGTTTAAGTAGTTAATTATTTTCGCTTAAAATGTTGCCTTTGTAACATGTAGATCGTACAGTGATGGATTTTATAGAAAGTCATAGAGATGCAATTAATGGAAAAAACCACCGTTTTAATGCATGTTCATTTTCAAGGCTACAATTTTAATTAATTTTAGTAATTAAGTCAGTAATAGGTATTCTTAATTTCATAACAGGAGGTAGTGCTATTCCACTTCACTCTACAGTGAATAATAAGCTTTTCTACTCCCGTGTGTGAAGTTTTGTTTCACGTATGTAAAGTATGTATGTAAAGGATAATTTCACGCACCAGTGAGTGAAATCCATGTAAGTATTGTTTTATTTACGTACACCTTACATAGAGCCTGTGTATTTTTACGCACAGTTTAGAAGTGAGTAGTTGGCTATGCTTTGATTTTAAATTTGACATGACAGTCCTCTAATAATTTCAATATTAGTTAGCAAATTCTCAATTTGTGATTGCGAAAACGACAGTATTATTAGTAATAATATTGGTCTTGTAGTTTGTAATTTGTAAAATCCTGTTGCACAATACCCGCAGTAATAATTTAAATTTAAGTTGCAAATATAAAATATGAGTATATTTTCATGACTTTTACAAGTGGCTGTTGCACAATGATAGAAATAAATAAATTAGTAAAGTACAGTTGTAATATTTGTTGTCTGATTTGTACAAGTGAAGGGTTGTTAGTAATTTATGAAAAGTAAAGTTACAATTTGACGATTCCAAGAAAAATGTTGGAAGAACTGTAATTTCATTCGAGTAGTGAAGAGGATATTAACGCTCAACGACAACTTAGAGCTAAAATTTTTCGTCCTAGAATTAACTTTCAGTTCGAATCTAGAGCAGCATTTGTGGAGAGATTCAGAATGTTAGCAGAGAAAATGGAAGAATTAATACTAGAGGTAGGTCGTGGGGTGCGACATAACTGTGCAAGAAGCAAAGCACTGACCGTTAAACAGCAATTATGTATAGCACTGTATTAGTTTGGAAGTGGTAGTCAAAATCATACAATACGGATATGAACAGAGTAAATAAGGCCACAGTCTGTCGTGCCATAAGAAATGTGGTTACTGCAGTTAACAGAATATTTGGCCGCGTATTGACTTGGCCAGAAAACATTGAAGAAGAATACGTAGTTTCTATAGAATTGCGAATTTTCCCCATGTACGTATGTAGAGATGTTGATGGTTCGCTAATTCCAAAAGATGCGCCTTTTGAACATGAAGCTGCATTTGCAGATTATTATGGTGATCACTCCCTAAATTGCATGTCTGTGTGTGGTAGCAGAAATTTTTTTTTGCGTAAGCGTCCATGGCGCACGTATCCTACGAAATACTAGTCTTTACAGGCGGCTGGAACAACGGAATATTTTTCCAAATATTAGGTGATTCTACATATCCCTTAAAAGAGTGGCTTATGACACCTCTTCACCATAATCAAACAACATAGCGGAAGAAATACAATGGTCGTCATAAAGGAACAAGGCAAGTAATAGAGCTTGGTATTTTAAAGGAAAAATTCGTGCCTTAACCATATGCCTCCTTTCGTTTCTTGCCTTTCAAAACAACTCAATTAGTGTTGCTATGAGTAGACGATAATTTTTAGAAAAGCAGACTAAACTTAGAGGTAAGTTTAGCCTGCTTTTCTTGATGGTTATCCGTAACTTCTTCTTCTTTTTCTAGTTGAATGGGTTCTTCGATTGGGATAGCTTGGATTGGGAATACTTCTAAAAAAACCTCCAGTAGTGAGGAAAACTTACATAAGGAAAGAAATGAATACCTTCATCTACTGGTTCCAATACGTGATCACTGGGTGTCTCTAAGGATTCTAAAATTGGCAAGCCTGCCACAACCGGAGAAAACTCTTGCCGATTATATTAAGGACTTCTTCATCGACGCTGTTCAGTTTATTGTCTTTACCGCCCCCCGTGCCGGTCTTTTAAAATTATCTATTTCCTACTTTAATATTAAAATTGACAACTGAGGAATATTATTGTGAGGCATGTTAAGAATGGTCAAGCACTTATCGTTGTGAACTTCCGAACATTGAGCCACCACTCTTTATTCGCCGATACTAATCCGAAGGAAACGGCATAATTATTAATTTCTTTCCACGCTCCGGTTTTGTAGATTTTAGACAGAGTGTCACTTAAGCCCAAATAACCTTCCCTTCCTTTCACGAATTTTGGTCAACACATACAGTTTCAATTTACGCTGTTCGACGCATTTACCCATTTGAATAAATTTATTTAACAGAAAAAATTAAAATGTAAATGTCAAAATTTGACAGGGGAGGCCTACTCTACTAATACTTTTAAATTTTCTTCTAATAAAATTAGTCGGATTTTAAAACTAAAAGGGCAGGTAATTGTGCAATAGAATATATTAGTATTCGTAATTAATAACTTGTAATTTGTAACTAGTAAATTCAATAATATTGTGCAACATACTCCATGTGATTGATATGCATTATGATTCAGAAATTAAAATAAATAATACTCCTCCAGAAATAAATGCCGCAGCCAGCAATGCAAGTGAGTCTTTATTACCGAGCAAATCGCTTGAAATTTATGGAATTTTTTACCACAAATTTATAACTCGGAGAAATCAACACAAAGTTAAATCATTTTCCGAAAACGTCATATTTAGCTAAAAATTTCAAGTCGTCTATACTATTGAGCACTTATTCCATGTTAAAAAACACTATTAATATCTAGCACAATATTGATATTGGAACATATCCGAAAGATAATGCGTTTTTAAAGAGAAAAAATGAACGATACACAGTACGCACCTAAGAAGTCGTGGTGTTTAGTAAATTAAAATTTATAAAAGATGTACCACCTGATGAGACATTTTTATTAACTAAAGTAATTATTACCTAGATAAATAATATCTAATTAATAATTATATTTACACTTATTAACGAATGAATTCATTATTTTATTTGTATACTATTTTCTGAAATAAAACGAAACTTTAGCAGAATACTCTGTAATTCAAATCAAAATAATCTTATCGGTTCATGCCTCTATAAACATATTAATATTAACTTAACCACACAAATTATCTTCTGCATTTACATATTACGTTTCACATCTAACAAGACAGAATCTAATCTTCCATCGCACGGATAAATTATATAATCATGAACTAACATATTAACAATCTTACAGTGTACGTGAGTTTTAGTAAATAATTGAATTATAATTAACTTGCAGGTAATTTTACTTTTTGGTATTGAAAGTGCTTTTAGAAGAGACGAACTTTATAAATTAGAAACTTATGACATACACGATTTGGAATCAGTTCTAATAGTGAATCGTCGAGATACCAAAAGCAAAATAACAAGAAAATTCAACATTACAGAACATATGGATTTATATAGAAAATATGTAGCCCTGCCTAAAAATTATACAAAAAAAGTTTTTTTCATGAATTATCAATCTCGCAGATGTACTAAAGAAGTTGTGGGAATTAATAAAATCGGACGAGCTCCAAATGAAATTGCCAAATTTCTTAAGTTGCTGAATACCAATAAATATACAGGGCACTCGTTTCGACGGTCATCTGCTTGCCTTTTAGTTGAGTTGTTACGTGTGTGCATGATTTTAAAGATTATTTGTGGTTAGTTTCGAATTATAGGATATTCGCTAGTACCCTACATCAAAAATGTAGCAGAGTTCGGGAAACCTGAACGTGATAGAGCTTAAATGTTGGAAACTTTTATATAGTTATCACTTTTGTACATATTTGAAGATATTTGAAATTATGGCAAATGATAATAGAATTTAGTATCCCAATTTTGAGAACGAAAGATAGTTTTGGTTTGTTTACTCGTATTAGATTGGAACTTTAAATTAAGACCTGGTTTTCACGTTGACATCGGTATTTAGTGAAATCCCTTTTACTAGTTCTATGAGAGTTGATTGTTCGTTTGTAAATAATGGTTGTTCGTATTTTTCTTAAATTTCGTTAATTATAGTCATTATCGTTAAACTACGTCATTGGAGAATTATGTCATATTAAAATTGTTATTTTGATTTTTGCTTAGGTGTAGTAGTGTTAGGTCCAGTTAATCGGCCGGTGGAAGTACGCAGCGCGTTAGCGTTTAAGTGGGAACGGTGTTATCAAAATCCATGTTGAAAGAACTTCCGTTAGGGGTGGTTTTCCCCATTAACTCCATTGAGGGATATTAAGTAACTTCAACCAGCACGTGATTAAAGTATCGCAGTGTCGTTTGTCCAGAGGGACATCGTTAAGAGTCCTGACAAGAGAGATTGAGTGTTAGAACCTAGTGCCTTCCCTTATTTCAGGATCACGGCTCGCTAGTAACTAGAAAACTCGCTATATGTAAACCGCTGAATTTAGTTTGTGTAATTATACGTTCGTTCCTTAAAACTGTACATTAGTTGTTAGACTACCAGATCGCGGGGTAAATACAGTTTACGCAATTATATTCACCAAGTACTACCAAAATCAAACAGTTCATTTTGAATTAAATAACTTTCGCACACGTTGCGATGTATCTAGTGAAAAGCATTCGATCCGGGGATACGGCTCCGGAGCTCCCGTAGAAATTCAACCACCACCGTTCAATAACCTGGAGGACCATCGTTACGGCCCTACCACAAGCAGTATAAAGGAAAGGGTGTAGTTCAGGAAGGTCACTGATGTTTGATTGAGAACTAAGGTAAACATTAGCCTTCATTTGTCTAGTGCTGTTGATCGTCAGAATAAAAGCGTTGTTTTATTATTGTATGCATTGATTATTTTATCAAAATAAACGATATAGACAGCCGGAGTGCACATCTTACCATGGAATGGTAATAAGAAAATTTGTTTACGTAGTAAAGATAAGAGCGAAAGAACAACTGGAAAATGTAGAAGATAATATGTAAGAACCGCAAGAATCAATACACAAAATAGAACTACAAAGGCAAGAAAGTATAAAGAAACTATACAAGGATAGATACAAAAAAGAAGCCCAAATAAAGTCTACGAACATATAAAAACGAGTATCTACAAGGCGGCAAACGTAGCTGTAGGAAGAGAACGAAGAAAGATAAAAAGAAGCGAGACATTTAGCATAGAGCTAGAAGAAATGATAAGATACAAAAAGGAATGCTGTAATAATTTGCTAAGTAATAAAATCCATACAACAACACAGAGGTATGTCGAAAGCAGACGGTAAGTAAAAGATCAAGTAAATAAGAAAAAATGAGCATTGGGACATTGTGTGCAGGAATATAAGTAACAATAGGCTTCAATCAATCAAAAGAAGCATGTCGGATAATTTGTAGCCTAAGGCAAGACACAAAAAACAAAAACCACGTAAGATTAATGACACCACATAAATGAAAAGAACACTACGAAGATGATTTACAAGTTGATGAATGCACACGAATTGGGCAAAATTTTGATGGAAATTGACAACACTCGTGAAATTAATAAACAATTTGTTTGAAAAACCGCAGAGATGTGAAATGAATGGGATTTAATTGACCAAAAGCAGCAGATTACGCAAAGTTAGTAAATAATAACGATTTGTATAGTAACAGATGGGAAAGAAAATGCGTGTATAGATAATAATTATTATATGATGTACAGGATATTGCTATGTTATTTGCAAAAATCGGAAACGCGGATTTTCAAACTAAAAACGCCGCCATTTAACGGGCATTTCAAATTGATCTAACGGTTTACACATAGCATCAAGACACTAAAAATAATAGTCTGCATACACACGTTTAAGACTCAGAGTGCGGATCTGAACCTATTGTAGTGGTTTGGAACCCAGTGGAGCACCAATATACTACTTGAAGAGAGAGATTCAATATTCAGAAGTAAGTTATTATCTAATTATCTTTTTGTGCCAATCTGGATGCAAAATTTCGGCCTTATAACCTAAGGTACTTTGTTTCCAACCAGTGTGCGCAGACTTCAGGATCTAGTTTTCTGTTTTGGGTTCGGTAACATGGTAACTGGAATAGACGGTAGCAGGGCGAAAAAGCGGGCATGGACCGAAAACTTTAATTGGGAAACGTGCGCAAATGAACACATCCTTAAGCAACCAACGCAAAGGGTCTCTGGATTACTACATATTTGGGATTCAGGAATAGTAACATTACGTTAAAATCATATAACATAGCTATAATTGGAAAGTATTTGAAAAAAAGGGCAAATAAAGCGATTACGAACAGATACTGTAAAAAAAATAACGTGAGAATAAATGGTACGAACAGTCTATAATAAATATGATTATAATACTGTTATTACCAAAATAGAACAAGTTCAATTTTATAAAACAAAATTGTTAAAATTAAATTTAATTGGTGAACATGGATCGATTTATAGATAATAAATTATTCTCTAACTGAATGCTTCTTTTTGGCATTCTAGTCCATTTAATTCTATGAATTCTCTTGTTCATAATACCAAGAATCTTCTGTAATCCTACATTATCCAGTTCCTCAAATGCAAAGTGAGTCATTCTCTATATATGGAATAGTTTCTGTTAGGTCTGATAAGACTTATTCATTTTGTACACCAGATTACATAACATAGAAGGGTTGTATTTTAATAGGTCTAGATTGCCCCTGGATATTAAAGCTTTAAACGTGAGAGCAGTATCAAAGCCTTGCTCTAAAATGATATATAAGTGTTACGAAGTGTCCATTTGTCCATCAAGCTTAATTAAATTAATTTTGTTTTATGTTCACAGAAACGACTTCAAGTAAGATTACTCACAGTAACAAACCTGGAGATTCTTATTAAGGGGATGTATAAAGGCGTGGTGTCGAAATGATGTCAGTTATCTCGCATGGTTTATTCAACTACATTGTAAACGTAAGGCGTTTGCGAAGTTCAAGATAAGGACAATTGCAAAAGTTTAAAACAAGTTTAAACCCAAATAAATTCCTAAGCTAGATGTAAACTAACAAGATTCAAAGTTTGAAGTTACCGTATTTCTTTTTTTTTTTAATTAAGTGTTGCGGTTTGCACAAATTTTTTAAATTAAAGTTGCGGTTTTACTGTATTTCAAATAAATGGATACATACATATAAAAAAAAGTTTGGCTAGCAGGCGCGCGTTTACGAATAACTTTTAGAGATAATTAATTCTTAAAGTACACAATTTAAAGACCCTTTAACAATATTTTTAAAGGTAACTCTTACATCATAGGGTTTTAAAAAAAAGCTTGGTTCTTAAAAAAATTGAAATAAACTACAAAATTAATATGCAATTTGTAAATTACTCTGCATAAAATAAAATTCTACACCATTTTTCTTTCATGTATCGCTTAAGGTTCTTTGTCACTAAGTAAATTCTGTATACATGAAAATGATATTTTATGCGATTTATATTCATAATGAAAATAGTAAGTTTTTTATGGGATTATAATCCTCATCAGTAAATATAAATGTTACGGATAATTGTTAATGTAAATGTTTTTAAAAGGGGTTTGAAATTAATAATTATTTGTAACGTTTCATATTTACTAACGACGACACCTATAATTACTATTGAAATGTAGAAATTATTATAGACTATTTTTTAAATCTAAACGAATATTTAAAGAGCATTTAAGATCATACAAACATGCTTCAAATCCATAGTCTATTTTCGGAGTGTATAAGTTGCCTTGTTCTTCTGGAAAAGTATACATTGGAACCACAAATCTAGCTTTGCATTGGTACTAAACTGAAGAACAGATCCAGATTTTGTAGATCGGGTCAAGTAGAAAAATGTTATACCTGTGCAATTTAGATCATGATATTCAACTTAATTGTCACGTGTGTGTCGTAGAATTTTTTCGAATATTAGGATATTTAAAATATTATATATTGAATGTTAAAACGTTGTTACCGGGAATTTTTATTTTAAAGTTTGTTATCGCAGCTTCGACAAAAAAGGATTAAATTTCATTTAGGATGAAGAGAGTTGTTAAGAAACAATATGGGTGGGTGTAAATTTGTTTGTATTAGCGTGGTTGATAATGAAAGGTTTAGGCGCGTTTATATAGTTCTTCATTTTTTTTCCCAGTTCGTTTATGCATTGAGTTATTTGTTATAGAAAATTTATTTGAGTAACAGGATATATCCGTCTCAATTATAGGTAGTAAGACTGTTTTTTTTTCTGGGAAATGCCCATTATGCAATTTTAGTATGGAAGATTTTTATGTGACGATTAAAAGATGACGTACCCTGTGGGGAAAGGAGAGTTTTGTTTTTCGGTTAGTTAGACTGCATCTTCGAAACAAAGGGTTTTTCAAAAATCATCACAAGACAAAATATTCTTAGAATAGGTCAAAATAACTTGAATTTTGCCGCATGTTTACCTAACTCCTGTGTATATATATATATATATATATATATATATATATATATATATATATATATATATATATATATATATATATATATATATATATATATATATATATATATATATATATATATATTGAGATGTTTAGAAAGGAGTAAGACAAGGATCGGACAGTCTAACTAGTAATTTCTTTAAAAAAAAGGGGTGATTTCAAGCATGATACATGTGCGAGACATTTATTTGATATAATTTGGTTCACGATGGGTTGAAAGTGGATTTGTTTTGGGCAAAACAATCTGAATAACATTTATACAATTTGATTTAATCATAAAAAGCATTGTGCTACCAACAAAAATGTCAGGAATGTTAAATAAACTTATTTCCGTAAATTCAATTCAGTATTTTAGTTTGTTTCAATAAAATTCAATTTTTCGAAAATATTTTGGCATGTGAATATTTTACAGGTGTTTAACACAAAGTGTAAAGATAGATCTATATTAGGGATATTGTATAAGTAGTTTAGAATGCAGGAAATTTGGTAAAATTTAGGAAAGGGTTATAATATGGACTTAATATGATCATTTCTCACATATTTTTGGAAGCGATTGTGTGACAAACTTAGTGATACAATTTAAATATTAAGAACAGTGCATAGAACATATTCACACAAAGACATTTACATGTAGATACATTTTTATAGTCGAATTTCAAGAAAGTGTGTTAAACGACACGACTTCTTAATGTAACATTAAATTATACAATGCAAGTGAAATGAACGTTAAATAAAATAAAGACAATTATTACAAGTTATTAGAATAACATTTTGAGTTACATAAACGTTTTTAAAAGTAAGTTATTTGTAATTTTAGAATTAAGTTTGGTTAGGTTTTAAATTTTATGTTTTTTCACAAATTTATAGTTTTTTTTGATAATATTAGGCTTAAATTATATTATTAAAGTGATTAATAGGAGGTCTTCCTCATTATTTCATAGCAATATAAAGTGTACAAAGCATTTCAGCGCAAAATTTTATGAAATGGGGGTTGAATTTATAATTTTTCTAGATAAACATAAAATTCCTTTAAATTTATGATTTTGGACTTTAAATGTGTGTTTTCCTATGCTAAATTTTATCAGGATTACATATATGTAATTAAATTAAGTGTAGTTTGTAAGATTAGGTAGATATAAGCAAATTTAAATTAGATTAGGTCATAATATTTAAAGGAACCATATCTTGTGGGATATCTATCTATGCGTAATTTTACACAGATTTCATTTTTGTCATTAGAATTTGAATCCGTAATTGTATAATAAAGATATGGCTAAATTTCTATTTTAGTTAAATTTGTAAATTTTTTCAACCAATCAGAAACATGGTTACATATTTAGATTTGCTAAAAAAAAATTGAAGATTTAGTAACAACCAAAAGGGTATAAAATGAATTGCCCTGGAAGTGGATCTCTCTCTATAATTTGTCAGTTTTTTTGAAAAGATTAAAATAGTGTTGTGTTTTTGTGTTACAAGTAAGTTTTTCTAACCTAAATAATCATCGGGAAAAATTTAATAACAAACGGAGAGAAGAGTATTCAGGCGCAATTGTTTTTATACCGACAATAATTTAAATATTTAAGTTCGGTTACCGATACCTGTGCGTTTTCGTAAACTTCATTACGAATTAATTTTGTGACGATTTATGTTGTACGTTTAAATTTTTCGTTTGTTGAATTTGAATTTGGTTACGTTTTACCAAAATAAAATCGTAATCATTTTTTGTCATTTGTGTTTTATTTCTTGCTGCGAATTTCTTTTAATAATTTACATTTGAGCCGGAACCTAAAATAAAGTGACATTAATTTAAACCTTGGACAACCAGTAAACATTATATAAACGATACATTCAGAAAGCATTAATATATTTAAATAAAATATTATCGAGTTAAAATTTGTGGTTGAAGTGAAGCCGTATTGAAGGAGAAATATTACCAGTTACCGAAGCGAACGTGATCAACAACCCGAGCACCAGATAGCAGCTTGTGGGTAAATGGTAGCAGTAAAAATTCATACATAAAGATCTTCGATAATATTGGAAAGTGCCTGCATCTAATTGGAACAACCTGTGTGAAGACATCACTTTGAATTTGGAACATTTATATGTGAGTTACTTTTGATTATAACCCTATCTATTGTGTTCAGTGATTGATTTCCTGCAATTATTATTGGTTATATATATATATATATATATATATATATATAGGTGTATATGTTTAAAGAATACTTGTGTAAACACCTGCAAAAGAAGCAAAATTTTAAATTATTTCCAAATTTTAAATTTCATTTATCCAATTAAAAACACAAACATAAATTCAACAAGTCATTGTTTGACAGTTCTGACATTTGATAATTTTATTCAGTAACGTTACAACGCATGCGTTAGAGTATAAATTGTGTTCAGATATATTTTTTTTACATATACGATATTTTTCATAAAGGGCAATTCACATAATTATATTCGAATCAAATATAATTTCCCACTAAATCCTGAACCCTATCCCCACATTGAGATTTGAGCTAGTCTGGTCTGGTCTGGTCTGGTAATTATATAAGATCATTAAATTGATATTATCAATTTAAATCCAGAACCCTATCCCCATATTCAGATATTTATATAATAACCATCACATTACATTTATTATTATCCCAATTTATATATATATATATATATATATATATATATATATATATATATAGATGATTAAAAGTAGGCATAATAAAGGGACTAGGGTTTATTGAGTTTGAAATTTTAAATAGTAGGCAAGTTAGATTAGTTTGTGGAAGTATACAGTTCGTTTTCAATGAAAAAATAGTTACGAGTGCAAAATTATGGTTTTGATGTGACAAAACCGGCTTTGTGGGGTTTGCACATGTTTGTTATTTTCATAAAAGCATTGAGCTATACCAGTAGCATGTGAGAAAGGTCAACATGATTAATATTAATGGGTACAATTTGTTTCGTGTAACGTATTTATGAAATTTCGCATTTTATTCAATGAATTGTAGCATTTTGAACACATATCAGATATTGATTACATGGAGTATGATAATTATAATAGGTAGAACGTATAGTATTAAGTACATTGCATAAACTATTTAAAATATGAAAGAAAGGGTATGATACGAACATAGTATATTTTTAATTCAAAGACTAAGTATATAAAACATGCATAAGAAGTGATAGTGACTTAAAAACATAATTAAGCACATGAACAACAATTGTGCAGAGTGATATTTAATATAAAATTGCAAATTCTATACAAAAATTGACAAAATAGTTAAACAATGTGAAAATGTGAAGTGACAAAATTAAGAACTATGGAATACAAGTGAACAATATTGGTGTTAGAGACAAATATAAGAACACATTTTATGAACATTTCAAGCGTTATAGACAGTTATTATACAAATTAAAAGTAATTTTATAGTAAGTTAGGTTAAGTATTATTTGTAAGAATTTCACAAAATTATAGTTTTTATAGGATAAGATAAGTTTAAAATAAATTATAAAAACATTTAATAGCAAGTTTCCCTTATTTCAACAAGGAATTTAATTATAAATATGTAATATAAACATAAAATTAGTAAAGTTAGGTTAACTACCTAAATTGTATATGGGAAGATGGAAACTTTGTAAAATTTAAATAAAATGGGTTGAAATAAATGTATTCTAATACAGTTTTTTTATGTGAAATTTGAATATGTAATTAGTTTAGTTGTAGGATGTAAGATTTTTTTGATATTAATAAATTTAGATTATAAGTTGTCAGATTGAAATGTATCGAAGCAAAATAGGGCTTGTGAGATGTATTTTTATACGGAATGTTGCCCTGATTCCAAATCTGTAATTAAAATTCAAATCCGAATTGTGTTAAAAAAGATATAGCATAATTTATGTTTTAGTTAAGTTTACAATTTTGTTTAGACCAATCAGAATCTAGAATCTTTTGTGTGTAATGTAGAGAAAAAATTGAAAATTTAGTATCTAGAAGAAATGTATAAAAGGAATTGCTCCTAATTTCTCACTCTCTTGCTTTTTGAATTTTTGTGACTTACAAGTCATAGTGTTAATGTTATATGTGTTAAAATGTAAGTAACAATTCTCGTAAACATTATCGGTATTGAAACGCGATCGACGTAGAATTGAGAGATCAGAAACAATTGTTTTAACCTATAACTAAAGTTAAAAATAAGGTTACCGATCACAATTGTTCGATAAAATTGTAATTGTTTCGTTTTTCAAGATCGTGTGTAAACATCGGGTGATATGCAATTTTTTTTGTATGTTAATAAATTCTTCAATTATCTTGGATTCGATGTTTATTTTGTTGTTAGTGATTACGGTCATAAAATAAATCTACACTTCAATAAGGGAATCTAAAAAAAGGTGCAAGTGAATACAAAATCTATATGAACTTAAAATACAAAATTAAATACGATAAAATATTAAATAAATAATACGACATTTTAAAAATAACACAAATAAAATAAAGTGCTTGCTTATAAGTATTTGAGCTTTAAGTACATCGTATTTACCACATGAAAAGCAGCCAACAGTTATTTGATTGGATGAAATTGTGGAATGTTAAGCAGCATATCTGGGACAGCAAGGCAGTATCACCGATTTATGGAAGGAAGTCTACGTCCAATGTTTAATGTGGACCAACCCGAAATGAACATTATTTGAAATTTGAAGCAACACATGTGAGTTGTATTTCGTTTTCATAACCCTTTTGCATTGATTATTTTTTTTGATCTCCTGTATTTATTTTTTTTTTAATAATGTATAAATGTTTGTACGAATTCACGTGTCAATATCTGAAAAGTAAATGATTCAACGTTATATTAAAATTAATAAGTTTACCTCAAACAAAATTAAAATTGTGCTCAATAATTTAGATCAATTGCAGAAATTGCACATTTATTTCAGTATTAAGTGCGCAACGCATGCGTATTTTGTGCAGATTTCAACAAAGTTGGTTTCACATTGTAACTGTTTATTATAAAATACAATTTGAACCCTATCCCCAATAGAGATACTGAGCTAATTCGGCGCATTATATATAATTTTTATAAAGTTATTATTACAATAAGAACCCATATCCCCATGTAGTATAAATTGAGTAATTAAATTAAATAAATATTTATCCACATATTAAGTGCTCACTTGCTTGCCATTTAAATCAAGATAATTAAACAGTACAGGTTGTCCCATTTTCGTATGTTTTACGGGGTATCTCGCTTATTTTTCAGGTTAGAACCTTGCGGTTTTCGCGACACCGCGCTACTTTTTAATGAAACCAAAGATGCAATAATCAAATTTGCCATAGCCATATTAGTTTCTGTGCTACAGGGTGATTTTTGAAAAATTGCATTTTCAGTCATCCCCTGTAAACTGATATTTGTAGATTTTTTTATGTAGAATCCAGTGGCGTACTCAGAGTTTCTTTAGAGGTCACAGTTTTTGAGATATTGACATAACCTACTTTTTTTGAATGGGACACCCTATATATTTTTTTAAAATCTGTTTACCCTTGCCAAGAGCTTTTCAAAAATATAGCATATTCTATATTTATTTTTATAAATGATGACAAAATGATTTTTTTCTATAATTTACATTCATAAAAAACAAAATAATTAATTAATCTCTAATATTGTTCAAATTGCAGACCATTATGTCTCCTACAAGTTTCATAAAGTTTATAAATTCTTTTAATAGCATTTTCCAAAATAAATGATTGTCTTCGTAATTCTGCAAAAGCATTTTCCGTTGCAATTTTTAATTGTTGCATGTTGGCATATTGCCTTGAATAAATTTTATTCTTTAAATACCCCACAAAAAATCCAAAACCGAGAGATCCGGTGATCGTGGTCCATCGAACAGTCCATTTGTTCCAATCTCTCCTGGGAAACGTTCATTTAGCCAGTTTTGTATTATTCTAGCATTGTGGGCTGGAGCCCCATCCTGCTGGAAGAATATATCGTTCAGTTGAGCCAGTGGAATATCTTCTAAAATGTTCATAGTTTTTCTTGTAGAATTTGTAAGTACCCATTAGAGTTTAGGTTTTCTTCATAAATCTTGTTAACTATTTTTCGGTTAAAAATAAAGCAGGAGACATTAAATCCGAACCTGCCTTGACGCTCTCTAGTAAAATCACGTGGGTGTTTTCTTGTCTCCAAAACCGCGAGTTGTGTCTATTGAGAATTCCCGAACTTGTGAAATGTGCCTCGTCTGACCAAATTATTTTTTTTTCAAAATTATTGTCCTGAGTTTTCATATTTATAAACCAATTGCAGAACTCCAATCTACGTTCAGCATCACCAGGGTGCAGATGAACAAGTTTATACTTGTAGGGTTTGAATTTATGTTTTTTTAAAATCCTTTGCACTGTTGTTTTAGTCACACCGGTCTCTTCATCTATTTTCCTGCACGAGGTTTCAGGAGTGGCTTGAACAACTGCTAAAACGTTGATCTCTGATTCCTCGTTCTCTTTGTTGTAAACTCGGGGTCGAGGTTTGTCAAAACATACATGTTGGCAAAGATTAAATTTTAATTTTTGAAATATTCTTCTGTCGGGTTGTCTTCTTTCTGGATATCTATATGACAAAATAGGTATATAAAATAAATACAAATTCTAAGGTGAAGATTAACTGACCTGTTTAGATAGAGTTCTAAGGCCTGGCCTGCGTTTTCATTAGATAATATGAAGCAGGTATTCATATCATATTTCTCAAAGTTTTCAAATTTTTGGTTTCGAGGCATATTAAAAAATAATTAAACAACAACAAGAACAAGAACGATAATAATAAACAAAAACAACAAATAACAATAAATATCAGCACTAAATTTGGGAAAATGTAACCAGGAATAATTTGAGAGAAGCAGAAACTTCAAAAATCAAATACCTAAATAATGGCAGAACGTTAATTATTTTGTTTTTTGCGTTACCATGGTTACCCACGGCTATACACTATTATTAATGTAAATTAATAAATAATTTTGTCACGTTATTTATAAAAACAAATATAGACTATGCTACATTTTTGAAAAGCTCCTGGAAAGGAAAAAAAGATTTTAAAAAAATATATAGGGTGTCCCATAAAAAAATAGGTTACGTCAATATCTCAAAAACTGTGACCTCTAAAGAAAATCTGAATACGCCACTGGATTCTACGTAAAAAAATCTACAAATATCAGTTTTTACTTTTTAATATGCTGACAATAACAGAGTTACAGGGATGACTGAAAATGCAATTTTCCAAAATCACCCTGTAGCACACAAACTAAGATGCTATGGCAAATTTGATTAGTACATCTTTGGTTTCATTAAAAATATCACGGTGTCGAAAACCGCAAGGTTCTAACCTAAAAATAAGCGCATACCCCGTAAAACATACGAAAATGGGACAACCTGTACAATATATATATATATATATATATATATATATATATATATATATATATATATATATATATATATATAACTTTCATTTTTATCTTTGCCCTTAGTGACAGCGATTTTTCTTTTCTTAATGGAAAGACAATTTTTCTGAATTCAACAGTATAACACTTAATATTTATTTAACATTGGCATACGATTTGGCATAATTTTATAAGTCGCTTTTTGTTTGCATTTGTTTAATGAAGACTTGCCTTTAAAATGTCGATCGTGTACAATTTTTGATTATTTTATAATACTGTGAAAGATCACTTTAATTTCTATGATGGATAACAGCACATTGACCGACATGCTCAGTGTACTTTGAATGTAATAAAAATATGCCAAGCAGTGCATCTCTACATCAATCGATTTGAACAGAGAATTGAGATCGACGAAAATTCTCAAGGCTTAAAACAATTTAAGAAATTATGGTAGTTTCAAGAAGCCTAAAAGAAAGCATCGTCAATTTAATGAAGAGGTAAATTGCACGAATATTGCCTTTACCCCTGTGAGAAGGAAGGGAGAATTTAGATTTATCATTTTGTGCGAATTAAGGCAATTACTTTCTTACGTTTATTTTGTGGTGAATTGAATAAAAGTTTTTTTTTGTATTTATTTAGCCGGATGAATACGCTTTCTTTTGTGTATAGTTTTGTATAACAGCCCTCATAATATACCATATTATGTGTTATTTTTATTATTCTTATTACTGTGTATCAAAATTACGAAAATTTGTCAAATTTATGTTTTCGATGTCATGATTATACCTTTAAAGTGTTAACTAAATTAATGTAATTTTCAGCGTGTCTAACCTACCACGCAACATAAAAAGGATGAAGTCGGTAACCGAGGCTGAGAACTAAGTCTAACGATAAATTAATCGTAGAGCAGTTTATTGGCGTGAGTAGTTTTGAAGCGTCGGTAAGATATATTTAGGTTAGTGAGAGAAGTTCGTTGTAGTATACGTAACTAGCATAGAAAACAAAAATTGAGCGTCACAAGCTTTTAAAAATAGTAAAATTATGGTTTAATGAGAGAAGCCAAGTAAAGCTTCAACCTAGGAGAAGGGAAAGACATAAACAACAGTTCCCCTAGTAACCTTATTTTATTTAAATTCCCACAAATGGGCTTAACGAGTCCGGTCTAAATACACAAATTTTATTAATCACACTTAGTTATCACAGGCAAATAATAATACTAATCTTTTGAAGTAAATTTTCCCCAGACGATTACATCAATGTAGTATACCTATACAACCATATATTATGTACGGATAAAATACGAAGGTAAGTTTATAATTGACTTGCCGTTGTTTTACAAAAGAGCAAAAAAAAATCATACAAACCCCTTTCAAATAAGCAATTAAAACACACCAAAAACACACACACACACACACACACACACACACACAATATATATATATATATATATATATATATATATATATATATATATAACACACAATATATATATATATATATATATATATATATATATATATATATATATATAACAGTTATTACAAATGATGTTCTGATTTCAATTATAAATATTACTGGATTAACCTGTTTTAATGCCATTTCAGTTGGTACCACTGGAAAGAACAACTCATAAAGTTTTGTTTACATTCATTTAAGTACGTATCAGCTGTTTGTTAAGTCAATTTGAATATTTATAGCTTTTCACTTGTTTTTAACAGTTGTTCATGATTTTTTACCATTCTATTAAAAGTTTCTTAAACAAAATCAATCATTACTTTGATATCGTTGTTATGGCCGTTGGCCTCTAAACACGCTCCAAATTTTGCAATTCTTAGTTTGGACTAGTCCTAAGCCTGATAGAGTGTGAAGGAGGCAGACTATGATAAATGCAGATTCCTCATTACTAATCCAACCTATACACCTTAAGAAACCATAGCAACAATCAATTATTAAATTAAACGGTTAAAAAGTCTTCTTTTCGCCATAACTCTGGAACAAATAAAGATATCAAATTGCGTTATTTACATTTCTTTGTTACAAATTTAAGCTACTTTCCGCTTATGATGTCATAATTATACCGTATGATTTAATTTTTCTGAATAAAATCAAAAATACTGGTATTATTACAAATTGCGCCCTCTAACAATTTTATTATGAGCTATCGCGTACCAATGGATGCGACAGTTAAAAGTACTTACCTTTTTCTTCTAAACAAGCCTAGGTTTACTACAATCGGATAAGTCGTTTAAAAATAACAGCGATTTAAATGATTACAATTCAATAGCTTCCCCACTCTTATTAAGGTCGGTACGCCAATGAGCCTTAGACCAAAATGATGCAGAATTGTCTAAGCTTTCTAACGATGTTACCAAAGGTATGCCTTAATGTGGGAATTTTCGGAGAAATTTATAATTTTATTCTTTAATTTTCAATTGCGCTTGCGATGAATTACGGAACTTAAAATAATTTCAGAATTTTCTCGTGGCGACTTTTATAATGAATTTTTTCTCCACTTTTATGTCCACTAGTTTCTGAAATATGTTGGCCAGCCTTAATGAAACACCTATATATATATATATATATATATATATATATATATATATATATATATATATATATATATATATATATAGGTCCAACAAGAGCTTCTTCTATATCTTCCGTTTTATATAAGCTACATTCATAAAATTTGGAATGCAGTTATAGTTTAGTTTGTGATATTTTAAAATTATTCACGCGAATACAGGTTGTTTATTTAAAGAGGACCAATTTATTATAAAAATTTAAATTAAACACCCTGTATATTATTACTTTTTGAATTCTACATTGTTCCTAACAAATTCACAATATATTTCCCTATCCTAAATATAGCCGTTTTTGAGTTATTTCGATTTTTCTAAAAAATTGAAATTACAGAGTTCTTTGAAAATGTACCTTAACTGTTGAAAATAAAAGTTATCTAATTTATATGAGAATAAGTATACAGATAGAGCTTCCTTTAATGTGAAGAAAATGACATAATTGCATACAGGGTGCTAATAATTGACTTGCCAATCAACCATTATTCGAACTAGTAAAGTTTACTTTTTCAAATAAAACACCCTGTATATTATTACATTTTTGGTTTCTACATATTAACTTATCAGTTCGCCATACAACTCCTATCCTAAATATAGCCGTTTCGAATTATTTTCAATTTTTCAAAATGTATAAGATTATTGAGACATTTTAAATCTATGGCCTCGTATAGATAAAAGACATCATAAAACAAATTGTATTATACATTAAAAACGCAACAGAAACTAATATATTATGATAGAAGACTAATTACAATTTTTGTACTGGAGGCATTGCATGTTAACAAGAATTTGACAAATATTTACTTTTTTTTACTATTTCAAGTAAAATTCTAAAATCAAGTTAGCTTCTTATAAAAATTGAATGTTTGACGTAAATAAATAAAACTGTAGTTAACTATTTACGAGTGTTATTGTTAGTAATCAAGATTTTTATAAAATGAATTTTACACAAAATGAGTTGGTTGATATGATATTCGTGTTGGGTGCTGCAGAAAGAAACTGTTTATTGGCCAGCAGAATTTAGGCTGAAAGATATGCAGATAGAAGACATCCAAACGCAAGATCGTTTCAGAAAGTTATGAGTAGATTTATTGCAACTTCATGTGCCAATTACTCCAAACATGAACGTGTTAAACCTTCTACAAATGAAGATAGTGAATTGAGGGATCTTCTGGCCATCGAAGAGGATCATCACAGAAGCCAAAAGGACATAAGTGAAATAGTTGGTATAAGTGAGAGATCAGTAGGCCGTCTTTTAAAGAAGAATCGCTTACATCCCTATCATATTCAGTTACACCAAGAATTGAGCGATGCAGACTTCGATCATCGAGTAAGATTTTGTAACTGGGCCAGAGAAAAAATTACTCAAAACCCAAATTTTTTTTTTAATATTTTATGGACAGACGTATCAACATTTCATAAGAATGGATTTGTTAATACACATAATTTTCATTATTTTTCTCAGAAAATCCACATTTATTAAGACAAGTTGATAGTCAACATAAGTGGTCTTTAAGTGTCTGGGGTGCAATCGTTGGGGATTATGTCATCGGTCCATTCTTTTGATGGACACTGAATGGTGAAGTACCTTAACTTTTGCGTAACGATTTACCGGGCTTATTAGAAAATATTACTCTTGATATTAGAGCCACAATGTGGTATCAACATGGTGGCGCTCCTGCTCACTACTCTGCAGATGTGAGATTATCTCAATAGTCTTTCCAAATAAATGGATTGGCGAAATGGACCTGTGTGGCCAGCTAGGTCCTGATCTGACAAGAACAGATTTCTTATGGGGATACATAAAAGTATTGTCTATAGGAACCACCAACCACTGCCGAAGATATGCGTAATCGTATAACACAGGCTTTTCAAGCATTACTCCTGAGTTGTTGCGTAGAGTTGAACAATCTTTTAAAGATCGACTTCAGGTCTGCATCCGAGAAAACGGACATTTTGAACAATTATTATAAATCATTATGCTAATGATTAGCGTTAAATTATTTTTTTTATTTTATTAGTTTTGTATTTTTAGAAATAATTTTAATAATTATAGTGTATTAGTTTCTGTTGCGTTTTTTAATTTGCAATACAATTGTTTTCCACTGTTTTTTTTTTCTATTTATACGAGGCCATGGATTTAGAAAAATGTTCAAATAATCTTATACATTTTGAAAAATTAAAAATAATTCGGAAACAGCTATATTTAGGGATAGGGAATTGTATATCGAATTGATCAGGGTTAATATGTAGAAACCAAAAACGGAATAATATACAGGGTGTTCTATTAGAAAAAGTAAACTTTTACTAGTTGGAATAATGTCTGATTGGCAAGTCAATTGTAAACACCCTGTATGCAATTATAACATTTTCTTTGCATTATAAGTGCATTATCTGTGTACTTGTTCTGATATAAATTAGAAAACTTTTGTTTTTCAACAGTTAAGGAGGTACATTTTCAAACCAATCTCTGTAATTTCATTTTTTTTTTTATAAAAATCGACATAACTCAAAAACGGCTATATTTAGGGATAGGAAAATATATTGCAAATTTGTTAGGAACAACGTGTAGAATTCAAAAAAGTAATAATATACAGGGTATTCCATTTAAAAATTTTTTATTGTAGTTTGGTCATCTTTAAATAAACAACCTGTATACACGTGAATAATTTTAAAATATGCCACAACTAAACTATAACCCTATCCCAAATTTTATTCATCTAGCTTATATGAAACGGAAGAATAGAAGAAGCGCTCTTGTTGCCGGACCTGTATATATATATATATATATATATATATATATATATTTATAATCGACTACCCATTTTATTTTATTAATAAATTCCCTACGAGATAACTAAATAAGTTTTTCTTGTGGGATTATCTTCTGTAGTCTTTATTTAAGTTAATTATTAACAGGTAGGCGTCTGTCACAAATAAGTTATAAATTAATAATTTCGTGTAACGTCATTTTACTACGAGAAGTTTGTTAGTTTTCATCAATAATTATTTAATTTTTTGCTTTGAGACATTATTTCAACATCCGTTTGAACTTTCATGGATTACTCAGTCCAACAACGTGTGTTTGTGTAGAAACTTACATAAGAAGCAATTCGATAGATGAAGTTAGGCGTATTCCGGCGTCAGTTTAATAACAACAATATCACGCGCCAAATCGTAAAACTGTTAAGTTATGGGTTCGTCATTGGCGTGAAAATGGTTCTGTACAAAATTTGAAGAAGCCTGGACGTCGAAGAACAGTTCGTACACCAGAAAATATTGAAAGAGTTAAATTGCGTTTACAAGTCCTAAAAGGTCTGCTAATCGACAAACCCTTATCCTAGGAATATCAAAGGGAAGCTTACATCGAATTCTTCAAAGGATTTAAATTTCATCCTATAAATACCAAATGGCACAGCACATTAGCAATCAAGATAAAAAGCAAGGTTAGCATTTTGTCAAAAATTTTTGATTTTACATCAAGGAGCAATTCACAATCTCCTAATGAGCGACGACGCAAATTTTTATTTGAACGGCATGGTTAATAAACAGAATTTTAGATACTGGTCAAATGAAAATCCTCGTGATATCTTTACACAGAACCTCCATAATCCAAAAGTTGTGTGGTGTGGAGTAGGATCTTTTGGTATTATTAGTCCATATTTTTTTGAGGATAAAAATAACCGCGCTGTAACAGTAACATCCGAGGGCTACGTAAACATGTAGACATTCCTCATTCCAGAATTAAATAGACGAGGATTACTAAACAATGCCGTACTATTCCAACAAGATGGGGCAACAGCTCATACCGCCAAACTCAATGAGTGTTCTGCGAAATGTTTAATGGCCGACTCATTTCTCGATTCGGAGATTTGCCTTGGCCTTCGAGGTCCCCGACTTAACGGCACCCGATTTTTTCCTGTGGGGATATTTAAAAGCCAAAGTGTTCCAGGTACAATCGAGGAACTCAAAGTCAAAATTCGTGAAGAAGTTGAAGGAATAGACGAAGGTTTGCTACGTCGTGTAATGAATCACTTTTTATCTAATATTGAAAAATGTGTTGAAGTTGGTGGAGGTCATTTAGAAGACGTGATTTTTAAAAGTTAGAATTAAATTAGCTAAATATTTATAAGTTATCATAAATCCCAAAGAGTTAGCTGTAATTTAGTATAATAAATAGTTTGTTTTAACTAAAAAAATTTTAACGCAAATATTAAAATGGGTAGCCTATTATGGGGAACCCTGTATATATATATATATATATATATATATATATATATATATATATGAAAACGATTGTTCACTGCACACTAGACATTAGCAAACGTTTATAACTAGATAACCCAGACAATTAAAAATATGTGGTGTATATACTGAACAGTTTCCACAACAATATAAGAGCACATTCTTAAATCTAAAAGATAAATCTAAAAGGTATGATTTCCCGTTCGAAATGCTAAAGTAACACAATGAATTAAATTACGAACACAACCGGTATAACAAAAACCAGATTTAAGATGCTGCGCAAGCGGTAGCAGAAAATGTTAGTGATTGACGATCAATAAAAATAGACGGCAACGCTAATACAGTGCTGGGTGTGGTTCAAGAAATTATCGTGTAAAGTAAACCCAAATTACTTTATTATAACCAACCCATAAAGCCATTATCGTTACTATCGCTTTACAGAAATTATACAATAGTGAATTGTTCGAGTGACGCACAAAAAAGAAAATTGTAGACGACAAATTTCTAACAAGATAAATATTTCATTATGATTTTGGCGGTATCATTTATTAAGGCACACTTTTACTTTGTAGGAGCTATATTGTCCACTGCAGAAGGCAGCTTTCGAAGCATGAATGTCTATCGTACCAACTTTAGCATTTATATAATGAAAGTAGTTTATAATAGAATATTCTGACTTGGTATGACGAAAAGGTAACCTCTATATCCAGATACCAACAAGCTCCGTCCTAGGTAATGTAGGCGTAATAATTACCAGACAAACAAAAATTCAAATGAATGTAAAGACGGAGAGACCGATGGAACGAAAGAGCTAAAATAATATAGCACGAATAAGTGCAAAGTGACAGTCTACCAATTGTTTTACCTTTACGATGTCGGTCGAGTCCGACAAAGGGAAATTGAAATATTGTCAAAAATTAAGGGAATATCGGTATCTTACCCACAAATGAAAAAAGTGTTCTCAATTATATATCCACTACTTTCAGTGAACATTTTCAAGACAACGTCTTTACTTTTAACTCATGGCGACTCAACAATCACGTTCTAGCACGTTTTACCGGAAATATCAATGTTACCAATACGTTTCAAATATTTTTGAAAATAAAATTCCGGTGTAATGTAATGTATTTATTTACGGTACCGCCCAAGGGCGGTAAGCAACCAAACTAAACAGTTAACATTAAATAATAGGTGGTAGAAACATGCAAAAATATTGTAAAAGTCAATGTCAATTTCAACATTTAAATATAATTTCTTTTAATATAGCAAATTCAGAGAATTTGATGATCAAGTTATACTGAACTTAAGACCGATTTTTGACGTTGCACGGGAATTTTGAACCTTGCAAGTGTCATCTTGATTTAATAATTAGACTTTTACGTAAGAAAGCTTTCGCTTTACTTCCTTCCGAAAGTATATCTATTTGTTTGTGGTTTGACGATAACTGTACAGGAACCGATTGTTTATTTTTTTTTAATTTATTATTATTAACATAAACTATAAATATTGTTAACGAATTTGAGAATATTATTTCGTTATTGAGGGTAACATTTGTGATTTCATTCCTTCTTCACAGCGTTATTATTATTTACGTGTACTACATTCAAAAGATAAGATATTTTGATTACGTTCAAGTTACGGAGTGGTTTACTTTTTTATGCAAATTTTTGAGTTACACAACCTTACAGCAGCAACATTCATTTATTTTTCTTATGATTTTGATGAAAGCTTTTAACGTAGTAATTTGTGAGAGATTTCTATGATAAATTATTTGTTTTTTTTTATTTTTATTTTGAGATTTTATTATCAAGATTTAAAGTAAAGTAAAATTAAAAGTTAAGTAAATTAAGTCAGGTTTACAGGAAACGCCGGATTAAGGCTTTTAATTTACCGGTTCACCTGGTTTTATGCGACGTAAGGTAAGCAAGTTTTTGTTTGTTTTTAACTTTTTGTATATCCAGGTATTTTTCTCCTAGAGTTTGAAGTACACAGTACAAAGTGTTTCAAAACAACTGAAATAATGTTACGCATTGATTGATTGATTCGTTGTTAAAAGTAATCTGGATGTATTAATCTAATTTACAGACATTTTTGGGATAATGTATAAAAATTTTTTAATAAAATTGCACAGCGCCTTAGATAAATTAAGTTTAGATAATCTGATTCACATAGAAACTCTTTTCTCTCATACTTTTTTGGTAAAATCAACCACGATAGAATAAGAAAATATACATTTAGTCAAAGTGGCCGTTTTATGGAGCCTTTTTAGAAAAGAAGTATTGGTCGCTCTCACTTTTAGTTTACTTAAAAATTGGAGTTTTATGTGTGATATATTTTATTGTTAAGTAAATTTAGCAGTTTTTATTAAAATAGAGCAATAATGGTTAATTTCATCAATGCAAAAATGGTAAACATAATCTTTATGTACGCTCGAGCAAATTGAGATTCCTTGCCAGCTGGTGGTCTTTGAGCACAAGCGTTATCCTAATTGAAGAACTATTTCTAGAGTTCGTCATAAATGGGAATCATTCGGAAAAAAATTTGTAACTCCGCTTGAAGCACACCTCAACTAGAAGTTCCAGTTCTAAATATTACTGAAATACAACCGAACACAAGTACAAAGAAAAATGCACAGGAATCAGATACTGATGCATGAGCCGTATGGTAAACCTACACATTAGTATCAGTTTTGGTAAAATTATTGATGAATATTTAATTCCGCTACATTACGAACGTTTGCGTAAGTAACATTTCCATTTTACCTAATATATATGTATTTCCTTTATATGAACATATAGCATGTAGTAATCTGAAACATGCATGATGGTGCCCCAGCACATTTCAGTATAAATGTTCGGGCGTACTTAAATCGTTTGTTTGAAAACCGCCGGATATGTAGAGTCATTTTTAACATATGTTATAAAGAAAATAAGTTTCTTCTCCGTACATCACTGTTACATGCTTCTTTATGTTCAAATTAGTGAAGTAATTTTAGATAAATGTTGGGTGGGTAAGTTTTAAAAATGATTATAAATAAATTACCTTTAACATTGGATTGTTTAACAAAAAAATTGGCATAAGCATAAAATAAAATTTTTGTTTGATAGCGGCGAAATAAATTATTTTATAAGAACTGCTGCACTATACTGTCCCTTTTCCGAAATGTAATTCTTTACATTTTATTTTTTTAATGTAAAGTACGATACCTGCCAACGGTCGTTAAGCCATACGTTCTTACGCCATTTTACCTTATGCTTTGAATTAAAACATTCTATCTGAACATTTCTAATGAACCTTACTTTTTTGGTTGAGTTAAGAATTATGGCATCTTTATTGTTAAATTTTTTTTAAGTCATACATTTGTTAAAATTATTTTAAACTATTATATTAAGTTTGAGACGTTTGCTTTTTTTCAAGTTTTTTTACTTTCAAATTTCGTTTCATTTTTTAATTTCTTACCTTTACGTTTAAACAATCTACAATTCATTATTTTACCGTTATTAATTTGGTATTGGTATGATTAATCAAAATGAAATTTATTCATTTAATCATTAAACATACAAATGTTTATTTCAATGGTAATATTACCAACAATTTTAAAACTGACCAGCAAAATTTCGTTACAATGTGACCAAGAATAAGTATTCTGATTTAATTACTCAAATAACATAATTAATTGGTTTAACGTTACTAACATTATTTAAGATTTTGTTTATAATTAAATATCAGGTAGTCTAATAAAATTTTTATTGTGAAATTTGTTTTAACTTTATTGTATAATTTTCTTTTTATTCCATATTTAAAACAAATTTAAGTATTTAATATTAGTTTCAAAGAACATTTTAAAGGCAAACATATCTTAATAAATATTTTTTTTGGTTAAAAGGCAAATCGATTTTTATGAATCTCACTTTAATCTACAACTGAGCATAAGGCACCAAATTTTTATTACACAAACTGTTAAGTAGCTAAAATTTGAGTTTGTAAAGTACTAGAATCTTTTTCAAATTTTTTTCCATTATTCTGCTTTTAATCATTTCCTTCTATCATTATGTTAAATCTTAATTATAAAAATTAAAGTTTAATAAAATAAATCTGTAATTTTTTTTTAAATTTAAACAGAGTTAACACAAACTTATTTTGATATAATGTTTTTATTAAAAATTTAAATTGAACTTTGCAATATTACACTATAGGAAGAATTAGCAAAAATATGTATTTTTAAATCCTTTATTTAAAATGAAATTTTTTTATGTCCGAAAACAATTTTTTCGAACCAAAAATAAAAAAAAGTTAAAAAATTATTTTCTAAGTAATAAAATCGCATTTTATTATGAAAATAAAAAAAAACCATTTTTTGAAATATTTCTTCTCTTATCCTGTTTTCATTTATCGTGATGGTTGGTTATAAATTGTTTGATATCTTTTTTTTAAGTACAATTATCTCAGTTCAAATAATTTTTAAAAATCTAGAAATTAACATTGATGCATAAATAATTACAAAATTCATTATAAATACAAAAATTTCATTTTTTTATTTTTTTACATTATATCTAAAAATGAATGGCATTGTGTATATTTCTTTGTTTGTTCTTTATGCATTCGTAGACCGTTCATCCAATTGCATTGAAACTTTGAAGAGTTGTTAGTACGTTTATTATTAAAGAAATTTGGAACGTAAAAATAATTTTTTTTTTAATTTTATTTTATTATTAAAAATTTAGACTTCTTAAAAATCTGATTATATGTCAAAATTAATTTAACCATTGCTATTTAATTGAAATGACATAATCACGATTATAATAATAGAAATATTAATATTTAAAATTTGGTTATAAATAAATTTATTCTTTTTTTATTTTCAACAATATTAAAAACAAAACAAATAAATGAACCACATGTTTTGTTAATTAATTGAGTTAATTTTTAAAATTCAAGTCTAAGTCCTTATTCTATTTATATTCTTTATTTTAACATTAATTAGGTTATATTTTGACGAAAGTTCTAATTTGTTCCAAAAATAATGAATGATTTTAACGAAATTGAATTATTTTTGTCATCTTAAATTGTTTTACAATGATTTAATAATCAATTACTACATTTGAAGAAATTAAATTTACAATATTTTTGATTTATTGCTAATTTTTGCTATTCTTAATAAATGAATAATTATTATTGACTATAATTTAAACCTAATGGTTTTTAAAATTTGTTTGTTGATGTTCTAAAATTTTAATCAAAAATTTTTTTTTTTTGTTCGATTTTAATTTTTGGTTAATAAAAAATTGTTTTGCATTTCTTTGAAAACGTTGGTGTTTTTGAATTTAATGATATGCATTGTCATTAAACATTTGTATCTATCCTTTATTATAATGTTAAAGTTCCAATATTGCCTTTTATAGTCACGGTCATTTTTGGTGGTTATAAGTAGTGGTTCTAAAAAAATTACAACCCTGTTATTTAAAATTGCGTTCAAATTTTATAATTATTTATAGTATATAAACGATGAATATTAATTTTGGTAAATTTTATAAAAAAGATTATCCATTTTTAATTTAGAAATTATAACTTTAAAAAGTGTTTTAATACAACATTTTTGTTTCCATAGTTGTTTACGTCCATTTTGAATCGATCTTACCTAAAATCAAATTTGGATTTTGTCGATGTGTGTCATTGTATTCAAATGTCTGTAACTTTTGGTTTTAAATATAGTATTTTTTCTAATTTAAAATTTGTTTGTTGTGTTTTTTTTTGCGTTAGTTTGCGTGGTCCCGCGTGCGCGTGCGTTGTGGTGCTTGTGCGTGGTGCGCGCGTGCGCGGTTGGGTGTGTGTGTGTCTGTGCGTTTGGTCTTGCTCTGTTCTTTGCCTGTGCTTTGGTCTGTGGTCTGTGCGTTTCGTCTTGCTCTGTCGTTGTTTTGCTCTGTCTCTTGGTCTGTGCGTCTTTGTGCTCTTGCTCTTCTCTGGTCTTTCTTCTCTGTCTTTTCTTGGTTGTCTTTGCTTTTTTCCTGTGCCTGTATTTTTTCTTGCTTTCTTTTTGTTGTGCGTCTGTCGCTGTGCGTCTGTGCTCTGTGCGTCTGTGCTCTGCGTCTTGCGTCTGTGCGTCTGTGCTCTTGCGTCTTGCGTCTGGCGTCTTGGTCTGTCGTCTGTGCGTTTGCGTCTGTCGTCTTGCGCTGTTGTGCGTCTGTGCGTCTGTGCGTCTGTGCGTCTTGCTCTGTGCTTTGCTCTGCTCTGTCTCCCTTGGTCTTCGGCGTGCTCTTGCGTCTTGCGTTTGGCTGTGCGTCCGGTTTGCGTCTGTCTCTGTGCTCTTGCTCTTGCTCTTGCGTCTTTGTGGTCTGTGGTTTGGGGTCTTTGCGTCTGTGCGTCTGTGGTCTGTGCGTCTTCGTTGTGCGTCTTGCTCTGGCTCTGTGTCTGTTGCGTCTTTGCGTTTGCTCTGTGCTCTTGCGTCTGTGCGTCTGTGGTTGTCTTGTGGTTGTTGGGTTCTGTGCTTTGCTTTGCCTTTGTCTGTCGTTTGGTCTGTGCGTTGTCTTTTCTGTGTCTGTCTCTGTGCTTTTTTGGTCTTGCGTTTTTGGTCTTGCTTTGCTTTCTGTGGTTTCTTGCTCTTTTCTTTTTTGCTTTCTTTCTTTTTCTTTCTTTCGTTGTTTCTTTCGTTTCTCTTCGTCTGTTTGGGTCTGTCTCTTGCTCGGTTCTGTCTTTTTGTTTTGCTTGTTTTTTGCGTTTGGTTGTCGTTCTGTGGCTGTGCGTTGCGTTGTGCTTTCTTGTGGTTCTGTCTTTCTGGTCTTCGTTGTGCGTTTGCTTGTGCGTTGTTGCTTGTGCGTTGTTTGTGCGTTGTCGTTGTGTCTGTGGTTTCGTTGTGGTTTTGTCGTTGTCGTTGTCGTCTTGTGGTTGCGTTGTGCGTTGTCTTTCGTTGTCGTCTGTCGTCTGTCTTGTTGCTTGTTGTCTGTGCGTTGGGTCTGTGCTTGTCGTTGTCGTTGTCTTGTCGTTGTTTGTGGTTGTGCGTTTGTGTTCTTGCGTTGTCGTTGTGCGTCTTGTCGTCTGTTGCTTGTTTGTGCTTGTCGTTGTCTTGTGCGTTGTCTTGTCGTTGTCGTTGTGCGTTGTGGTCTGTGCTTGTGGTCTGTGCGGTCTGTGCGTCTGTGCGTTTGCGTTGTCGTTGTGCGTCTGTCGTCTGTGCGTCTGTGTTTGTGTGGTTGGTTGTGTGTTGTGGTTTTGTGTTGTTGTGTGTGTGTGTGTGTTTGTTGTGTTGTGTTGTGTTGTTTGTTGTGTGTTGTGTTGTTGTGTTGTTTGTTTGTTGGTTGTGTTGTTGTTGTGTGTGTTGGTGTGTTGTGTTGTTGTGTTGTTGTTGTGTTTGTGTTGGGTGTGTGTTTGTTTTGTGTGTGTGTTTTTTGTGTGTGTGTGTGTTGTGTGTGTGTTGTTGTGGTTTTGTGTGTTGTGTGTTGTGTTTGTGTTGTCGAAAAATGTATATTTTTATGTTTGGGTGGTGTAGAGTTGATTTTAAATTTTTGGAATTGTGGTGTTTTGGTTTGGGTTTTTTGTATGGTTATTAATTTTGGTTTTGTTATTAATTTAATTTTTTAAATTTTTTATTTTTTTTTTTTTTTTTTTTAATTTTTTTTTTTAATAATTTAAATTTTTTTATTTTTTTTTTTTATATTAATTAAAAAAATTTTATAATTTAAATATTATAA
>JARFJB010001058.1:0-12500 GCA_036346205.1 Vesta saturnalis
TTGAATTAATAACTACTACTGTTATAATTTATTTCGTTACTATCATGTTTATATAGCTATATTATTCTAATTGTTCCTTTGTTAATTCAAAAGGAAATAAATTTACGTTTGTTGAGGGAATTGTGCACTTACTTATTATTCCTATTACTTACTTCCTATTTCAAGCTTTACAGGCTCTCCCTCTCTCATGGAATAGGAACCCATTTTCAGTTCCTTCTTTCGTTAAAGCTAGTGGTGCCTATTTCGGTTCTTTCCTCTCTAACAAAATTCTCACTCCAACTATATTATCGATACCTCCAAAACAACCATGCAATCCGAGTGCTCTGCGGGCTTCAGACCGTTTGATTGAGTTGTATCCGAGCTCACTCACTTCTCCTGTATTGTGCCGTGTGGTGGTTAAACACGTGGCAACTTTATACTGGATGCTCGCGCGCTCTTCTCCCTCAATTTTGTTTGACACCGGCGCAGATATTTCAGCAATTAAATGACTTGGTGATTGTAAATCAACCTTAGTGGTGGAAGGGTGTATCGAGAATTCTATTCAATATAAAAGTAATACCGCTGAAAAATTACTTTCTAACAGAAATGTTACATGTACAGAAACTACTAGTAATAATTCAGGCGATGAATAATGTATCTCTTCCATGCCTTAATTTAAAGTGTACTATTGGTCACATAAGCGTTACATCTAATTCAAGAAATAATGTTGAATAATTAAAATAAAACAGTTCATTATCATATGTGTTGTTGTCTTTCTTCTTGAGGACGTCGACGGAAAAATTATGTAACGATTAATGCACTTATTCGTTAAATAACTATCAATTATAATTTTTTTAAGGTAACCATGAAACCTCTTGTACGTTCATAACAAAAATAGGCAACATTGTAAAAAAAAACAATAATGTTTAACGTTTTGACGTTTAAAACTTCATGTCGATGATTAATGGTACATAAATACATGTTAACTAAAAAATTCTAAAGCGCCGTTTTATAAATATGAGTAATACAGTTTAACCATTTAATTGTATTTAATTAATTTCTAATTTCCTAACTAAGAAATTTTCTTTAAAAATATGTACATTGTCTTATAAAATTATCGTTATAGAATTGAGAAAATTTAACTAAACTTATAATTTTACATTTAGAAATGTTTTTCCAAAAATTCAATTCGTATCAAAATTGTATACAACATAATTAATAGTATGTTTAAATTTCCTGGGTAGTTTACATCTTTGAAATAATTAGCTGTTTTAGAAATTATTTGATAAAACTATTGGTGGGAAATTTGAATTTGTGATTCTAATAGGGGTCCTAATGCTATACGTATCAGGATAGGGCTAATGCTCTCGGTATTCGCCAAGCTCTGAATTTGATCTAAGTCTCTATAGGTTATGGTGATAAATGTGAATACTGTATTCTAATAATGTTAATGCTTTTAAAACTTGTAAGCAGTATAGGTTTATAAATTGTCTCAGGCCTTTCTCGATATTACCATTGGCGGAAAATTTGATTGTATTTAAATCTCTGATGTCTGTGATTATGACATGAAATTTGAAATTTTATTTTAATAAGGACGTATATTTCTAATACTTGTAAGATATGCAGGCCTTTGATGGCTAATTTGTTCTAGACTGAAATTTGAATTTTGTGGCCATCTAGTATGTTGGACTAATGATTGTTTTCAGTTTGAGTTATTGAATTTGAATTTTATCTAATAAGTTTTCACATTGTCGATCTGTTAGTTCAGGCTTTCTTTAGGTTACCTCCTATCGTGGTGGAACTCTTGTTGGTCAAAAGGTTCCATTTGTCGTAAGAACCTTCTTGGAGGATAATTTGTAAACTTGTATTTAATAATTGTGGCATATACTTGCTCTTGAGGATTCGCCCCCTTGCCCTGACCCCTAGGTATTAAATCTGAATTTGTATGTAACTCTCTACAGCTTATGGAGGGAAATTTCAACATGTATTCTAATAAGTGGGGCCCTAATGCTAACTTGTAAGACAAATATAGAGCTTCACAACCTGCTCTATGGCCTTGGCTGAAAATATGAATTTGTATTCTTTCTTTCTCATTGGTTAATGGTGTGGAACTAATTTCTCTAATAAGGCTTAATTATAACTTTTCAGGTTTCTTGAATAAAATTGCATTTTTCCAATCTAGTTTGGTGTTAATGAAGGTATTCTGTATTATATTGTAAACCAAGAACAATTTTTTAAATTATACAGGTCTCTGTATTGTAAACTGATTTAAGATAAAGTGGCTTTCACTAACTTACGTAAGGATGTTTGCGTCGGTCTCGAAGGTATTATATGTTTTGGTTTTAATTAATTCTTATAAATTTAATCAACACTTGCCCTTCAATCATTTTAATTAATAAATTTTGAGATTTAAAACTAATGGTCCTAATAAGGGCTGGCGTTATTGGAAATGGAAAAATGCTAATTACAATATTTTACGTACCAGATCTGCCTTAGTGAAAACACCTCTTGTCAAAAAGGCCCTTAGATTTACATGCATGCCTCAACTTCCTAAGTAGTTATTAAGCTGTTCATAAAAAGCATAAGGGGTTTTAATAATTTATTATAAGTAATACTGTTTTGAGATTTAAAACTAATGAATGTTGTCTGTGGTATGGTCTGGCGCTAGCGGAAATGGAAGAATCACTCTAGATTAAATCAATTAGCCATAGCAGTCAAATCAATCTATCTCGATCAAATCAAACAAGAAGCTGTGTTAACAATTCTTCATTACCGTCAAGAAACGGTTCTCCCAATGTATATTCCTAGCTGCTGTGAGGGACTCCTTACTTTGAAGATAAGGTTAACCGACACTCAGAGCTGGTACTCTTCCTAAACGTGAGGGCAAAGGCGGGGTAAAACAGTCGATCATCCGCAAATCAAACTCAATCAAGTCAATCTCAATCAAATCATAACTTACAGGTTTACAAAAATCAGCTTACAATTCAAACAGACAGGTCTGGCGTAACTTACAGCTTGTTAAAATAAATTACAATTCAAAAATACATGACAGCCTTCGGCATTACTGTCAATATCTGAACACCAAATTAGCGTGTAACACTACTACCCTGTTTTGCATACAGTGCTAAAAATACGTTTCACAGTTAAATAGCTAAAAATACCTGTATAATAACCAAACTCGAAATCAGATAGTTATATTATTTTACATTCAAGGAATGCCTTATTGTAAATATCTCTGCCAAAAGGGCCTTAGATTTATTAGCAAGCTTGAACGCACTATTTCGTTTTTGAAAATGGATAAATGCCCAAGGGCAAATAAACAAGGTAACCTCCATTTTCAATTTTGATAATACACGGATGATTTGAGACTAACACTGATTTCATTTCGTAAGGCAGCTATATGACCCTGAGTTCTATTTTACACTACGCTTATCACTATCATTAGAGAGTCAAAATAATATCACTCAAATTCGGAAATACATATGCTTAAAAAGACCCTAGATTTTATAAACAGGTTTGAACGCACTATTTTGTTTTGAAAACGTTCAAACTCCCCAGGGGTAAATAAACAAGTTGGCTTTCATTGACTATTTTGGTAATACACATGTGATTTGAAACTAACACCGGTTTCATTGCATAAGACAACTATAGGCTTCTGTGTTTTTATTTTACCCAACGTATTATAATTAGCCAACCATAATAACAATAACGTCAGTCAAATTAGCGTGTAACACTATTGTTGAGTTTTGCGTACAGTGATAAAAATACGTTTTAGAACTAAAGCAGTAAAAAAAATAGCTATACAACATGTATAATACGTTGGGAAACATAAAAACACAAGGGCCTATAGTTGTCTTACGCAATGAATCGGTGTTAGTTTCAAATCACTGTATATTACCAAAATTTTCAATGAAGTCAACTTGTTACCCTGAGTTGACTGTTTTCAAAACTAAATGGCGTTCAAACCTTTTATAAAATCTAGGCCTTCAGAGGTATTTCCGAATTTAGATATTATTATTATTATGACTGTCTAATGATACTGATAAGCGTAGTGTAAAATAGGATACAGGTCCTATAGATGTACGAAATGAAATCGGTGTTAGTCCAAATCATCCGTGATATTAAAATGGATTACTGTTTTGCATATCCATTTTCAAAACGGATAAGGTTCAAGTTGCTTAAAATCGCCCTTGCAGGTATTACAATAAGGCATTCCGATTAAAATGATACATGATCTGATTTATTTGGTTATGAATATTATGTATAGGTATTTTTGTTGTTCAACTGTGATTTACGAAGGCTATCTCACGTATTTTTGAATTGTGCATTTATAAGCTGTAATTACGCCAGACCTGTATTTTTAATTGTAAGCTGATTTTGCAACCTGAGTAGATTTGATTGATTGATTGACGTTGAGTTTGATTTACATGATCGACTGTTTTCCCTGTGCCTCAGGTTTAGGGAGAGTACCAGCTCTGATGTCGGTTAGCCTTATCTTCAAAGTAAGGGTCCTCACAGGAGCTAAGTATATTCAGTGGAAGAACCGTTACCTGACGCTAATGAAGAATTGTTAACACACCTTCTGTTTGATTTGATCGAGATTGATGATTGACTGCTATAATTGCTTTGATTAATTGTGATTGACCTGATTGTTTGATTTGATCTAGACTGATTTTCCATTTCCAATATCGCCAGAACCAACCTACTAGAAAACATTCATTGTTTAAATCTCAAAATAGTATTACCTATAATAAATGATTAAAACCCTTTATCTTTATAAATAATAACGACTTAGGACGTTCAGGCTTGCATATAAATCTAAGACCATTTTGATAAGACGTGTTTCCACTAAGGCAGATCTTGTATGTAAAATATTGTAATTACATTTTCCATTTAATAACGCCATTATTCAAAACATTCATTAGTTTTAAATCAAAAATAGTATCTTATAATAATTGATTAAAACCCTTTATATTTTTTATGTTTTAATTATGATTCATAATTAAAACCAAAATATATTGTAACAGTATGCTGAGATCCAGATTCATACGTCCTACCTTAAAATTTAGTGTTAGACCCCTTATCTCAAATTTCCCCCATCACCGTTACAGTGATCTGCATATGATTTTAAAAATATACCGCTAGGTGGAGCCATCTATTGCAGAATACATTCATTGTCTATACACAATTAGACGGCGCCAAACAAATTCAGATTTTAGGCAAGAGATCTATACCTGTCTTAGTTAGAATACAAATTCAAATTTCCCGCCATAACCAAGTAGAATACAGATACTTAAATACAAATTCAGAATTTCAGTCAAGGGGGCCGAAGGCCATAGAGCAAGTGAAGCCCTATATCTGTCTTACAAGTTAGTATTAGGGCCCCAATTATTAGAATACATGTTCAAATTTCCCTCCATAAACTGCATAGACTTAAATACAAATTGAGATTTTACACCTACGGGCCAGGACAAGGGGGCTAATCCTCGAGATCAAGTTGTAAAGCCCTACACCTGGCTTACAAGTTAGTCTTAGGGCCCATTATTAGAATAAAATTCCAAATTTCCCTCCAAGGGGTTCACGACAAAGGGCGAAGACCACGAACGAGTTCCGATCACGACAAGGAGGGGCTAAGACCCGAAAGCAAGCCCGAAGGCCTATACATATCGTACAAGGTAGAATTATGGTCCCTTATTAGAATAAAAATCCAAATTTCGCGTCAATGACCACACCGAAAACAATCATTTGTCCATACACTACTAGATGGCGCCACAAAAAAATAAAAATTTTGGGTCAAGGGTCTAAGACTCGAAAACAAGTACCGAAGGTCTATGCATGTCGTACAAGTTAGAATTAGAGCCCCTTATTAGAATAAAAATTCAAATTTCCTGTCATAATCAAGCATAAATGCCGAGATTTAAATACAAATTCAAATTTTCCGTCAGTGGGACATCGACGAAGCCCCGAGAGCAAGTTGTGAAGACTTATACCTGTCTTACAAGTTAGCATTAGGGCCCCTAATTAGAATACAATTTCAAATTTACTGCCAGTGGGGCGAAGTCCCGAGAGCAAGTTGCGAAGCCCTATATCTGTCCTACAAGTTAGCATTAGGGCCCCTTATTAGAATTCATAATCAAATTTATCACCATAACCTTAAATATAAATTCAGAGGTTAGAGCGAAACCCTGAGAATAAGTTTCGTAGCCCTACACCTGCCTTACATTAGGCCCCCTATTAGTATACAAATTCAAATTTCCCACCAATGGAGTCTCGACAATGCACGAACAAGTTCCTATCACGACAATAGGCGAAGGCCCGAGAACAAGTTGCGAAACACTACACCTATTCTTACAAGTTAGCATTAGGCCCCCTTATTAGAATATAATTTCCCGCCAAGGGGACCACGACAATGGACGAATACTCACAAGCAAGTTCCAAATACCTAAGTCAAAAGGACCTTAATCGACATGGTCGACAACCCCGCCCCGTAACCAATCAGAAATCAGGGGGTGGAGTCCATACACCAATCATAAACTAGGGGGCGTGACCCTAGGCCCACCAATCAGAACACTACGCGAACGCTTTTGCCTGACCTCCAGGAGCTGAGAACTTAATTAGGGGTGAAAATGTCACCTGACCATCCCCAGACCCCCAAATACTGGGGGTAGACTGTCAAAAAGGCTCTTAATACTGCCAAAAAGACCTTAATTAGGGTTGAGAATAACCTAAAGGGTTAAAAATTCCATCAAGGGGTTGAAAAACACCCCCGAAAAGAAGCCGACCCAAAGTCAAAAGGTCACTAATTAGGGTAAAAATATCATCAAGGGGTTGAAAATGCCATCAAGGGGATGAAAATTCCGACTAGGGGTTGAAAAATGACCCCGAAAAAAAAAAGCCATGGGGGTGGGAACAGGGCCTGACCACGTGGACGTGCCGATGCCCCTCGGTGATTGCACCAATCTCGGGGCGTCGCAACGGCGGGCGTCGTTGTCCCTCAACGGAGCCCCTCTGCTGACACTATAGCGTCCTACACTTTGGTAACATAACTTGGAAGCAACAAGATATGTATATATATATATATATATATATATATATATATATATATATATATATATATATATATATAATTGCGTCTACCGAAGGATAAGGATTTTCTTTGATATTGTGACGAATACTGCTTAAAAATGTATTTTCCGATCGGAATTCCACAAAATATTTTTATTCAAAAAACAGTGTATGGGGATTTGTTCTCCTTGTATAGAAATTAGTTTCTACCGAATTGAAAATCTATTCACGTTTAAGACGCGCCTGTGGAAACTTAACATGTAAAATATTGTTAGGTAAACTGCCCTTTATGTAAGAGATATAAAAAAATTTTGTTAAGAAAAAATGTAACGAATTCAAAATAGTAGAAACATGCCAAATTTCACCCAGATTTTAGTAAGTTGGTTTCACCCGCAACGAAAAGGTACTTCCAACATTTTATAAACTTTTAAGCAGGCTACTTATTACGCGCAAGTAGGAGACTATGGCTGAAAAATGTCAAATAATGATTTAATGTCAGATAAAATTGAAAAGACTGAGATTTGTTGTCAAAAATGTTAACGTTGCAACAAAGAATCTATTTAATACAATGTTGTGGCACGGGGGATAAAAGTTACCACTACATAATAGAACAATTTAGCAAAAAGTTTGCTGGTGTTACAGTTCCCCGTATTGGTCTAAAGAAGATGGTAAAAAAATTTTTACAAACTGGCTTCGTAATCAATTTAACGAAAAAGAAGATGCTACTAGTCTGTTGGTGTTGGATCCAGTAGAAGATCAGCCAACACGTTCCTTGAGGAGGCGGTCACTTCAACTAGCTGTTAGCAAATCACACATTCAAAGGAGTTTTAAGTAACACACAATACATTCTTATAAACACATCTTTAATCATACTTTGGAGCCAGGCGATAATGCAAAACGTCCTATTTTTGTTTATGGATGAGAAATGAGATTATGAGAAACAGAAACTTTCATCGTAATGTTGTGTTTTCCGATGAAGCAACCTTTTCTACCAACGGGACGGTTTTATCGCAATATGTTTGATACTGGAGTGCTACTAATTCTAATTTTGGAATTGCGAATAAGCGTCAATATTTTGTTAAAGTAAACGTGTGGTGTGCTGTTTCGTATCATGGAATAATAGGCCCATATTTTTTTAATGATAACGTTAATCAGCACACATACCTGGAGATGTTGAGAAATTTTCCACGCGATGGCTTAAGTGATTTACCTCTTGATTATCATCGCTCATTCCAGCGTGATGGCTGCCCGGCCCAGTATCCTCGAATTGTTGTTGACTGGCTAAATCGTGAATTTGGAGGCAACTGGATTGGTAGAAATGGTCCAGTTCTATGACCCCTAAGTAACGCTGACTTGACAATTTTAGATTTTTATTTGTGGGGGTGTTTAAAACATATTGTTTACAAGGAACACTTACCTAGTAATTTGGAAATGTTAAAAAATTCGATAAGACATGCTATTGCATCTTTAACAATTCAACAGTTATAAGGAGCCGCGACTTAGAATAGAATTGTGTACTGAGAGGGGTGGTGGGTTAAGCGAATAGTTAAAAATGTTGCCGATTTTTTTTCGACTTAAGGACACACTATATTAATATAACGTTTTCGTTTTAACGTAATGCACGTATTATTTTACATTCCTTACATTTTTTCTTTATAAAATTTTTTGATATCTCTTTCAAAGTGTACCTAACAATATTTTACATATCTGGTTACCACCTAAACCTAAACCTAAACATTAATACATTTTTAATTCGGTAGAAACTAATTTCTATACAAGCAGACCAAAACCCCATATACTGCTTTTTGAAATAAAAGTATTTACTGTTATTTTGCCGTCTTGTAAACTCAATCCGGGGATATATATATATATATATATATATATATATATATATATATATATATATATATATATATATATATATATATATATATATATATATATATATATCCACATTCGCCTCGGTTTTTCTACAAGAAATGAAAAGGGTTGGGAAATAATTTTTAGCGCAGTCATACGTGGATTGTTGAGGAGCATATTCCAAAATTATTTTTGAATATACAGGGTGGCACAAAAATAAAGTACATATCAAAGTTATATTTTTTCTTATGCATATCTATTTTTCAGATTATGTATAATTTTGCATGACTTAATACTATGTAAAATACAAAAAAGCGAATAAAGTAACAAAATACAAAATTTGATTATGACATAAATAAAAATAACGAATTAAATCAAATAATTTATTTGAAAAACTGACCGTTTCAACATGGCAACGTTCATTCTTTATTTCTGAGGCACCTTAGTTTTTCTAAGAACGCAGCCGGTGTCGGCGTCGTATCGTCGCACGGCGTGGAACTTGATACTTATTACTTACTATATAAAAATAGTTCATTATTGTCAATAAATAACCTATTGACGCTTGGTAATATTTAATACTGACACGGATTGTGTGGTATCACAATATTCGAAAAAAAAATTTGTTTTTAACATTATAATGAGACACCCTCATTACTATTGAAAAAATTAAGTTAGGGCGGTAAATACGGATTTTCAAACTTTAAGCGAATCTAAAAAGGTACTGAAAAATAAAAACCGATATTGATAATTTTTGGTAACTACCTGATGTCAAAATGATTAACCGATTAAAGGCACTCAAGATTGAAAATTAAAAATGTAAATATTTTTTAGGTTAGATATCAAAAACTGACAAGTGGGGTATAATTATTTTCGGCGTGTTGTTTTCTATGAAAATAAGCAAAAATATACTGGTTCCCCTTTTAAAATAAGAAAGTTAAGGTCATTTACGGACAAAGCGGAAATGACAGAAAATAGTTGAGTATGTGAAACAAACTTCACACTTATATCTTCACGACAACCGGCATATTCCTGTATACCATAATATTATAAAATAATATATAAATATTAATATATATATATGTATATATATATATATATATATATATATATATATATATATATATATATATATATATATATATATATATATATATATATATATATTATCTTTGTGTGTGTGTGTGTGTGTGTGTGTGTGTGTGTGTGTGTGTGGTCGGAAAGAACACACGCAACTTCGGAAAATGATAGATCTAATCATTTTAAAACAAAATCTTCATATAACTTAAATCGAAATAGTATTTAGTTTTAGAGATACAGACTGTCAAAGTTACAAAAAAAATTTGATTTTTCAAATATTTCTAAAACGAGAAAAAGTATTTTTCTCATTCTTAGTATAATAAGTAGAGATATAAAGTACATTGGTTTTAGCTTATTAATACGCTTTTATTATGTACAGTGGCGTAGAACGCAAGTGGTAGTGCAACCTTTTAATCCCTAATTTCTACGCGAATACAATTACTTGTTTTTTTTTATTAAAATACGAAACCTTGGTGTTTTCGGATAAAGAAGATACATTTTGTCTAAACAGACAACTTTAACAATTTTTAAGATATTTGCATTTCTAGGTATCTTTTACCAACTGCTCGGGCAGGTTATTAACTTTGACACCCTGTATCTCGAAAACGAAGCACTATTGAACTTACGTTTATATGAAAGTTTTGTGTTAACATGATTAGATCTACCATTTCCTGAAGTTACTGTATTCTTCCAAACACTGAATTTCACGTTTTGACGCTGTTTCCCAAATACTACAGAATAATAATAACCTGCCTAAGCAGTTGGTAATAAATACATAGAAATAAAAACAGCTTATAAACTGTTAAAGTTAGCGAATTAGACAAAGTATGTCTTTTCTGAAAAGCATCAAGGTTTCGTATTTTAATAAAAAAATTCAATTTGCGCATTGGCGTAGAAATTAGGGATTAAAAGGTTGCATTTCCTTGCGCCGCTGTACATAATAAATACGTGTTAATAAGCTAAAAGGAATGTATTTATATCCCTATTTATTACACGAATATTAAGAAAAACTTTTTTCGTTTTGGAGGTATTTCAATAATTATCGTTTTTGTAACTTTGACACATGTGTGTGTGTGTTATATATATATATATATATATATATATATATATATATATATATATATATATATATATATATATATATATATATATATATAAACAGTGGCCCACCACATTCGCCTCCGTTTTTCTACGAGAAATGAAAAGGGTTGGGAAATAATTTTGGCGCAGTCATATGTGGGTTCTGAGGAGCATATTCCAAAATTATTTTGAATATACAGGTGGCACAAAATAAAGTACATATCAAAGTTATATTTTTCTTATGGAACACCCTATAATCTTTTATATTTTTAGATACTATGGATCAAATAAAGGTAAGTTTCTGTTACACTTCCTATACCTAAAACTGATCGTTTCTGAAAAATTTTGAGAAATATAAAAATACATATTGTAATTTAAAAATTGCTTACACCCTGTAACATAGAACGAGCTGCTCAAAATTAAATCTACTTGTTAGCTGAAAGGTTAAGGTATACTACCATATAAAAGTTTTATTTCAAAATTATACAGAGTGGTGAAAACAGTTGCTCCAAAGTTTAGGCACACATTTTATTGAATAACTTCTTAAAGTTAAATGGAACACCCCGTATTTAGTGGCTTTTTTCGACGCAGAATTAGATTCCCTTTAAAACTATATTAGGGTTCCCTATACCTATCTCTTATGCTTTTTACGCAATTACCAAAAGTCATTCGAACAACAATGGGTGGACATTTTGAAAATTTAATGGCATAACTTTATTGTGTTTATTATTATATATAACGTTGTTTTTGGTAACATTTCATTAAAGTTTAGGGTGACTAAATAGGTTAGGTACAAAAAACACAAATTTAGGAACGTTTAAGTCCGGCCTTTTTCAAACACTCCTTTTCCTTGAAAAAGTAAATACAAATTTAATTAATGCATAATCAATAATAAATCGTTTTAATTTTAGCATTCCGCGTTTAAAATAAAAAATATATATAAAGGTTTTCATTTTAATATTTTATTTACATTTTTAGAATAAATTATTTCTTTTTCAATAATGTATTTCAATCTAGGCTCTTGAAGAAGAAATAATATATTTCGAAACGCTGATTTTAACAAAAATATTTTATTGAAATTCAACATAAAGACTATTATAACAAAATAAATTCCATTTTAGTTGAGACTAGTGGCACCCTTTGTTTGAGAATAATGAAATGTAAGCCATAGGGTTTTGCAAAAAATACGACATTATGTTTTCGGGTAGAATGTTTAGTCCCCTATTATTATAAAACAAACAGTTATTAGAGTGTGTATGCCGCGTATATGATCAATAAAAGTACGAAAACATACACTTCTTAATATGATACAGTTATAAATTATTTGTATTGTTGTAATTGTTGTATTGGTTGCGGACAAAATCATCGGAATAGCCATTATTTGTAAACTGTTATATTCCGTTAAGCACATTAAAAGGGAAGTAATAGTATACAATTTT
>JARFJB010001058.1:20000-22500 GCA_036346205.1 Vesta saturnalis
CACACACACACACACACACACACACAGACACAGAGACGACAGGCACACAGACACACAGACACAGACACACAGACACACAGACACACAGACACACAGACACACAGACACACAGACACACAGAACACAGATCACACAGACGCACAGACACAGACACAGACACACAGGCACAGGCACACAGACACACAGGCACACAGACATACAGACGCACGGACCCACAAACACACAGACACACAGACTAACAAACACACAAACACACACACACACACACACACACACACACACACACACATATGCAAAACAAACTCACACGCACACACACACACACACACACACACACACACACATGCACACAAGCACACATACAGCACGACACACTAACACGCATGCACGGCTCGACACACACACTCACGCACGCACCTACACACAAACGCGCACACACGCATTCACCCAATACACTTCAACCACAGACGCACTAACACATGACAAACACGCAGAACACACACGCACACAGATACCCACAAACACACACACACACACACACACACACAGACACAAAACAGACAAACTCATACATGAACAAATACGCACGCATCATAGTACGCACTCATCCACACACTGACACATGCTTCCACACATACACACGCATGCAGCGCGCGCTAAACACGTAACCACAAACACACGCACGCCCACTCACACACATCACACACGCACACACAACACACAGAGACACACGCACATACAAATACATACACACATACACCGCGTCCTCACGCACGCACTCACACACACACCCACACACAAACAAACACACGCACACACACCCACACTGACAGACACACACACGCAACCACAAGTACGCACTCATCCTAACACACCGACGCGCGCAGCGTCACAGACACGCACGTGCGCGCCCTTTACCACACACATACACACATACACACCCACACAGCTCACACAGACACACACGTACTTAAAAATACGCACGCGCACACGCGTCCATAGCAACGCATGCGGCAGACACACAGCACACATAACGTACGTACACACATACACACACACACGCACGTACACACCAACACACAGCACAAACACACACACACATGCACGACATCACACGCACACGCACACACACACAACACAGACACACACAACGTACTTACGTCACACATACACAACATAACACACACAATCCACACCATACACACGAACTCACCACAACACAAACACACACACACACACACACACACACACACACACACACACACACACACACACACACACACACACACACACGTTTACACACACACACAGACACTGACACACACAACACACACACACACACATACACACATTAAACACACATAAGCCCGCATCCAACTACATAGTCAGGTCGACGCACACAGACTGATACATACAGGTGTAACACACACACACACACACACACACACACAGCAAACACACACACACACTACACATACACACACACACACATACACACAGCACACACACGACACACACACACACACACACACACACACATGTACAAACACACAACACACTGTCAGGTTGCGTGACGCACCCTGTATGTAGGATGTTATAATGACGTGTATTACGTGTTTTGAGTAGTGTATTGAGTTTGAACGAAAAAAAAATTGTTGTTTATGTATTCAATTTGTATGTGGGTGATACGCCACTGGAAATTTAGGAGAAATATTTCAGTATGTAGATACGTGTATTTGAATGTTATAGAGACTTGAGGTGTTGGAATAAATAGATTCTGATGAATGTAAATGTAGAGAAATTTGTCGATGGGACGATAATGTTTCTACTGTATTGCTACTGTTGCTATAAAAAATGGAATGTTGAAGATAGATGAGTAATCTTCGGAAGATGAATGTTAAGTGTAGAATGTTTTAGAAAATATGTAGAGAAAGATTGGGTATGTTTAATTGTTAATTTTAAGTTTTCGTAATGTTGTGCAATTTGTTTTGAGAATACATGTATGTATATGGGATTTGAGACCTTAGACTGTACTTATTTTTGCAAATGTTGCGGAAGGAGATCGAGCGCAGGTGGAGATAACGTTGAAAGTTGTGTAATGGTCCAGAGTGGCTACTGAATGAATGTGATGACGAAAATGGCTTCTTCATAAAGTAATTGTAAAATTTGTAAGTAAAACAAATATGGCGATGTATTGTAGTTATGAGCGTGGTTGTACAGATGGTAGTAACAGTCGGGACTAAGAAATTTTGAATGAATACTATTGGTGAATATAGCTCGGAAGGAAGACATGTTTAAAGATGAATGGCTGAAGGTATAAATAGGAAAGTCAGAGATTGACGTAGAGTTAGTTGGTTAGCTTACGTTTTGGTTGTCGGTAAGAGACGCGCGCGAGGTGATGTATGACATCAGAATGGGTTGAGTTGGAGTTATATTTGTGAATAATATTGAAGGCAGTCATTGTTTAAACAACTGCGTAACCCGAAAGGGGATGACTCGT
>JARFJB010001058.1:27500-47120 GCA_036346205.1 Vesta saturnalis
GATTAATCTGTCACAATGTGGCCGATTCAGATTTTATTCGTTATGTTTGCATATGTCATATTTTTCCTAAAAAGTTGAAAACTGTGTAACGGTTGATCCTAATTAAAAATACAAAACATTATCAGAGAGACAATTTATGACAAAATAAGAATGTTTAAAAATATACAGGGTGTTCTATTTAAAATATTTAAGCTGGGGACTGGTATCTTAAAATGCAACACCCCGTAGCATTGTAGATAATTTTAGGTTACGGAGAGGAAGCTAATACACAACTTTCATGTCTAAAGATTTTCTCTATGTATAATAGTTACGAAGTAACATAAGAATTAAGCATTAATCTTACTGTACTTTAACGTAATCTACATTTTCGATCAATCAATCAAAATAAAAAATGTACATTTCTAATTTCCTTAACTTATCTGACAATATTAAATCGCACGTAAATTTTTAAATTTGAAGTTATTTTTGAATTTAGATAACCTTGCCAACGTAATTATACTACGCGAATTTAACTAAATAAAATGATCCACCGTATGTTATTGTAAAACTCTACACCATGGACAACTTAAATGCGCAAGTGTTGTAACGTGTAGAAAAATTTAAATTACGGTTTCGTTCGAGTTGGAATATTTCTTAATTTTTGGTGATCACAACACACCTGGATGGTAGGTACAGACGAGAAGTCCAGCAACGTTGCGCGTGACAATTCAATTTTAAAAACCATTCCAATTTTGATAAATAAGAACAATTTTTATTGGAACAAGGTAATCTGGTGACCTTTTTTCTCTCGCGTGCGTTTTGAGTAGCAACGCCATTTTAAGAATGAACATGTATTTTTCATTAACCCTCCACTACCTGCGCATCTATTTGCAACGCCTTTACCTGCATGTGAGCGTGATGCTCACGTCTGTGTATTTTCAACAATACACTCGATTAACTTGTAATAAAAAGCACTTTATGACTACAAAAATAAATTTATTCATGTTAACTACTATAATTACACAAAATCTATACTATTTTGAAAGAAAATTGATATTACATATTGTATTAAATAGTCTATTCAGAGTCGTCGTTGGTCCAACATCGCGTGCAAGTAGGTTTCGTATGTTCGCCACAAATGGGTAAATTACAGTTTGCTTTAGTGCATTTAGTTTTAGTTTTTCTATTTTTCCTTTTTGGACAAAATGCACATTTAGCAGTTTCACTTGGTCCTGCAATTGCTGTGGTTTCTATCTGAAGTCCAAGCTGTTCCTGGATTTGCATGCGTAATAGAACTGGTAGCGTGGGTATTTGAAGTCGTTTGACTTGATGTGCCTTGGCTAGTTCCAGACTCAAATCGTTCAGAAATTTTCGGCGTAGCATTTGAAGCTTAGTGTTTTCGAAAAAAATAATATTGCAATTAATTCCGGCAATGTTCAACAATGTAAAAAATATTGTCAGCGGCCACCTACAGCTAACACGTGACACATAATATAAGCTTTTTAGTTTTTCTACGACATCAACGCCCGATTTTGTTTGATTATAAAATGTAATAACTTCAGGCTTATGTTGGTCACCTGACAAAGGATCTATAACATCTTCATCGTGCATTGTTGATAACATAAGCACATTTTTATTCTTTTGGGCACATACGACACCAACAAACAATCTTTTCCAAAACCAAATATACTACTATGTAGCGGCCTTTGTTTTGTTTCTTTAAATAGGGAGGAAGTTCGCGTTTGTTTTTCGCAAAGTTCCAACCAATGTTGTTTGGAACTCTTTTCCTAACAAATCTTTCGAGCGAATCGACGTAAAAATTGTCGCATGTGACATTTTCCATGTTTTTACTATGGGCTCAACCAATCTTTTTACTAAAGCACTAGAGGAATCTTGCTGATAAGGCCCTTCAGGTTGTTTACCTGCATAAATTTCCATCTTGGAGGTATACCACACTTTAGCATCGGCAAGCGCGTAAATCTTTATTCCATATTTCGCTGGTTTACTCGGTATGTATTGCCTGAAGCTGCATTTTCCACGGAATGCTTCCAACATTTCATCAATTGTTGTTAGCGGTCCTAATTCATAGTTGTGCATACACTTTTGTACAAAGTTTTCAAAAACCTCTCTAATTGGTGCTAACTTGTCAGTTATTTTCCTCTCCTCCCTCGTGTGGATATCGTCAAATCGCACTGCTCTTAGCAACAACTGAAAGCAGTTTTTTGACATAACATTGCGGAATATTTGGGGTCCATTTACACTCCATAAGTCGCCGACATTGACATGGGAAGCTTTCCAGGTTCCACCCAAATAGAGCTTTAACTTCTTCAATATCTGTGTCTACAGCATTTCTAGGCCGGGTGATTCTTTCGCGAATTTTCGCCAAATATATATTAGTATAAGACACAATTTTAGTAATTAAGTCATCAGAAAAAAATAAACTCCAGCATTCCAAAATAGTCTTTGCGTTTCTAGCGGCACCTTTTACACCAGGTCGCGTTGTGACTTTATTACGGGCAGCAATTTTTTTGCTTTTTTTCAGTGAACATTCCATAAGGTTGTTCCGTCTTTGCCTAAAAGAGAAAAAATATTTTTATTTTTGATGAAAGGCTGTAATATAATGATATAGTATATATTGCGTTACTTATCCACGTAGATAGGCCTTTGTTTTGCAGACATACAGGCACTTTCCCCACTATCCTCATCTGCGGAAGTATCGCTGTCATTGTTTTCAATTTGTTCCTCAATATTATCTATCTCATCATCGTCACTGTCATCTAGTGACTCCAAAATTATATCCGATTCATTTTTCAATTCCTCATACCACTGCAATAATTGTTGTTCTTGTCGCGGATCCATTGTATCTACCTACAATAATAATCGAAAATTAAAAATTATGTTTTATTTATTAAAAAAGCCGGTCCATGTAATCACACTTGTAGAAATTATATCTACTTACTTATAGGCTGCTGGACGTAAGTGGATGCTTTGCATCTGCACAAACTAAATTCCTAACACGCGTACCTGCACAGTAAGGAGACCGCTCACAGCAACAACACGCACGTGCAAATACTTCTCTAGAACTGAACACAAATCCACAAATTTGTGAACACCCCCATGCCTCCCTTACAAAAGCTGTAAATAACACATTCCTGAGCGGTTAAGGCCGTAAATACAGTCCCGTCAAAATTATAGAACAAAATAGGATAGATGTGAGCGATTCGCTCATAGCGCAGGTAATGGAGGGTTAAGAAACCAGACATCTTGGGGACTATTTTTCTCTGTAATTTCTACAAAGTAGGCAATTATTAATACAGTTAAGCTGGATTTTAATCCTGAAGATTTATACTGAAACATTCCTACTAATTAAAGATCTTAGTTACGTTTAATACGGATGTAAATGGTTTCATAATAACTACTTACGGTCCCAGCGTATCAGGACGTGAGTAAACATTTTTTATTTTAAACTACCCTCACCTCGGTCTTAGCAATTAGTTAATTAAATACACCTTTACAATTTTGGGTTAACTACTTATACTTTTACAATTTAAAGCCAATTTAATTCACTTCTAGAATTTAGTATTCAACGCGTATCTAAAATTTGTGATTCTCTAGGTTTTTCGATTTGGGGTTGTTGTCGTCTGTCTTCGTTCCGTCAAGGTCAACGGATCTTACATCTACACCTGGGTAGCGCTTCTTCCTAACGAGAACCAGGTTGAAGATAACTTCCAAATGTTACTTCACATCGGCTCCCTCTCTCACTAAAAACCAACAGGTTTAGGGCTAGTAAAGACACTTGGTTAAGTAATTATACACACGCAACGTCCAGGTGAGTTTCTTTTATTGCTATTCCTTCATAAAGAAGCTCTCGCTTTAAAGACATTTACTTCAGTTAACCTGCGAAGTATTTAAGAGTACTTCGTCCTTATAACGAATTACAATTACAAGTATAGCACTGTATTCTAAATCATGAGTGTAACTACATGTAGTTGGAACCTTCAATAGTGTTGTTGACGACGTTATGTACCTTTAATATATTAACTGTTTAAGTAAAGATTTTTATTGTAAATAGAACAATTCACATTTACACAGGTGCTCGGTTTGTTACACTTACTAATCTAGCTTCACGTTTCTACTATTTTAAAGGTGTAATGCTTTTCTGTTTACACCAAAAATTTCAGTGCGGTTTAAACAGCTGTTGTATTTACACTTACTGCTTTGTAGTAGCATCTGTTTGCGATCTGAACTTTGCTATACAGAGTGCTTCACGGTATACCTTACTATTTGTACTTCTATGAACTAAATTGCTTATATAGGATAACTCATATCACAATATTGTAGTTATTGGATGTTAAATGTTTAATGCAGGTCATACGTGTCTCACTTACTAGTGTTAATTATTTAAGCTCTAATTCATAATAAGGAAGCAATTAATTTTATTTTGCTTATAACTATTTCGGATTTCAGCTCCATGGTCATGCATATTTACTTCCAATCTTATTGGTAATTCGTAAGGGTTTTAATTTAGGCTTTTGATTTATGCTTGTAGTAATAGTAGCAGGCTACCAACTTTGGAACACATTGGGGAAACTTTACGCTTTATTTTTTTTTTTTTACTGTTAATTAAATTTAAATTTTCTTGTGTGCTTCAGAACGCAATGGTAGAGATCTGATTGACATAATTTAGTTATATTGATCAAATTAAATTACTATTCGGTTGAATTAAAACTAATGATTTGTTTCTTTAGGGTTTAGCACTTTCCAGAAAGGTAAGTGTGTTGCTATTAAAGCGTTGGGTTAAATATGTATTTGCGAAAAGAAATTTCGCGCTTTGTTCACAAACAGTATAGCTATCCAAGCTTACGATATCGATTGTGTTAGTACATACTATTATTTATAACTGAGAATTAAAACAATTTGTGTTGAACTACCAGTAGTTGTTTTCTTTTTTTGATTCAGGGCGATATAAATTGAAATCAAGTGGTGCCTTTTTATCACGCCAGCCACCAGTCCACTTATCTAAGTGTCTAACCGACCGACTGAGCTTCCGGCTAATTCCATATTCGGCTGTTACGGCATACCTTTTACTTTTGGCACAACTACATTTTTGTGCATGTAACAGTGTAATCAGCAAACTTAGCCTAAGCTTAAAAATTTTAACTATCATCAACGCTTTTATCCACAAAATACTATTAAAATAATATTATTGATCGTTTTCTTCCTACTGGGAAGCAAGAATCAATAATTATAATTTTAAGGGTATCAAATTTTAACTACACATTTAACGAAGTAATATTTTATGGACAAAAACTTATGTAATACATTATCCTATACTAAATCGTTAATGATTTCATTACTTTAAATAGTAACGCTATCGTTTCACATTTCTAATTCCCAAATACAGCAGCAAGCAGTAGCATCCAGTGACGTATTAATACCCTTTACCTTTACAAATCTTACGTTTCAATAAACGTCATAAATATTCACATATTCCTCCGTCTTGATAATTTATGATATTATATGACACTTTTAAAGGTTGTCAGTGGCGTAGCAGGAGTCATGTTTTGAAAATTATTTAAAATATTTTTTGGGTGATTAAACTGATTCGTTACACATACACTATAGTCTAAAATAGTTGCCCAATGTGTCATAAGTCAAAATGTCTTCACAAAGTCATACATCAACGTTATAAATACGTGTAGCGGACGAAACTGCACGAAACTGCAAACAGTGTTTGCGCAACAATTTGTTATACGATACTAATTTTATTTTTATAAGGTACCGACACTAATGGATAACTACCCTTAAATGATTCAATTCAACTAAATTGTTTATGCAGTATTATAAGAGATGCTAGTAGTCGTTCCAATACCAGTTTCGGACGACATTATTGCAATAGTTTTTCTATTGCGTGAAAAAGTGTTAATTCACACAAAGAGTAACTATCCTTACACGAGTTTTTTCCAGATATACTACCTATAGTAGATTACAGAGGCTCTGTTAGTGTAATCATATATAAATTTTAATCAAAACCGTTAATGGGATGATGATCACTATGCTTTCTCTGATATTAGTTAAGTTGATCGGCTCTTTCCATAGTTTTTGTATCTTCAGGTGAATTCGAATCGAAAATGTTTTTATGAGCATGGTACGCAAATGCTTCCTTATGGATATACGTCCACATTTAACACCGCAAGCACAATCTAGCCCGTTTATAAATGTGATTGATGGCTTAAATACTCAACAACATGTACACCGTATGGTAGATATGATGATTCTGCGCCACAATATTTGCGGCGGAGGACGGTCATGTTTCTCTCGCATCCGTTCTCTCTTATTTGAAACGCGATATTGCGCAATAATATTGTAAGTTTTTCTCGTAAGAATTGAAGTTAAATTCAATATATCAAACGAGCGTCAAACACAATAATGCCAACTGATTGGTCCCCTAAAAACCCGCAACAAACTGGTCCATGGTTGCATGCGCGTTTTCAAGCTAACAAAAATGGAAATTTCTTGTTATTGAAGCCGTATCGAGTAAATATACACTCATCGGCGAATAATGGACAGCAAACTTGGACAGGGTGCAGATAGAAGTGGTACAAACCAAAGTTATACATCGTTCTGCGAACATTAATTTAGCTAGCAACGTTGTGGACTTACAGACAGTATTCCATAAGTAGCAAAGCGTAGCACTGCCTACTCGATGTGGTTATACAGTTGCATTGGTTTCCCTTTATGTGAGATTTTAAACGTAAATGGTAAAGTTTCTATGGATATTTTTAGTTCATAGTTATATTTAATCTGCATCCCCTGCTTTTTATAACAAATGTCATCCTTCCTTCTGCAACTTTCAATTTAACTGAATAAATAAGCATTTGCCAAGAGTTGCTTTGCTCAGGGTGTTAAATGAGCGGTTCATCGAATAGATAACTTTATAATAAGAATTTATGTCTTTATAAGCGGTACAGTTTTAGTTAGTGTGTTCTGTTTATGCATTTATTTTATGCAAACATTTTCCACAGAAAAATGTCATTTATTACATTATAATGGGGTATTTCACAATCGTGAATGAAATTTATGTACCTGTATAGAGCATTCTAAACTTCCCCCAGTATGCTCTATAAAACAGTATATGAGTTAGAAATACAAATTTTAATATAGCTTAGAAATATATCTTTATATTTATTTTTACTATCACTGCACCGTTCAAATCGAATGCGATTTCAAAAGTGGTATATGACAACACTCTAGTAGTGTTGACAGAAATCATATTTTCAAATTTAATCCTGTTTATACAAGAAGTCATGTGCCCTTACCAGGCACGCTTATATTCTGATAGATATTGTGTAATCGGAATAGCTTCTTATGTTGTATTTAACGTACCAATTGAATATTAACCAGGGAGTTAGATTTTCAAACGAAAGTATTGACAAACGATTAATTTTTAATGCTAATTTTAATTCTGAAATATATTGCAATTACCAAAAAAATAAATACTTTGTTTGCATTTGAAATAACATCGCAAAAGAACAGAATTTCTGTATCAGAAAGTGTTTCTTTTTTACAACAGTAAATAAATAAAAAGAATTAATAGTAAAAAAGACTAAAAAGATGAAAATGTAACAAACAAAGGTATAATGTTTAAGTTTTATTACAATATTACAAATAGTAAAATTGTAAATTACAGTTCAGTACAGTAGAAAAATATCGTGGGCTTTAAAAAATCTTAAGAACTAATGCTATTTAAAATCTCAATTAAAAAAAAAATGAATTTATGAATTCGTTTGACCACAAATTCATTTAGAAATTTATTAACAGTAATTGTCTGGTTTTGAGGAATTGGTATCCGAAAAATTACAATTTATTGTTAAATGTAGGTTAGGTAATGTATCTCAATGAAATGGTGCGTGGTAACTTTTGAAACGCGTAATACATGATATATGTAGTTTTCCAGAACAACGCCACCAGGGTCGGCGCTAGCAGTTCTGCCGCCCGGTGCAGAAACGTGAACCCCCAATAAAAGTCGCCCAAAAATTAAAAATTAATTAAATAAATAACATATATTAAACAAACTACATACAATAATACAATACTGTAAAAAATAACAACAAAACCCTGTAAAGAACTATAAGTGTGTTTTTCTTACTTGTAATTCAGAACACATCTGAATAATGTTTTCAAGATTAATTTTCTGCTAACTCATGTTCTATAGCTAATGTAGCCAAAAGATTTAGCCGATTTTGGGTGGTTGTGGAACGTAACAAATTTTTTATCATTTTCAATTTAGAAAAGCTCTTTTCTCCACTTGCCAAACTTAAGGTAGGCAATGTTAACAAGATTATTAAGGCAATGCTGAGGTTATGAGCAACATCTAATATTAACACATCAATTGCATTGTTTTGCATTTACAAACCCTAAAACAGATTCTATTTCATCTACTAACTCAAGCGTGTTTGCATCTCCCGATTCACCATCAGTCCTTACAATATTTAATTAACTCGTTTGTAGGTAAATTTTTCAAATCATGCATTTTGAATAAAAATTGAAAATGATTGCTATAGGTATTTATCAAAACACAGTTGGATTTTAAAGCGCTAATAGCTTGATCTATTGTAAAAAGATAAAATCCTATTTTAAATTTTAATTTGGGATCTGCGACTGGACTGTCGCGCTCCGTAAACAAAGTTAGCAGTTTTTCGTCAAACTCTGTGACGTAGTTGTGTTAACTCAAAAATCAGCTGGGGTGTCAGTAACGTCGGCGAGTTTCTTTGCATCACAGAGTATCTTATTAAAACCCTTATCCGAACGAAGATCCTTTACATTTTTTATTAGCTCGATAGCAGATGATAAATAGCATAGCTTGCTGATCGGGTTAATGCAATTTAAGATTATATACCAAATAACAGTGGAGTATAAAAACTTAAACTGTTTAATACAGTGGAAACATTCCAGAAGCTTCATCTTTTATAGAAGTGTGAATTTCAGTATCGTAATATACAGGGTTCCCCATAATAGGCTACCCATTTTAATATTCGCATTAAAATTTTTTTAGTTAACAAAACAAACTATTTATTATACTAAATTACAGCTAACTCTTTGGCATTTATGATAAGGATAACTTATAAATATTTGGCTAATTTAATTCTAACTTTTAAAAATCACGTCTTCTAAATAACCTCCACCAACTTCAACACATTTTTCAATATTAGATAAAAAGTGGTTCATTACACGGCGTAGCAAATCTTCGTGTATTCCTTCAACTTCTTCACGAATTTTGACTTTGAGTTCCTCGATTGTACCTGGACGATTTGCAAACACTTTGGCTTTTAAATATCCCCACAGGAAAAAATCGGGTGCCGTTAAGTCGGGGGACTTCGAAGGCCAAGGCAAATCTCCGAATCGAGAAATGAGTCGGCCATTAAACATTTCTCGCAGAACACTCATTGGGTTTCTGGCGGTATGAGATGTTGCTCCATCTTGTTGGAATAGTAAGGCATTGTTTAGTAAACCTCGTTTATTTAATTCTGGAATGAGGAATGTCTCTAGCATGTTTACGTAACGCTCGGATGTTACTGTTACAGCGCGGTTAATTTCATCCTCAAAAAAATATGGACCAATAATACCAAAAGATCCTACTCCACACCACACAACAACTTTTGGATTATGGAGGTTCTGTGTAAAGATTTCACGAGGATTTTCATTTGACCAGTATCTAAAATTCTGTTTCTTAACCATGCCGTTCAAATAAAAAGGAGACCGTGAATTGCTCCTTGATGTAAATCCAAAAATTCTTGACAAAATGCTAACCTTGCTTCTTTATCTTGATTGCTAAGGTGCTGTGCCATTTGGTATTTATTGGGATGAAATTTTAAATCCCTTTGAAAAAGTCGATCTAAGCTTCCCTTTGATATTCCTAGGATAAGGGTTTGTCGATTAGCAGACCTTTTAGGACTTCTCGTAAACGCAATTCTAACTCTTTCAATATTTCCTGGTGTACGAACTGTTCTTCGACGTCCAGGATTCTTCAAATTTTGTACAGAACCATTTTCACGGCAATGACGAACCCATAACTTAATAGTTTTACGATTTGGCGCGTGACCCCTATTGTTGTTATTAAACTGACGCCGGAATGCACGCCTTACTTCTTCTATCGAATTGCTTCTTATGTAAGTTTCTACACAAAACACACGTTGTTGGACTGAGTAATCCATGAAAGTTCAAACGGATGTTGAAATAATGTCTCAAAACAAAAAAATTAAATAATTATTGATGAAAAACAAACTTATCGTAGAAAAATGACGTTACACGAAATTATTAATTTATAACTTATTTGTGACAGGCGCCTACCTGTTAATTAACTTAAATCCCAAAGACTACAGAAGATAATCCCACAGAGAAAAACTTATTTAGTTATCTCGTAGGGAATTTATTAATAAAATAAAATAGGTAGTCGGTTATGGGGAACTCAGTATAATTGACACTTTAAGGGTTTTAGAGCTTCTACTCGACTTTCCCAACTCGTATCTCTTAGTTGGTTTTAGAGTAAGTTCCTTAACATATTTTAATAATAATGCCCATGTAAAGGTTGGCGAAACAAAAAAAAGTAAATTTTTTGAAGTATACTAAAGAATTTGCGGCTTCTAAGGACGCCTTTGCATATCGTTGACAACGAAATTTGTGCGTGGCTACTACATGGCAAGTAAAATGCTCGTGGATCCATCGCCCTTATTCTAGATTGTACCCCTGGTTTATCACCTCTCATATTGGCCCCGTTGTCCTAAGCCTGGCCTCCCATATCCTCAAAATTTAACTCTAACCTTGCAAGTTTTTCAATTTATTACATTTGAAAGACTTTGTTTTGTCGATCTCTCAAATGGAAGAAAACCTAAAAAGGTTTCATTATGATAATATCATTGTGGTTAGATTTGTCAATACACACATATCTAACTAAAACTATCATTTACTTAATATCGTCAATAATATTTCATTTAATATGTGAATCTAAAACATAAATCAGTTCGTTTTGGATATCTTTTCCAAGATGGTAAACTTTAGCTTCTTGTTTTTTATTGGATTAAATTGAATGATTTTAAAAAAATTTCCATTATTAAAATCATAGTTTGTCATTGGCACCCCTAATGGCTAATAATTTTGAGCAAGCATTTTTATTGTTGACCCAATACGTAGAATCACGTCATACCAATAATCTGTCCCAGCAGCAATAAGCACTTGTGAATAATTGTCAATAGCGTTACAAAATTGTAATGACTGACAAAAAAAGTTTTTTTTTTTTATGATTGTGGACCTGAACAGGCTAAATAAGGCCTATCGTGCTAAAGCGCTCAGGAACATTAGGAGGACTGATAGAGGATAATGGTGCCAATAGATGCCTATGAACAGCTACCTTAAATTTTCTCATATCATAAGTGAGAGAGAAAACAGGAACTAGGAGATCATTCAGAGTTTAGAAGCCGTGTAGAAAAATGTGGATTGCCGTTTGATACGACAAGTGGAGACTTGTACTGTATACTGATGATGTGAATGAGCGAACCGAGTGTTTCTCGCAAAGATAGCCGGAGATGGTATCAAGAATGTAATTCACCAGCACAATAGCCGTTGTAATAACGATAATACAAAGAAAGAACTGAAACCATCCTTCTATGGTCAAGGGACTGTAGTGAAGTTAAGGACTGGTCATTTATAAGCTAATCCTCTTTTGAATACGATCAACGATATCGAGATCGTATTACATAACAAAGGTGAGAATTATATTCAGATGAGGCCGAATTTGGGCCTTATACAGCAGAAGGAGTTGTCGAGAGGTAAAGTACTGCTTAGATCTGTACAAAAAGCCTATTTTACGAGCAGCTGTTTTGGTAGCTGACAGAAGAAATGTGATTTGTTGGTGACTCATGCACCTTTCAAGTGTTACTGAGGTGCCTGTAAACCCTTCGGTGAAAAGAGAACTAAAAAAGCAAAAAAAGCTTACAGCAAAAACAATACACAAAGATTTTTATAACGGAATATACTAAGCGGCTGCACAACACATTAACTCCGTTTTTCAATGCCTTCTTATAATAATGCGCTATGAATTTTCGACCGGTGTTATCATCTGGATACTTATACTCCTTTAATGGTTTAAGTAGGCTCTCCTTTAATAAAAAACATCTTTCAGCCTCTGACAAAGTTGGTGGCCAAGATAACCACAGGTGGTGCATTTTCCTTAGTTGTCATTATCGGCATGGGTTAGAGTCTGCTTCAGCTTGGGACAACTTTGGGTTGTCAAACTCTTTTTTTCTTAGTACCTAGGTAGTTCAGTAAGCTCCCAACCTGTTTATCAATTACTATTTGTTTTTTGGACCCTTTTCTTTTATACTGAGCACTTGATAGCTTTTTGCGTCCATCTGATATTCTAAAATATACAAAAAATTGTTAAAGTATTTAAATTCTCAATCACCGTACATACTGTTAAAGTCAGTAGCTAAATTATGTGCAACTGTTACTTCATTTCACATCCTAAATACGAAAGATGAGAGTACCATTTCAATTTTAGAAGAGTACGTAAACCATAAAGAAAAACACTGGTCTATCTGCCCTGCCTACTAATGTAGAAATTCTAAAGTCAAGACCATCTGCGAAAACCGTTTTAGATTTGGACGAATTAATCTCCTATGTTAAGTTCTTTTGTGAAATAACACTACGACTCAACTGATTTCGATGAAGTTCAGTTTCCGTGCTTGATCCGTTAGGGATTTTATTCACAATATCAACGTAATTCGTGGGTTATAAAACCGTATTGAACTGTAATAGCCGAATTGATTTTTTACTTTTATATGTTTAATGAACTAAATGAAACTTAAAATTAATACAAAACTGAAATTTCAAGGTAAGTGAATAGTATGTATTATCGCAATCACTAATGAAGTATGTCTTATTGGTTACTCAATAGTAGACATTCATTAACCGAACTAAGTTCAAACTATGTAAAATCACGTTTACTTACTTGTAAAAAATTTTGCAAGTCAACTCATTAATAGCATGTGTGTCATTAATTTGACAGCTACTAACCCGTTGTCATGGTAATACTTGAAGCTACAACTAACCAGATGTTTATAAATGTCACTATGAATATATATCATAAATTCAAACATTTAATATAATTTACAAACGAATAACGAATATATTACATTATACGCAAAGTTAACCTTTTTACTGGCTCAAGGAGATGACAGGCTCGCCTAACGGCTTGCCAATGAACCTCTCCTATAGTCAGTAAACACTTATTTTCCACGCTAATGAAACTATAACATGACCCTAGGCTAAATATTTTAGCCAAAATTAATATTATCGGTCCATTTCAAATTGAAAGAAACTTAAATTTATTGGAAGAAGTCCCAAATGAAAATCAGGAGATCTGCTGTCCTGCGTATTTTGGTTTAGATTATTTTTTAAAGAATTCATTTCCAAATCATTGGATTGGTAGAGGCGGTACTATAAATCGGCCAACCAGATCTCCAGATTTGGCACCTTGCGACTTCCTCTTGTAAGGTACACAATGATTATATTGTTAAGTAATTACATTTGTGATTGGTTTATTGTGTAAATTTAACTGATTCCTAATTACTTTCTAATACTAGATACCTTATATATATATATATATATATATATATATATATATATATATATATATATATATATATATATATATATATATATATATATATATATTTCTATTTAGATTTCCACAAGTATTCATGTTTAAATAAGACAATTTTCTTTAAAACTTGTGTAAATAAACGTAAAATTAATTCAACGTTTCGGGAACGTCCTTTGTTCCTTTGTTAAATTTATTTGACAATTACAGAAATTGAAATAAGGTAACTATTTTTAACAAGTACAAAATATGAAACAAGGTAACTAATTTAATTTTAATCTGGACGAGTGTGTTTGACTTCGGGTAGTTGGTCTAGATGTGATGTAGAAGGTGCAGAAGTGGGGACGCCTGGAATAGTTGCAGCATAAGTGTTTAAATTGCTGGAAGATTTGGAGTTGGTTGAAATGTAGAATCAACTTGTTTAATGATATTCTTCCAAATTTGTGGCATTCTAGAAGTGTCATCTCGTTTATTGAGGGCGTTTGGTCTTCTTTCAATTTCAACTGCTTCTCTAATAATTCTTGCTTGTAAGGTATATAGAGGTGCAATTAAACGGATATTGTTGGTATTAATTTGGTGTCCTGTATCTAAATGATGTGTAGCTAAAGACGATGATGGATTGTGCTGTTTAATTGCTAGTTGGTGTTCATCGGCCCTCGCATACAATATTCTGTTAGTTTGTCCTATAAGTTCTTCGACAGTTGTTGCACGGTATCTCATACACTCCTTGGCTTTCATTAGGAACTTTGTCTTTGGGGTTTCTTAAAAGTTGGGACAAAGTTGAATGTGGTTTGAATACCGGTCTGAAGTCGTTTTGGAATTTCTTTGCTATTCTGTCTGTAATTCCCTTTATATAGGTAGAATAACAGGAATCTTTCGTTCATTGTTTGACAAGCTATTATTTCTTGGTCTTCTTATTTCGTTGGTAATTTTCAATATTTCTTGATCTTTGTATCCATTTTGAACTAGTATTTTATTAATAGTATGAGATACCGTGCAACAACTGTCGAAGAACTTATATAGGACAAACTAACAGAATATTGTATGCGAGAGCCGATGAACACCAACTAGCAATTAAACAGCACAATCCTTCATCGTCTTTAGCTACACATCATTTAGATACAGGACACCAAATTAATACCAACAATATCCGTTTAATTGTACCTCTATGTACCTTACAAGCAAGAATTATTAGAGAAGCAGTTGAAATTGAAAGAAGACCAAACGCCCTCAATAAACGAGATGACACTTCTAGAATGCCACAAATTTGGAAGAATATCATTAAACAAGTTGATTCTACATTTCAACCAACTCCAAATCTTCCAGCAATTTCAAACACTTATGCTGCAACTATTCCAGGCGTCCCCACTTCTGCACCTTCTACATCACATACTAGACCAACTACCCGAAGTCAAACACACTCGTCCAGATTAAAATTAAATTAGTTACCTTGTTTCATATTTTGTACTTGTTAAAAATAGTTACCTTATTTCAATTTCTGTAACTGTCAAATAAATTCTTGACAAAGGGAACAAAGGACGTTCCCGAAACGTTGAATTAATTTTACGTTTATTTACACAGTTTTAAAGAAAAATTGTCTTATTTAAATATATATATATATATATATATATATATATATATATATATATATATATATACTATAAGACATTTTATATTATTGGTTTTCTTATGGAGGAATTTTTACTTTTCATTTAAATTTGTCATTCTCTTCAATGTATGCTTTGTATAAATTTTCTATGTTTATCAAATTTTTATTTTGCATTGCCTTCGTTTTTGACCATATATTATTTTATTTTGTTAGTATTCAACTTTTGTATAGGTTTTCTACTATTTTATTACTATAATAACAAAACTTTATAATTATATTTCTGCCTTTTTTTTGTAATTTTCCTCCTTTTGTTTTGTTTTTTATTTTTTTAGTGTCACAAAAGATTTTATTATATTATATCAATAAATTCCTATTTTTTTTTAATTTTCTTTAAAATATCAATTTTGTCACAATGCTATATTACAATAGCCGGATTTGTTTGTGAGGGGTGCAGATTTGCACACGTTTGTGGTGACATGGCATCGCTGGCGCTGTTTGCCATAAGCGCAGTACTGCACTCTCACCCCCGAACGTAGTATAGATATTAATTACTTGAGAGTAGCGCGTTAATTAATTCAGGCAGTTAGCTAATGTACGAAACAGTTTTTACAACAGACTAGGGTATTGCTTAGATCAAAACTTTACTATAATTTGTCTTCCTTACTGCAGTTTTTTTATGCATTCTTTAAAATTTAAATTTAATCTTTGTGCCTTCGTTCTATAATGGGACATTCGTTGTAGTGACAGAACTGACATAATCGACATATGCCATAACACTAAGCCTAATTGCGTTACCGTGTACGTGTACGAATCCGTTATTATGTACGTATTAGTTCCTTATAAACTACAAGTTAAGTGTATAAATTATTATAATTGGTAAGGTACCTACAAAATTCGAGTAATGAATAATTTAGAATTTTGTATGTGAGTGTGTGTGAGTGCGTGCGTACATTCGTGCGGGCCCGGTTTGTGTGCGTGCCTATTTGTTTGTGTGTATGCATATGTCTTTGTGTATGTGTTTTGTTTGTATGTGCATGCGTGTGAGTGTATGTGTGTGTGTATGTGTGTGTGTGTGTTTGTTGTGTGGGTGTTAGTGTGTGTGTAGGTGCGTGGGTGTGTGTGTGTGTGTGTATGTGGATGCGTGCGTGCGCGTTTGTGTGTGTGTTCCTTTGTGTGTGTGTTGTGTGTATATGTGTGTTGTGGTGTGTGTCATGGTGTGCATGGTGTGTGCGTGTATTTGTTTGTGTAGGTGTTTGTTTTGTATGTGTTTGTATGTGCGTGTGTGTCCGTGTGTGTGTGTGTGTGTGTGTGTGTGTGTGTGATGAGGTAGTTTGTGTGTGTTGTCATGGTGTGTTGTGCGTGTGCACTGTGTGTGTAGTGTAGTTGTGTGTGTGTGGGTGTGTGGGTGTGTGTGTGGGTGTGTGGGTGTGTGTGTGTGGGTACGCCTGTGAGTATCAGTGTGAGGGTGGAGGCGTGCGTCGGTGTGTTAGTGTGGATACGTGAGTATTTGTGTTGGTTTGTGTGTTTGTGTGTGTGCCAGTGTGTCTGTGGATGGTGTGTGTGTGTGTGTGTGTGTGTGTGTGCGTGAGGGTGCGTGCGTGCGTGGGTGTGTGTGGATACGTGCGTGCGTGTTTATGCGCGTATGTGCGTGGGTGTGAACATATTTTGTTGTGTGTGTATTTGTGTGTGTGTGTGTGTGTGTGTGTGTGTGTGTGCGTATGTGTGTGTTTGTTGGTGTATGTGTGCGTGTGTGTGCGTGTGTGTGTGTGTGATGTGTGGGTTTGTGAGTATGTGTGTGTGAACGTGCGTGCATGTGTGTGGGCGCGGTGTGTGTCCGTGCGTATCTGTGTGTATGTGTTTGTTTGTATGTGCGTGTGTGTCTTGTGTGTGTGTGTGTGTGTGTGTGTTTGTGTTTCGTGTGCTGCGTGTGTGGTGTGTGTGTGTGTGTGTGTGTGTGTGTGTGTGTGTTGTGCGTGCGTGCATGCCAGTGTGAATAGTTGTGATGTGTGGCTACGCGTGTGTGTATGTGCGTATGCATGTTGTGTGTGTGGGTACGTCTGTGTGTCGGTGTTATGCGTCGATATGTGTTAGTGTGGTTGCGTGCGTATGTGTGTTGGCTTGTGTTTGCGTGTGTATGTATACGTGTGTGTGTCGGTTTGTCTGTGGTTGGTGTGTTTGGGCGTGTGTGTGCGTGTGTGGGTGTGTGTTTGGATACGTACGTGAGTGTTTGTGTGTGTGTGTGTGACTTGTGGGTGTTTGCGTTTGTGTGTGTGTGCGTCTGTGTGTTGGTGTGTGTTTGGGTGCATGCGTGCATGCATGCGGGCGCGGAGTGTGTGCGTGCGTATTTGTTCGTGTGTATGTGTGTGGGTGTGTGTTTGGATACGTACGTCCGTGTTTGTGTGTGTGTGTATGTGTTTGTTTGTAAGTGAGTGTGTGTGTGTGTGTGTCTGTGTGTGTGTGTGTGTGTGTGTGTGTATTATGTGTGTGTGTGTGTGTGTGTGTGTTTGTGTAGTGTGGGTGTGTCCGTTCTGTGGCTGTGTGCGTTGGGTGGGTGTGTGGGTGTGTGGCTGTGTGTGTATGTGTGAGTGTTTTTGTGTGTGGGAGTGTGTGTCGGTAGGTGCGTGCGTGCATGCGTGCGGACGCGGTGTGTGTGCGTGCGTATTGGTTCGTGTGTATGTGTTTGTTTGTAAGTGAGTGTGTGTCTGTTTGTGTTGTGTAGGTGTGTGTGTGTGTGTGTGTGTGTGTGTGTGTGTGTGTGTTGTGTGTGTGTGTGTGTGTGTGTGTGTGTGTGTGTGTGTGTGTGTGTGTGTTGTTGTGTGTGCGTGTGGGTGTGAATGCTATGTGGTTGTGTTCGTGTGTGTGTATGTATATGTGTGTGTGTGTGTGTGTGTGTGTGTGTGTGTATGTGTGTGTGTGAGTGTGTGTGTGGGTGTGTGGGAGTGTGGGAGTGAGTGCTTTGTGTGTTTGTGTGTGGGAGCGGTCGCAGTGTGTGTGCATGCGTATTTGTTAAGTGTATGTGTATGTCTTTGTGGATTGTGTTTGTTTGTACGTGTTAGTGTGAGTACGTGGGTAGGTCTGTGTGTCGGTGTGGGGGCTGTGCATGCGTCGGTATGTATTAGTGTGGTTGCGTGCGTATGTGTGTTGGCTTGTGTATTTGCGTGTGTATGTATACGTGTGTGTATGTCGGTGTGTCTGTGGTTGGTGTGTGTGCGTGTGTGTGTGTATGTGTGTGTGTGTGTGTGTGTGTGTGTGTATGTGTGTTTGTTGGTGTATGTGTGCGTGTGTGTGCTGTGTGTGTGTGTGATGTGTGGGTTTGTGAGTATGTGTATGTGAACGTGCGTGCATGTGTGTGGGAGCGGTGTGTGTCCGTGCGTATCTGTGTGTATGTGTTTGTTTGTATGTGCGTGTGTGTCTGTGTTGTGTGTGTGTGTGTGTGTTTGTTTGTGTTTCTGTGTGCGTGTGCGTGTGTGTGTGTGTGTGTGGGTGAGTTGGTGCGTGCGTGCATGCGTCAGTGTGAGAGTAGGCGTGGGTGTGTGTGTGTGGCTACGCGTGTGTGTATGTGCGTATGCATGTTGGTGTGTGTGTGGGTACGTCTGTGTGTCGGGGGGGTGGGCATGCGTCGGTATGTGTTAGTGTGGTTGCGTGCGTATGTGTGTTGGCTTGTGTATTTGCATGTGTATGTATACGTGTGTGTATGTCGGTGTGTCTGTGGTTGGTGTGTTTGGGTGTGTGTGTACGTGTGTGGGTGTGTGTTTGGATACGTACGTGCGTGTTTGTGTGTGTGACTTGTGGGTGTTTGCGTTTGTGTGTGTGTGCGTATGTTGTAAAATTATTTCCTTCTACGTATTAGAAACTTATCTTTGTTTCCATTTTCAAGAACAATGACGTATCATATATGAAAATTATGCCGTCTACTTTTGTAGACCACGCACTTTGACACAACCTTTATAAAACTAGTTGGCATAATTCACATATATGACACTTGTCATTTATTCTTTAAAAGGAAACAAAGATAAACGAGAAAATCCATAATATGAATATTCAAGACACACACTATATATATATATATATATATATATATATATATATATATATATATATATATATATATACGTGTGTGTGTGTGTGTGTGTGTGTTATATATTTATGCGTGTATATATATTTTCTATATCTAAAATTTCTGTTTCATCATAACTAAAAGAATGTTCGTTTTCAATTGAGTGTATAGCCAAAGCGGTACTTTTAGGTTTTAATTTTTCGTCAGATTTATGTTGGGTTAGTCTATTCTCTAAAAGTTGTATAGAAGTTCCAATATAATAATAATAAATTACTGCACTTGTTACAAGGAATTTTGTAAATGGTATTTGTTTTTGTT
>JARFJB010001059.1:0-43221 GCA_036346205.1 Vesta saturnalis
TTGTATGTGTTTTGTTTGCATTGATTATTTAGGTGAAAATTGATACCAATACATTTTAGTTGACAATCTATGTGATAGTAAGGTGATTTCTAGGAATTATGTGACTCAGCCAAAAATGGATCGTTTATTTTTTCTCAGAGGTGTGACCTGAAATGGTGAGGTTACCTGTGTTGGTAACAGAATGTTTTGAAACGTTGTTTTGGGAAACGGCTATCTTTTAACGGATGGTTCTTAGGTCTCATCCTGTGGTTTAGGACAGTGTATTATGAATCCACATAGTGCAAGCATAATTTTTATTACAATTTAGCCAATACAAGAACTTTGATTCACATTTTGCATAGACAACGACAACTGTGATACCGACCTTGAGAATTAACGTCTTGACTCAGAAGAATTGCTTGGGTGACCCTGAAAGGTAGAATCACGCCTTGAAATGTCTATTTATACCTTGTTTGTGACCTTGAGGAATATTGTAGGCAATGTTTATGATGACCTTGAGCAAAACAACTTTTTGAAGCGTCGGTTGAATAATGGATCCTTTGTTCTGAAATTGATTTCAGAATTGAGCCTGAAATGGTACAATCTATCTTAAGCAATTATGACTCAGCCAAAACAATGGATCGCCTTTGTTCTTTTATCAAAGGTGTGACCTTAAAATTTGTAAGCATAGACTTTGAAGCGTCGGCTTGAACAATGGATTGTCTTTGTTCTTGAAGATTGATTTCTCAAAATTGACCCTGAAATGGTGGGGATAGCTAGATAACAATCTATTTTTAGGAATTATGACTAACTCGACCAGAGCAATGAACCGGCTTTGTTCTTTTCTCAGAGGTGTGACCTTGAAATGGGGGAAAACGGTTACCTGTGTTGCGAAACAGCTATCTGTTTTGGAAACGGTACCTGTTTTTGGAAACGGCTACCTGTTTTGGAAACGTGTTTTGGCTACCTGTTTTGGGAACATTGAGTGCACTTTGTGGGCGTGGTAAACTTCCAGAATTGTTGTGACCTTGAAACATGTTCAACCAGGGCTTGAGACAAGGTCAATAACTTTGGGTGGCGTGACCGTGAATCAAAATTTATTTAGAATCGACCGTTCTTGGTGCATCCTTACATACCCTCAATTGGACTTTGACAAACGAGAAGGTTGTAACCTTGAAAGACGTTGAATGTGTGTACGATAAGAACATTGAGTGACCTTTGAGAAGCGGACAATCTGTGGAAGTTTGTTGTAACTTTGTTTTAAAGTTACTTTTTGTATACTTTGTGAGGGAATTGTATGATGTGATTGACCTTATAGGCGTGGCGTTGCAAGGATGACCTTGAAGAATATGTGTGTTGTTTAAAATTTAATTGGTTTGTGTTTGTGTTTGTGTGTGTCTGTGTCTGTGTTGTGTTGTGTTGTGTGTGTGTGTGTGTGTGTGTGTGTGTTGTGTGTGTGTGGTGTGGTTGTGTGTGCGTGTGGTGTGTGTGTGTTGTGTGTGTTGGTGTGTGTTGTGTCGTTGTGTGTGTGTGTTGTTGTGTCTGTGTTGTGTGTGTTGTGTGTGTTGTGTTGTGGTGTTGTGTTGTGTGTGTGTGTGTGTGTTGTGTCTGTGTTGTGTTGTGGTCTGTGTTGTGTTCTGTGTTTGTGTTTGTGTTGTTGTGTTGTGTGTTGTGTTCGTGTTTGTGTTGTGTGTGTTGTGTGTGTTGTGTGTTGTGTTGTTTGTTGGTTTTGTTGTGTTGTTTGTCTGGTGGTTGGTGTTGTTGCGTTGTGTGTTGTGTTTGCGTTGCGTTTGTGTGTGTGTGTGTGTGTGTGTGTGTGTGTGTGGTGTGTGGTGTGTGTGTGTGTGTGTGTGTGTTTGTGTGTGTGTGTGTGTGTGTGTGTGTGTGTGTGTGTGTGTGTGTGTGTGTGTGTGTGTGTGTGTGTGTGTGTGGTGTGTGTGTGTGTGTGGGTGTGTGTTGTGTGTGTTGTGTGTGTTTGTGTTTGTTTTGTGTGTGTTGTGTGTGTGGTTTGTGTGTGTTGTGTGGTTTGTGTGTTTTGTCTTTTGTTTGTGTGTGTTGTGTTGTGTTGTGTGTGTTTGTGTGTGTTTGGTGTGTGTGTTTGTGTGTTTTGTTTTTGTTTTTGTGTTTTGTTTGTGTTTGTGGTGTGTTTATGTGTGTTGTTTGTGTTGTGTTTGTGTTTGTTTTTGTTTGTTTGAGGTGGTTTGGTTGGAGTGTTTGTTGGTTGTGTGTTTGTGTGTTTGTGTGTTTGTGTGTTTGGTTTGTGTGTTTGTGTGTTTGTGTGTTTTGTGTGTTGTGTGTTTGTGTTTTGTTTGTGTGTTTGTGTGTTTGTGTGTTTGTGTGTTTGTGTGTTTGTTTGTGTTGTTGTTAGTGTTTGTGTTTGTGTGTTTGTGTGTTTGTGTTTGTGTGTTTGTGTGTTGTGTTTGTTTGTTTGTGTGTTTGTGTGTTTGTGTTGTGTTTGTGTGTGTTTTGTGTGTTTTTGTGTTTGTTGTGTTTGTGTGTTTGTGTTTTGTGTTTGTTTGTGTTTGTGTTTGTTTGTGTGTTTGTGTCTTTGTGTGTTTGTGTGTTTGTGTGGTTGTGTGCTTATGTGTTTGTGTGCTTGTGAGTTTGTGAGTTTGTGTTTGTGTGTTTGTGTTTGTGTTGTGTGTTTGTGTGTTGTGTGTTTGTGTTTGTGTGTTTTGTTTGTTGTGTGTGTTTGTGTGTTTGTGTGTTTGTGATTTTGTGTTTGTGTGTTTGTGTTTGTGTGTTTGTGTGTTTGTGTTTGTGTGTTGTTGTTTTGTGTTTGTGTGTTTGTGTGTTGTGTGTTGTGTGTTTGTGTGTTGTGTGTTTGTGTTGTGTGTTGTGTGTGTGTGTGTTTTGTGTGTTTGTGTTGTTGTGTGTGTGTGTGTGTTGTGTGTGTGTGTGTTGTGTGTTTGTGGTTTGTGTGTTTGTTTGTGTATGGTGTTTGGTTTTGTGTTTGTGTGTTTGTGTATTTGTGTGTTTTGTGTTTGTGTGTTTGTGTGTTTGTGTGTTTGTGTTTTGTGTTTTTTTTGTTTTGTGTTTGCGCGTTTACGTGTTTGCGTGAGTAAAAGGTTAAACGCAAGTCGTAAGACCATGAGGTGTGTGCTTCTTGTACAAAGGAAATTTCTAAATTTGCTTTCCTATTATGCGGCTTCCAACACAAAATAGTCCATTGTTGTTTCTCATTCTGGCTATGGACACAGCATTGTTTAAAAAAGAGGAGTAAAATGATTTGAATTTAAATCAGTGTGGTGTTGCACAATGTCGAAAGGGCCATGTGCCTACACACAATATAATTCGTCTCCTGTGTGACTTATTGACTTCTGGCTTTTGCTATATGGTGTCGTTCGGTAACCTAGTTGTGCATAGTAAAACAGCTTTTGTAAATGTGAGAAAAAGGACGGAAGGGCAGTAAAAGATATTAATGCTGCCCAAAATCTGTATTTGCGTACTAAATCTTATCGGACTGCGGCAAAATAGAATATCTGGATGACTAACAGCTAAATACCGTGCTCAGTGAGCATTTCAACAGTGGAACCGAATGTTGCCCAAAATCTATATTTATACACCATTTCCGCTGTGGTCCCGGCAAAATAGATTGCGTCGATGGCCAAGAGTATAAATTATGTGCAGAATGAGTATTTGCCAGCACTGAGTTTGATTTTTGCAAAAAATCTATAATTATGCACTAAATTGGTTGGGCTCACGGCAAAGTTGATTGCCTAAATGATCAAGAGCTAAATTCTTTGCTCTTGAGTGTTGTGTAACATTCGGGCTAAGTATTGCTCAATATCTAAATTAATACACCCGTTTTGTTTGTATCTTCTTGACCAAGCACCCAGGGAACTCGAGACGGTTTATTTTTTTGTGAAAGCTATAATTGTTTCTAAGACAAAGATATACACAAGTATGTACTATCGCGCTCAAAAAATACTGGAACAGCAAAATTTTCGCTGTGTGCATTGGTTTAACGGCACATAATCAATTGCGTTAGCAGGCTATTACCTTGAAATAGCAAAGTGATAGTTTATAAGAGTCTTTAATCTATCAAATTTACCAGTTTGACAAGTGCTTAACCCCTGCTTGAAAATCGCGAGATTTGCGCATAAAAAATGTGTCTGCATCAAAATTTGAATTTTGGAAGTGTCTGTAGTAACAAGAGGTACTTTTTTGAGGCATAGTACCTCAAATACAAAACTTTGCGTTGAGAAGTTCACATGCGCTTAAATATTTGTGTACACTGTTGTCTGAAAGTAACTCAGTGTTGCGCAGCTTATAGTTTGTATACAATGGTGATGCCTTTAACAGCATCTAATTTTAGTAACTCGTACAACAGTATCCATAATATGAAAATGTAAACTTTCACCATTACCACACATAATAAAATACTTATCTTTTTTGGGTTTTTTTCATAATACATTAGGCGTTTTTGTTTCATCATTGGACGTAACGCATTCGTCACTGCTCATCACAGAGTCTCCCAAATTTCGGTACTTTAGTTACTAAGAACTACTTATTTCTTACCTTCCAACCTAGAAGGTTATGCAATCGGCTTTTTTCACTATCGCTAAATCGATTTATTAGCCCATTTTACAAGTTTTGGCCAAGTTTCGCCAAGATCGGCTATGATGTCTGGACGTCTGCAGATGAATGATAGTATCCACGATAACTCAATAACGGAAATACCTACGTACTTAAAATTTTGTATTTAAACTTCTTTTCATTGGGCTTGGAGCTGATTGATTTTGGGAGAAATCCGGCGGCAAAGAGGGTTTATTAGGGTCAGTTTTTGGTTTTTATGAAATCTTTCAGTTGCATATTTCAAAGATATAAAAATAGCTAGATATAGACCTTAAACATACGATTAATTATATTCTATGCAATTTTTTGATACGACGCGTAATTTAGCGGCAAAAAATTCCTACTGTAGAGTTTAAGTGTTAGTTCAAATTATTTCAATATCTGAATAACGATTAATTTTATAAGAAAAAGTATAGACATATTTTTTAAAGAGAATTTAACGTGTATTTATGTCTACTAATTTCTATCTGACATGAAGTTTTAAATGTCATTCTGGCATAGATTATTGTTTTTGTTTTTACAATGATGCCTGTTTTCGTTATGCACGTTTGAAAGATGTTGCATAGTTACCCTAAAAAATTGTAATTAAAATTATTTCATTTCCTTTAATTTTTTAAGTTGGCATCAGAAGTCTGTGTCAGCCTGACCTTACAGTGTACGGTATATGGGCTACAGCATTGCAACACTTCTCCAAAAACTAGTTTTCAACAAAACATGAACCCGTCAAACTAAATTTTTCTTTTGGATTATACACAGCTTATCTATTAATATCTTGCGGAAGGCAACCTTACCTGCTACCTTTTTGTCAGCGGTTGTCAACCCGGGGGTCCTCTCAAACTGCATTTTGTTAAGTAATATATTTATTAATTTACATAATAAATTATAAATTATACAAAACGGTTTACTCGAGCTATTTTAATTAATAGATATGCAAGTATTAATTATAGTTAGCACAGTATTAAAAGTAAATAAACATGGCAAATACAGTAAATACAATTACAATCAATGTTTTTGTAAATATGACAACTTTAAATATAGTAGTAGTTACGAGAGCTCGAGTATGACTCAGTTAAGTAAGCAACAAGAATTAACCAATAAGATTTACCTATCTCTGTCACACTTTGAAGAAATGTATAATAGCAAAGAAATAGCAACTAATAATATGTCTATCCATGTTTTCAATGCAACGTGTGTCGGTTTTAAAACCATATATTCACTATCATCAGCTGTTCATTGTAACGTAACCTAAAATTTGCGCATTGTTCCTTTTCGACTTTATTCTGATATATTATTATTAAAAGTAAAAACAGTTCTTATTAGTTAGTGGTTTAAGATGTCGCTTACTAATAAATCTTTAAAAAGTCAAACACAACTTATGTTGTTGAATGTGCTTAAATACCTATATTGAAAATGAAAGTGAACGAGGTGGATGCAATGTACCATTAACATCGATAGTACAAGTACGGTATATCTACAATTTTAAATATGTGAATTCTCTAAAATTAATGTTATAATTAGCGAACTGCGGAGGCATGTGGTGTTTCAACTTACGCCGTTACTTCTACAAAGAAACGGATGGCAGAAGCATTAAAACAAGGTAAATCGGTTCCTACCAGCCCATAGAAAAAACTTACACGTCTTTGCAAAAAGTCTGTTGATATAGATGATCACATAAAAGATTTTGTCAAGAGAACAATTTATCAAATGCATTCTAAATGTAAGTATTGATAAACAAATTTTATTCACCGAATAATTATGCTGTTAATGTTTGTTTCAGTAATGCCAGTTACAATTGCTACTTTACAAAAACAATTAAAGGACAATGACGTGTTTAAGTTTAGTATTAGTAGTTTAACAAAACTATTACAATCTCTCGGTTTCTCTTTTAAAACAGAAAATGGTCGTATTGGAACGATTCTAATAAACAAAATATAAGAAAAAAGCAATTAGGTGAAGAAAAAAAGTAAATAAATGCATGTTAAATTATTATAATCCTTACATAGAATATATTTTAGGTTTATTGTTCTTAGCGCTGGTAATAAGGATGGTTTTATTGAAAATACATCCTTAATATTTTCTTCAAAATCCAAGACCGACGATTATCATGATAACACGAGATCAGATTTATTTACGAAATGGTTTATTGAACAACTTTTACCAAATTTGCACCAGCCAAGCATTATTATATTAGATAATGCCTCATATTACTCAAAATTAGTTGAAAAATTAACAACTGCCTCTTGGAAAAAGGATGAAATTAAGTCATTTTTAATCAAACACAATTTACCGAGGATTTGTTAAAGAACGAATTACTTTTTATTGCATCTGAAGCGAATATTACTAAAACTTTTGAAATTGACATGATAGCTTATCAGTATGGTCATAAAGTTCTTCGACTGCCGCCCTACCATTGTCAATTTAATTCCATTGAATTAATATGGGCAAAATGTAAGGGTCATTACGATAAAAACATAGGTAGTGAAGGATATGGAGATGAAAAGGTTTTAAGTATGTGGGAAAAATCTTTAAGGTGAAGTGGGGTAAGAGGGACCCAGAATTTTAAAAGGTTGACTTTAGCAGTCTATAAAAAATAGCTAAATAGTGCTAAAGGGCTAAAAATTGAATGAGTAGTACCTGGTTATGTTTACTTTAAAATTCTATGCTTAAAATAATTATTTTTCCATTGTGCCGCCTAAAAAAATTTTTTTTGTAATACATGCCGTTAGGTCCCACTTACCCCGGTAGTTTGGGCAGGTGGAACCTGCGCCTGAAAACCTAATTAGATCTATGGATATACAGACGGGGGCAAGAGAGAATGTTCTTGAAAATATAAACTTTCTAACGCAATTTTGTTTTTGTTGCTCTCTTTAATAGTTTTTGAGATACACAATTTGTCGTAGGAGCTTACATGCAGAAAATAACAAGCCTCAAAATAGCATTGATTGAAAATCTTTATTAAAGTAACAAAAACTGTAGAAAAAGTACTTATTCAAAGGAACATCTAAATAAACTTAAATTTAAGCAAAATACTAAGTAAATTTTAATTGATATTATAGTTCATAAATTTAATGCTGAAGCTTAGTTCGCCTCTCCTTCCAAGGTTGGGTTCCGGCAACACTATTACTATGTCGTCGTCAGAGACTACACTTTCATTTTCTTTTTCAGGCCAGATGAAGGTTTCATTCTTATCTCCTTCCTTTTTTCTTAAAAATCTTATCTTCAATTTGTCTGCATTTTTTTCCAAAATTTGTCCCACATAGTGCTTTCTTGTTTTTTTGGTTTTAAACGCGACCAAGACCCAGTTTCTAACTCTTAGCCCCAATTGTTCTTGCAAGCCTTCATCTATTTCTAAGCAGTTTTCAGCAAAATCGTCCAAATTTTCATAATCACTTTCTGAGTCATGTAATCAAATTTCTGAATGGTTACTTTCTTCGTCACTTAAAGCATAAAATGTCTTTAAACGTTTAGATTTAATTTTTTTTTCAGTTATTTTCTTAGGTGGCTTAATATTAGACTTTACTGGCTTGGCTTTATTTTTCTTAACGTCTTCAAGTCTTTCAATTGCTTCTTTTGTGGTCAACACTTCGGCTCCTTTTGCTACTCTGGTTCTCTTAGCCTTGTTTGCGGGATCTTTAGCTTTTACCTGTCTGAGTAACAGTTGTTCAAAACTGGCCTTGCTGCTTGTTGGTGTTGACTCTTCAAAATTAGCGTTACCGATTAATGCTGTTAACGGAGGTGTTGTTTTTTCGCGCAATTTCTACAGACTGGGGTTTCTTTAAAGAGAGCCTGTGCCTTTTCTTAAAGGACAGGAACCAGTCCTCGCCCGGACAGTTGTCTTTAAAAGGTGTTCGCATGTTATTAGTTTCTATGAATTCACTGACGATCTGCAAAACTTCTTTGCGGGTTAACCCAAATCCCCACTTGTCTACCGTTTTCAAGTGGTTGGCCAATTCATTTTCTTGGGGAAGTGGAATAGCAGTTCCTCTTCCAAGTGACATACTCTTTGCTCCTCTATTTCCCTTGAGCCTATTGAAAAGCGTTGTTTTCGGTATTTTCTATAAAGTCACTGCTCGGTATAGGGTTATTTCGGCACGAATTCGTCGAAGTGCTTCTTCAAGCTGTTCTTTAGAATATGCTGTCGCTCTGTCAGTTTTTCTCACAGTTACGAACCATTTTGTCAGAATTGTCACTTGTCTCACTTTATTTCACTATTGACACCTCAGTTTTTGTCTGTGTATTTCACTACCATATAGTTTTTTCAGAATTGTCACTAGTCCTTTATTTCACTATAACACTTTCGTTTTGTCCGTTTATTTAACTGCCATGCAGTTCTGTCGACTTCAGTTTTGTGGCTTACACCTGAAAAAAAAGAACATTAAAGATCGAGGTTATTAATGGAAAAATTGTCATTGGTAGTTACTTACCCCAAAAAAGTGACATTTTAAGTGGGACCTAGCCAATCCTGAGAGTATCGACAATTTCCATTTTCGTGGATCTGAAAAAAGAACAAGATTTTTTTTACCCAACGCAACTTTCAAATAAATATTTTTGCCAGATGCTGAAATATAGGCATTAAAACACAACACTACAACCTTTAATGCTAAACAAAAATATAATACATTTTTCAAACTAATTTTTAACAGATAAATTTTTAGTTTTTTAGGGTTTTTTAAGGAATATCAGAAGAGAGTTCTATCCGACAATTACAAAAAAACACACACAAAAATATTATACATTTGTCATATTTGACAGCTCAAAGTCCCACTTGCCCCAAATTCTCACTTACCCCACTTTACCTTACACTTAGTGGATAAAAATATTGGATGCAGTGCATTACACATGCAGAGAAACTTATGGGTGAATGGTGGGACCTGCAAAAAAGATGGGATGTGATTCAACCACCAATTATTATTAATGTAGGTTTTGATAGTGCCAGCAGTGAAGCTGACAGTGATTAAAGAATTAACTATTGATGTGTACGATGTATATTTTATGAAGTAATACACTTTTATTTTGTATCGTAATAATAAAATTATGCAATGTCTATTTTGTGTCTTCTTTTCGTCAGTCATTTTTAAATTACTCCTATTTTGTTTGAACCTACGTTCGAACTGAGTTTCGTGCACCTAGTAAAGACTAGGTGTACCCAGTAGTAGGAAGGATATCAATGGGTGTACTAAACTCGAACACAAAACATAACCTCAAATTCAAATTTGTGATTGTGTTTACGGCGTTGTTTGTAAGTATTAGAGGTGCAGTTTTCTATGATGGTAAACGAATATTGTTAATAATATTCAAAAATCTATATATGTTCCTTCTTGCACTATTTTAAGAATGAATGTTATGATTAATATATAGGTTATGTTTATACACTGTTTTATATATTACTCATAGCATTGTATCTGTTTTTAAACTAAAGTAGTTCGAGTAAATTTCTAGATGTTCGAACAGACTTTACTCCAACTATTAGTGTAAATAAAAAACACGCCCATTAATTTTTATTAAAAAGAACTATGCGACATATGTTTTCTATTAGAAGTAAAATCAACATCGGAAGACACCAAGCTGCGCAAAAAAAGTGACGTCAGAGTGTAAAACTCAACCAAAAAATATACGTTTGAAAAAATAAAAGTTTAGGTTATGTTACTTCGCGTTTGTTGTTCAAGAATACAATTTTAGAAGTAAAATTTCTGAAATAATCATAAAGTAAAATAATATTTTATTGTCATAACTCATAGTTACAAAATCTAGTTTTTTTAAAATACATTTGCCAATAACAATTAATCTCCTGATTTAAACATAAGCAGAGCATTATTTATAAATCCCATTTCACCACCTAAAATAATGATAAATAGCAACATATTTACGTTATAAAATTAAATAAACATGTGTATATAACTGGTCGTCCTGCTTTCCGATAATTAGTGGTTCGAACGTATATATGCACAATGCAAAGAACGTATTTCATGTCGTTCTATTATAATCTTACGACGATCGGATGTTTTTTCCACTACACAAACCCAAGATAAGATATGATTAAAAATTAATCAGTAAACTTACCTGAAGCTCATTTTTAAAAGTAAACTTCTAAATGACGTTTTCTTTCCCGAATATCCAACTGTTTCGTCATCTTTAATGAGGTTATAAATTCCTTGGAATATTACAAAATAAAACGTTGTTATCCAACTGCTTTTTACCTGAATTGATACTTTTAAAGTTTTTGTAATTGTTCCACACAATCTTGCGAGCGTCTTCAGATAACACATGGCGTTTTCTTGCTTGAGGTGCTTGAGCGTTATGAGATATACTTGCGTCGCACATTATATAAAGAACTAGATTTGGTTACATTAATATAACATGAAATTAATAATTAAAGTAACTTACTTATAAATTCAATACAGGCAGCGGATAGTTTTAAAATAAACTGTTTTGTAGAATAAGTAATAAACAAATTTGATACGCCGGAAAAACAAAGACGTTATAAACAAAAGTTGGCAAACGATCAGCTGGAAAGTAACGTTTTTAGAGCGCACAGTACTAATATCTGTGTCATTTTCCAATCATTACTGCATCTTTATCTAGTTTAAAAATGCGTTTCTGCGCTGGTGTCTTCCGATTTTGATTTTACTTCTATTTCATTCATATGCTTTTAAGCAATGAGTCACACTCGAGCTTTCGTAATACTACTATAGTAGGTAATTTATTTAATGCTACATTATTCACTCTCACTATAATGATCTGTATCTGAATTGTTTATATTTATAATAATCGGTTCTATAGCATCCATTATATTATCGACTTCCTACATTCGTTCTTCTATTTTTATTACGTCATTTACGTAGTTTTGCCATTTAGCCGGCGTAATTTGTAAATAGGCTTCTCGAATTAGTTTTCGTATTTCATCTTCCTTAAAAGTCCTGTTATGTCCTGCTATATGTCTCTACTTCACTCCAGAGCATTTCGATTGGAATTAATTCACAATGGTAGGGTGGGTGCCTTAGAATCTTCACATCCCTTCGGTTTTCAATTTCTTCTATTTTGTAGCCATTATACTTGTTTTTGAATGTATTCACCACTTGAAGTAGCTCAACTTTTAGACAGTCTTCTTCACAAAACAAATCTTTCGACCGAAGCCATTCTTGAATCTCCTCTTTTGTTGTAGAGTTGTTGGGAATCTTTTTTAATTGTCTGCTGCGGTAAGGTGCGTTGTCCATTACCAGAACCGTTTGACCTGGTAGACTCGTACATAAGTTCTTTCCGAACCACTCTTCAACTAAATGCCCGTCCATTTCATCGTGGTAGTCCTGGCTAATTTTTTTTTCGCCAAAAAGGTCTTCTCTACTCCAGCAACAGATCCAGTTGCAGATCCTGCATGTCGTAGACCGCGAGCTGTAGGAGCTTTCAAACCCGTAGTCAGGCCCCGAAGAAATGCATCTTGATGAGATTTAATTGATGTGTCGACCCATTCTTTTCGCACACTATGTCCGATGTTAACCCACGATTCATCGAGATACACAGTATTATATCCTTCTTCACGATATTTACGAATAGCGCGTAAATACCGATGACGCCATGAGATGATTTCGTCTTTCTCGATTAAAATTGATTTTCTTCCGCGATTTTGAAACATAAAATTTATATCACGCAGCAAACGATGCAGTGTGCTTCGTGATATATCGGGGAAATTTTCGTCGCCATTTACTTTAGGTAATAGAGTTCATAGTTGGTGGCGTATTGTCCCGAAAAAACTGGTGCACTATTGTACGAATGTGTCCTTTGAATATTTCATCATACTTGTTCTCACGGCTTAAAGAAGTTTTGCGCTTCTTAGGCCTTTGTATTGGAGGTTGTAGTCCGGTGGGGGATTTGTACTCATCACGTACTTTGTAAAGTTTTTTTCGAAATACCAGTCATGGTCGACATTTTTTCCATAACTTTTATTATAAATTCATTGTTCTCGTAATGTAAATGATAATTTATAATGTTTATTACCAACTGCTTTTCTGACACTTGGAGGGATTTTTCTTGTTGCCATTTTCACAATTTCTGTCATTACGCACTATACGGTTAATACAATAATGAACACTAAAAACCAACGAAAACGCCAACACGTTCTGCAGAACACACAAACAACAATAATAATTTTATGTATGCTCCATTCTTATTTATATTAACACGATAATTACCTACCCCTAACTGTTACATTCATTTAAATAGAATTAGGTACCTTTTAATAAATGGTTAAAGGTCAGTTTAGAAAGTAGCAAAAGTTAGAAGATTATATATTCCTAACCCTCATTATTGCGCAAATTAGAAAATATTTTGTGATTCCAAAATATTTACCTTTTGGTGATAGTTGAATCTCCAATTTTCCACAATTGTATCGCTTAGTACTATTATTTAGCTTTAAAATCCATTTAAACTAAATATTATTCTATTAATTATAAATTAATGCATTAATTTATAATTAATAGAATAAACATTGTGAGTTAGAAGATCTTCGTATTTATCTACTATTAAATCTCACTGTTATATAAAATAATAAATAATATTGGTCGTGAACTTCTGCTTTTATGTACAAGTCTTAAACGCAGCTCTGCCTCTCTCTCTTTCTTACCATATAGAACTGACAACACTGGTCATAAGGTTTAACATTGGCTATCTTTCCTGTACTGTTGTCAGGCTGAGAGGGACTATAGATGTGTCTGACATGAAATCTTAAACGTCTGTTTGACTGTTTCACATATATTATTGATTTTGTTTTTACAATTTTGCTTATTTTCGTAATGAATTTGTTATAAAAGAGACTGCATAATTATCCTAAAAATAATGTTATTAAAATTATTTGATTTTTTTAATTTATATTTTGTAGATTGAAAGGTCGTGTGGTGTTCCACATCAGACATTTATATTTACAATTCTGTTAGACATAATAGTTATAATGCTAAAATAAATATAACGACAGCATAGGGGCCATTATGATTTTGTAGCTCTTTTGACATAAGTGGTAGTTCTGGTTAATATTAACATAACCTGAAATTTTGTTTGTTTTAGTATAAAGATTTAAATTTTAGTATAAATTTTGATAGGAATATGTTACTAAACCATTCTGTATAACATGAATTCATCAATACTTCTGTTATCCGCTTTGTATTATAAGTTGTCGATGTGATAGTAGCACGTTTATTAATGTTTATTGATTGTTTAAAAAAAATAATATTAAGAATACTACATTATGCGTATTTTCTGAGGAAACCATAATTCATTTCAAGTATAATTATCAATTTGATTGTCTTGTCAAATGACGTGGATATTTTTGTTGATAAGTCAAGTACAAAATTTAACTGTATTGTAATTGCTACAGTGCTTGAAATAATACTTTAAATCAATTTTAAGTGATTATGCCGAATAAACATGATGTCATAATAATTGGTGCTGGAGCAGCAGGAATAGCCGCTGGTTGTAGACTGTTGGAGAATAATTTAAAAAATATAATTATACTTGAAGCAAGAGATAGAATAGGTGGAAGAATTCATTCAATAGATGTTGATGGAAGTGCAATTGATTTTGGGGCACAATGGTGTCATGGGGAAGAAGATAATATTGTTTATACATTAGCCAAAGATTTAGATGTTCTGAGTCCTTCAAAAAATAATTATGATAACTTTAATATTTACTCTCCAACACTAATATTTGATAACGATCTTGTACAACAAATGTATCTTATAGCGGATGGTATTGCTAATGATGAAGAGGCATTGAAAGATAGTAACGAGTCTTTTGGGGATTATTTTAAAACAAGGTAGGAGTTGTACACATTAGAACAATTAAAAATACCAATAATGGATAGAAAATGTCTATAATTTTTTACTGTTAGACCCATTAGTTTACAAAACCTGAAAAAACAATAAATACTTACTAATTAATTTTTCGTGGATTATCCAAAACTTTTAATCATATGAACATTCACATTACTACATATAATTACATTCTTTGGGAAGGGTAGTTAAATGTAGTTTCCAGTGGATTTAATATTGTTTGAGAAAGTGTGGGTAGGTCTAGGTCCTTGTAGATGTAGTACGTAACCCACAAAAGACAGTTTGTAGAAATGTTTGCCTAATTTTAAACTTAATTATTTTACTAGTTGATGGATAGTTTATGAAAAGTGGTTTTAATAGACTCAGGAAATTAATATTTATTCATTTATGAGTTTCTTTTACTTCAAATCTTACAACAGTAATGTGATATGTAACTAAAAATTATATATTTTTTTATGTTACTTGCACATTATTAAATAACAACTTTAAACGTTGATTTTAATCTTCTAACCTACATTTGTATGTAGGTATAGACGTTTATACAATCTACTTTTTTTCCCTATTGTTAAATCAACTTATTGCGTCATTTTACAATGTTTTGCCAAGATCGGCTCCGATGCTTGGTTGTATGAACGACAACATGTACATACTTCAAATTTCGTGTTAATCTTGTTTTAATTTGTCCTTTGAGCTGATTAGATTTTGGGAGAAATTCATCAGCTTATGGGGGTGTTCATTAGGAACAGCTTTTATTTTTATCAAATATTTCTGAAACAGCTGTATATTTCATAGGTATAAGTATACAAACAATATAATTGTTTGATACGATGTGTAATTAAGCGGTAAAAAATTCCTAGGGTAGAATCTAAGTATTAGTTCGAATTTTTTCAGTATCTGAATGACTATTAATTTTAAAAGAAAACGTTTAGACGTTTTTTTATATAACTTTTCTTAATATAAAGAAAAATAAGTGTAAAAATTAATTAATTAGATTGAAAATGCTTAAACTGTATTATCGATAATTTATAGAAGTGGATGGCTTTGGAATATTTTTATGTTAACATTTATGTGTCTATTAACCTCTACCTGACCTGAAATTTTAAACGTTCATCTGACATAGATTAATTATTGTTTCTCTTTAACAGTGTTGTCTGTTTTTGTTATGAATTTATTAAAAAAGAGGTTGCATAATTATCCTAAAAGAATTATTAAAATTTTTTTATTTCTTTGAATTTCCACTGTGTAGGTTGGAAGGTCATGTGTTGTTCCACACCAGATATTTTTAATATAATTGTAATGGTTAAATATATTATAGCATGAAATTTTGAAAAGCAAAACGATGCTATAATGCCATTAAGTAGTTATGACAATTTTTTTGGAATTCAAAGGCAAGAGTAAAATTTACAGTTTTTAAAATCATTTGCTTTTTTGCAACAGTGCTTCAATCATAACACCTTTATAAATATTATTTAACTAGGTTTAAGATATGCATTTAGATTATGACTTATACAAGGATGTTGTTGAAGCATATGAATTAGTTTGTGACTAAGTAATTTTCCATTATTAAAACTTTTATTAAGTATATTTTATTAGTTGATTCCAATAAACCATTTATTTGATTGTACATACTATTTAAGGTAAGGTGGGGTAAGTGCGACTTAAAATACAGCGTAGCTTTCAATCGCTGTAACGCCAAAAATATTTGTTAACAGCGTCCTTCTTTTGGCAATATAATAGCTTGGACCATACTCTATACAGCGCAATAATTTTATCCAAGTTATGTTGGATAAAATTATTTAAATTTTTTGATTAGATCTACCATGAGTGCGCACGCAACGCACTTGCCCTACTAAAACGGGGCAAGAGCGTCTACGACTTTTTTCTCACGGGGTTAGTGCAATCAACTTGGAAATATATTCTTCACTGTACACGAAAATTGATCATATAAAAAATATAAAAGTTACTAACTTTTAACTGTCGAAGTAATCATCTGAAATAACTTAAATAAGTCCTGTAGACAACAACAAAAGCGCATTTATTTGAAAAAACTATAACAAATAAAAATAACTTCAGTTCATTCCTCAGATGATCAGTACTTAGCAATAAAATAAATGATTAGGTAATAAAACAAAAAAATATCATTCCAAATAGGTCCATTCAATTGGTTTGCTTTATGATTCTAAAACTTCGACGCACTTCGGAAAAACACAATTTTTTAAATCACAGTTTAGGTTGTGGCAGTTTTTCTACGATATCTAACAGCATAATTGAGCATTTATCGTTTTCATCATATTCAGAAGCATTTTTCAGCTTGCGTAAGCATGTCACTTCAGCTTCATCGTCTGAAAGTCCTGTTACGAGACATACATATTTGTAACTATTTTTCTTTCCATAAAAATTCGATAAAACGAAGTCGCCATGTTGAATTGTGAGGATTTGATTTTCATCATTATTGGTTTTGTTTTGTTCCAGTTTTGTGGACTGAAGTTTGCATTATTTTTTGAGAATCCAACAATAAAATCATTTTTCTCTTCCATTTCAACATCCAACAAATCATCGAACTCGGTGATTCTGTCACTACTAGAACCACTCGTCCAAGAATCGTAATCACTATAGCCTGAAGTAATTTTACGTGCTTTTTTCTTTTGAATAATTTTCTTCTTCTTTGTAGCATTATTTTTCTTTTTAGAAGCTTCCTTCTCTTTTGCCTGACATAATCGGCCACTATTTGTATTATCTTTTCTCGGCAGGCTTTCTCCACACAGCGAATACAGTAAGCTAATAATGTCTCCTCTTCAAGAGTGAAGGCTGTTCTCCTACCATAGGTTGAACTGAGTTTACTTCTTCGCCCTTTGATATGATCAGCAAGAGTATTTTTAGGTATATTGTATATCTTTCTAGCTCTATAGGTTGTCAACGAACCATACTTTACAAGGTCTATTGCAGTTGTAAGTGTTTCTTGAGATTATCCTGTTCATCTATTACTTTTTCGCACGTAATTCCGAACCATTGTTTAAGTAGTTATCTGAAAAAAAAACATGATTCTTTTAAGAAAGAAATACCCGAGGTAAGTGTGCTTTACCAAACGCACTTGCCCCAGTGAAAATAACTGTACTTGCCCCGACAACTAAAGTGGTTGGGGCAAGTGCGGTTTAACCAAAAAAACAAAGTATTGTTTAGACAAGAGGAAAAATACTTTCAGAATAATGAATATAACGTTAATACCTATAAACTCATCATAAATCACTTCAAAAACTTTGTTAATTTTGATGATGCTGGTCGATTATGAAAACACTACTAACTCATCTTACAACCGAAAATAACGGCGATATTTCGCACGTGTCTTCACAACAAGAACGGAGTAGAACCTCTACAGCCGGTAAAATATGTAAGAATATGTTAGTTAGATGTCCTGTCGATAGATGGCAGTGCATTATATCTTATAATGGCAGAAATTGCACTTGCCCCGTAGACGCACTTACCCCACCTTACCTTATAATATAATAGGCATAAAATTATTTGTTATTGATACTGGCTCTTTATCAACCTATGATTTCGTCTTACTTTTGGCCATGTTCTGTATATGAAACTTTGTTATAAAATAAGTACACCAATTCCAAAATGCATCAGCTATCAGAATATGTAAATGTGACAACACTGTACCTGTTCATGATACAGATGTTCGGACATTTATATGTCGTTCTTTCTGGAAGACGGCTGGGAGTGCAATAGTGTACTTTGATTGGTAAGTATTCTGACTTCGTAGTTAAGGTTTTAAATACCTACGTACTCTTATTCTTGAAGTTATTTTCAATACATCTTTTAAATATTTATTAGTTCTAGTAGTGTTTCAGTTAGTTTTTGTTATAAAATACAATCTTTTGTAAAAAATGCAGGGGTCGGTATTATATGACATTTTATGGCTCTATTACCGTGTGGTCAGTCTGTAATATATTCTAAGATAGGTAGCTTTCAAAAAAGGTTTATTATTTTAAATACAACTTGAAATTAGGTAACAAAATAACTGCACACTGGCTGACTAGAGGTATTCGAACGTATTTTTCCAATTCCAGCCCATACAAGAATAAAAGTAATATAGTTATTTTAGAAGTATCAAAGTGTATAATAAAACATGAAAAGGCAACATTGTTTACGAAATAGTATTCATCTAAAGACTATGCAAATGAGAGATATATCAAAATTGTGCTAGGTATAGCTCGTAAAATGAATGATTGCGAATTTCGGCTTAGCTCTTTATTTGGCGTGCACACTCGTAGTTTGTATTTATTTCGTTCTAACACACAATATTTGGAAATGGAGAGAATGTAATGCCACAATATTGTCGCTGCGGGTGGTGAACTAAGACGGACACTATACGTTTAAAACATCTGTATTTGTGTCAGGTGTGTTAGAAGGAGATAGGCGTCTCTTTAAAGAGTAACTTGTCTGTTGCAATCCTTTGACAGTGGTATTCAAAAGTTTATTTCGCGTGTTTGTACTAACAACTAAATATGTTATATTCCTTCAATTCATAAAAAAAATTAAAACGTAAATGAAAATATAACAATATAATTATTCTTATAAACCAAATTACCTTATAACTACTTTCTAAATTTATACATTAAAGAATGTCGGTCATTAATATATCATTGTTTTACACAATGTAGCAAAGTCTATAAACATGTATGCAAATAATTTAATTTTTTTCAAACCATTTATAATTTTAAGTTTTCAGTATTTTTACAATAAATAAAAATTACAAGTAATAACTGCAAATAAGCATGTAGCTAAATACGCAGTTTTTACTCTCCACGATTTTGTGTACCCTATTGAGGCTAACTTTTAAAGCTTCTGCGGTTTTTTTGTTCGTATAACGTATTTAGGCTAACTTTTAAAGCTTCTGCGGTTCTTTTGTGCATTGCGTCAACATTACACAGATGACCGACATTATCCTTTTTCGCGACAAAAATACTCATACGCATTGAACATGAGTTCATGGCGACTTTCGTTTAAAAACTTTCTTGGCATTTTACGGTTGTTACAACAATAGTATACAAACAGTACTAACGCAAATTTGAAATCTGTTGACATTACTCCATTGTGTAAAATAATGATATATTAATGACCCGGCATTCTTTAATGTACTTATTTACAAAGTAGTTAATTATCAGGTAATTTTGTAGTTGAAAACTATCACGAAAATTATTTAGCATGTTGTATTCAATTTAATAACATAATTGAATTCCAATTATATTTATAAAAATAAGTTATACTATATTTTCAATTACGTTTTAATTTTTTTTATAAATTGAAGGAATATAACATATTTCAGTAGTTGTTAGTTACAAACACGCGAAATAAATTTTTGAATACCACTGTCAAAGGATTACAACAGACAATTTAGTCTTTAAAGAGACGCCTAAAACAAATATTACTATCTCCTTCTAACACACCTGACACAAATACATATGTTTTAAACGTAGGTATAGTGTCCGTCTTATTTCACCACCCGCAGCGACGATAATGTAGCATTCCATTCTCTTTATTTCCAAATATTGTGTGTTAGAACGAAATAGATACAAACTAAGGGTGTGCACGCCAAGTAAAGTGCTAAGCCAAAATTAGCAATCATTCATTTTACGGACTATATTAGTTATTTTTTATACATATTTCAAACATTCATGAGTACTAGATGTGTTTTTAGTTAGTGTTTGTTTTGAGAAATGCAGGGGTTAGTTATAGAAATCATTTTATGACTCTGCTCTATTAACGTTTGGTTAGTCGGTAATACATTCTCAGATAGCTTTCAAGAGAGGTTTATTATTTTAAATACAATTTGAAAATAGGTAACAAAGTAATAATATATTGAAATACCTCTGGTCAGCACACTGGGTGACCAGAGGTATTCCGACTTATACAAAAGTTAAAGTAACATAGTTATTTTAAAAGTACAAAAGTTTATGTTAAAACATGGAAAGGTAACATTGTTTATGAAAAAGTATTCATTTAAAGACTATACAACTTAGTGATATATCAAAATTGTGCTAGGTGTTAGTTATTTTCTTTACATATTTCAAACATTCATAAGTACTAGAAGCGTTTATAGTTAGTTCTTGTTATATAAATAAAAACTTGTTTTGAAACACTGTGTGACAACACTGTACCTGTTCATGATACAGATTTTCGACCATTAATATTATACTAATAATATTAATACTTTGATCCTGGTAAGTATTCTGACTTCGTAGTTAAGGTTTTAAATACCTATTCTTACTGTTAAAGTTATTTTCTATACAAAAACATGTTTTTTTCTAAATACAAATTGAAAGTACTTACCAAAATATCAGCAAATTGGCTTTGTCTGAGGTAATCGAAAGCATATTTCAAATTCCGACCCATACAAAACAACAAGTAATAGCTATTTCATAGGTGTCAAAGTTTAAAAGTAATATTAATCGTAAAACAGCATTCGTCTAAAAATTGTATGAATTACAGTACTTAATACAAAATTTTGATAGATGAAAATTCTTTGAATTGTTTTGTTTAAGGAATAATACAGTTTTAAAAATTCCAACGTGATTTCAGTGTCGAAAATAATTTTTTTGTTCATTTATCAAGTTGTGTTACCGACCCGTAATTTGTAATTTTTGTTCCAAAGTATTTAATGGCCCCAAAATCGGAAAAACGTGTTAGATACACAGAAGAAAGCTTAAATGAAGCACTTAATGCAATAAGAAATGGATTGCCTGTGAACACAGCGTCAAAGCAATTCGGGATTTCAAAAGCGTTCTGGCGTAAAAACAAAAAAAATGTGGGGTTCAGCCTAGTTTAACATCTGACGAGAAACCAATTAGTGCAATGGATACATTGCTTAGCTGATGCTGGTTTTCCTGTTTCTAAACGACAACTTTTTGAAAGCGTGATCAACTTGATCAAACATTTAAATCGCCAAAAACTCATTTGGAATTGGAACCCTTTGTATTGGTCGATTTAAGGATTTTCTTCAACGAAATCCAACAGTTGCACTGAGAGTTGCCCAAAATCTGACCGCGAGTCGATCGAGTCTAAACGAAGATAAGACATTGGTTCAGCAAGGTATATAATTGTTTTGAAGTCAATAACATAATTAATGTTCTCAAGGATGATTCTCACATTTTCAACTATGATGAGACGGCATTCTTCTTGTGCACGAGAGATAAACAGGTTTTAGTCAGGAAAGGTCCGAAAGCTGTTTATACGAAAAGCTAATGATGAGAAAGACTGCCTTACAGTATTGGCCACTGGGGAATTACAAATGGGAAAATCCTTCCACCAATGGTTCTGTTTCCATACTTAAGGTTACCAAAACATCTTGCTTCATGTGTACCAAAAGGATGGGGACTCAGATATACTGAATCCGGTTGGATGACCTGTGAGGCGTTCTTAGAATATATGACAAACTGTTTTAGTTGATGGTTGTTGGAAAACTCAGTAGAGCGATCAGTTGTGTTGTTTTTAGATGGCCACATATCTCACTTTTCTTTAGCACTTAGTGAATTTTGCCAAAAAAAGAAGAAAATTATACTGGTTGCTCTACTTCCCAATTCAACTCATTTATTGCAACCTTTGGACTACTTCAAGACGGTTAAACAAGAATGGTGTAATACTATACATGCATTTCGAATATAAAATGGGCAACACAAAATTAAGAGAACAGATTTTCAAGGACTGGTGAAACAGTGTTTTGACAAAACTCTCAAAATGGATAGTGAGGTGTTTCGAGTGGTTATACATATAATATTAATTCAACTTTGGTACAAAGAATACACGTGCTATGAATACAATACAGATTTTTTTATATCCTGAACATAGCTACTTACTTAATCTAAAATAACTGCCGTGTTGCCATAACTATTCCTAAAGTAATAGATATTTATGCATTAAGGGCATAATCAGAAGATTATGGCTCGAGGGAATGTTAAAAGCCCGACGCCAAGCGGAGGGCTTTTATATTCCTGAGAGCCATAATCTACAATTATGCCCGTGGTACATACAATGTTTTATTTTATTTTGCACCATGAAACTGGAACAAAATTTTAAAAAGATTCAGTATTTTCGGCAAGTTTTTAAATGCAAATGCAGTGAAATAAAGTCGACAGTAGGCTAATTTGTTGTTACTAATATAATATAATACAATTTCACATCCATCCAACTGTATTTTCAATGTTTATAAAGAATAAGTTTCATTACTATTATTTCTATTAATAAAGGTTGTATAGTAAGGTTGTTGTTTCAATAATTCTTTCAACTTACAAATATATTTGTCTAGTCCAGGCCAGTAAAAATAAGACCTCTCTAAACTTTTGGTTTTAGTAATACCCGAATGAGAGGTATGTAATTCACGTAATATAAATTTCTTACAACTATTTGGAATTACAAGTTTATGTCCTAACATTATTAAGTTACCTTCTATATTTAATTCTGATTTTTTGTCAAAATACTTTTTCATATCGCTATTATCTTTACTAGGACTACATCAAAGTCAAAATTATTTAAAAATACAGCCCAACGCTGCAATCTTGCTGCAGCTACTATCGGAATAAACTTGTTTTTCCAAAAATAGATAAAAGTGGTTTATGCTCTATGGCTAATACAAACTTATTACCAAGCAAATATTGGGAAAACTTTTTAACAGCATTAGCTATCGCTAAAACCTCTTTATCTATAAGAGAATATGAAGCCTCAGCTTTAGTCAGCACACGTGATGTAAATGGGATTGCCTTTTCATCTCCCTTATCATATAAATGAGCTAAAACTGCACCTATCCTATATTGAGATGCATCACATGATAATTTAATCTTTAAATCGGGATTAAAATGAGTTCAGACGTTGTCAGACAATAATTCTTTCTTAACTTTTAAAAATGCATCCCCACAACGCTTTGACCATTTAAATTTAACATTTTTTTGTTCTAATTCATATTAACGGTGCTATAATTATAGCTACATTTTCTATAAACTTCCATAATAGTTAACCATTCCGTTGAATGCTTTCATTTGAGTGACATTAACCGGTCTAGGTACTTTCTGAATAGCTTTGATTTTATTGTAGTGTTTATGAAGCCCTTTTTTTATCAATTATATAACCCAGATAACTAATTTGGTCCTGAAAAAATATACATTTATTTAGATTTAAAGTGATACCGGCATTATACATTTTTTTAAAAACTGCATCTAGATTTAAGAAATGTTCTTTTTGGTCTTTCCCAGCTACATCATCAAAAAAACTACAGACTCCATTTAATCCTTGTAACAACTTATGCATTCGTTGTTGGAAAATACCACATGCTGTTTTAATTCCAAATAATAGCCTTTCGACTAAATATACCCCCTTAGGCGTGCTCCACGCTAAAATTTGTTTTGATTTTTCATCTAGAGATAATTGGTTATATGCCATGGATAAATCTAATTTAGAAAATGACGTTCCTCTCCTTAATGCATTGAATATTTCGTCGACTAACGGTATGGGTAATTAAAATTTTCAATATATTTGTTGACCGTAACCTTATAATTAGCGCAAATTCTAACTGTACCATCCTTTTTTAAAACAGGATCTAATGGTGTACCCCATTGATTATTGTCAACTTTAGTAATAACTCCTAATTTTTGCAATCTTTCTAACTCACTATTAACTTTTTGCTTAAAAGCATAAGGGACATTGTAAGGCTTAACGAATATAGGCGTAACATCTTTATGGAAACTTCACAATTTTTAAGTTTACCCAGTTTCTTGCTCAACATCTCGTTATAATTTGACAAAATTGTTTCTAAACTTTCATTGTAATTGTCAGACAATTTATTCAAACATTCATCATTACTTTTGCACCTTAATTCCTAACATACTTAATAAATCTCTCCCTAAGAGAGGTGATGCTCCGTTTTTTATAACTAAAACATTTCATGCAACAACAAATCGATTATGTTGAAAATTTAAGTAGATTGATCCCAGTGGAATGATTTCCTTACCATCATAGCATTTCAACTTAGTATTGGTCTGAACTATACTTAAATGAGAAACATATTTAGCATACAAGCTCTCCGGAATAACTGTTAAGCTTGCACCTGTATCATTTCCAAATTCCATTGGTACATTGTTAACATTTATAGAAACTCTAATTAGTAAAGTGTCTGAATCATTTTCAACACTAAATAAATTATATAAAGATTCACCCATTTCCTCATCTAATGCTAAAAGAATTTGATCTTTCGATTTACATGCACCTTTTATATGACCAAAAGAAATGCATTTAAACTTTTTATACTTACAATACTTAAAATTGTGCCCAGATTTGCCACATGTATAACATTTTGGATTTGGTTTATCTAAAATAGAAGAAACACTGCTATTATTAGCTTCAGAATGTCTTCAATTCGAAACTGTGTGCTCTGCTTTTAATGATCCAGATTTCTTTTGTTGCCGATTGTTGAAGCATTTCAAGCCAAACGTTTCTTCAACCTTCATCTTTGAATTTAAAACAGTTTCCTTACTTATAGCAAGCTTTTTCACGTCCTCCAAAGTTTTACTTAAACAATCTTCCTCACAGAGTCTGTCTAAAATTTTTCCTGGATGTAAGCCAGTGACAAACTTGTCCTTTACTGTGTCTTCCAACCTAGTCCCGAAATTGCAATTGACGGCTAATTTCTTTATTCGCACAAACCATCCACTAATAGATTCATTTCTGTTTCGCCTTGCATTATAAAATTCACTCCTCTCCTTAAATATCGATACTGCCGGTGTGTAATGTTTCTTCAGCATCTCACATAATTCGGTGTACAATTTATCCTTGGATAAAACAGGATCACAGAGATTTCGGAGAACCTTATAACCAGGTGTTATACGTCCTACTATGGCTTGATCATAAGCAGTAGAAGTTTGGTCGGTTGCCATTTTCCACGTATGAACAATATATATTTTCGTCGCCAAATGAGGTGTTTCGAGTGGTTAATGTAGGCGGTGTTAAGTTCAAATAAAATAAAAAATCCAGTTATAAACTCAAAAATATTAGGTATTTAATACCTCGATAAGTGTTCAAACGTCCTTCCGTCACATTCCAAACAGTCTTCCAATCTTGTTCTGGTGTATACAGCTGCTGCTTAGATTTCCTCAGCTGGTAGTTGAAGTGCAACTCAGATCTGTTTTCTATGTCAAATCTTGTTGGTGGAGTTTGGAATACAATGTCCTTCGAGCGACCCTTTAAGTAGAATTCGAGACACGTCAAATCGGGCGACTTGGCCGCCAAGGAAATAGGCTTCCCCTTCCTATTCAGGGTTCTTGAAAATACTCATTAATATGGTGTCGCACGTTAAGGGAAAAATGTCCAATGTCACATCTTCTAACGGGCCTGGCAACTTATTTATTAAAAACTCCAAGAAGAGATTACCAGTTAGCGCACGATCAAAAAAAAATGGGGACCGATCATTTTGCGCCTATAATGCCACGCCACACGTTTAGCCTCCAGCGGCCTTCTTGCACTTCTTGCATTCAATATGGATTTTCAGCAGACCAATAATGCATATTGTGCATGTTTACCTTACCATCACTATTAAAAGTAGCTTCGCCGGCCTATAGAATTTAATAAAACATCCATTGGCAAAAATTTATTCTGAGATTAAAATCATCTTCGTTTAGGGCCTGGTGCTAAATTATGTAGTAGGTGTGCAGTCTAAAAATAAAAAGTAACGCACATATCGTACACTGTGTGTCTATTAAAAAGGATGTGCTAATGAAATTATTTACCTGTGGTCTTTTAATATATTTTTAACAGTAGTTGGAGCTATTCCCAATTCTAAAGATAATGCCCTAGTTCCATTATGTCTATTAAATTCTATGTAAGCTAAGACATTAATAATATTTTCTTGCGCCCTTCCAATGCGGAGCCTGCTAAATCTAGGACGATGAAACTACCAGTATCGCGTAGTGCCGAAAAATTCTTCCATAATGGTGGGAAGAATTAAACTACGTCTAATAAAAGTTTGACGTTTCTATGCAATGTTATTTAAAAGTTTGTTTTTTGTTTCCGCGGCTTACTACTAAACATTGATTAGACATTCCAAGACAAAGCGCTAGATGGCGGTATTTATTAATTGAGAGCGTTTTATTTAAAGAAACATATCTATAGTAGCGCCGGGGAGAGGTGTTTCATGGCGGACTCGAGAATGGGAATATAATTATTACTGTGAAATGCATCTGTTTCGCTTTATCTTAGTGCGAAGTTCCCACTTAAAGAAAGACGGGTTATATAATATACGTCTGCTGTATATTTTAAATGCAGGACTTAAAAACGTATGTCGATTCTAAAGTCAAAGCGCATGATGCTGTCAAGATATCTTCTTGGCCATTTAACCTCAAATTGTTTTTCGTATTTCGTTTCGTATAATCGCATCGTGTTTTGACAGCGCGGCTTAAATTTGAAAATAACCTAGAAACATTGACGATGTTTTGTTGGTATTCGAAATTACTAACTATATGAACCAATAACAACATACGTTTTTAAATTCTTGAACCATGCTTTACTAAAAGTTGAGTCATAAGACTCCTCTCGCCGACCCGACCATACCTACTATATCTGTGTAAAATGAATAAAATTAGTTTAAGGAAAGTAAAAAGTTTAAGGTAAGGGAGTAGATAAGCGGAAATCGAAGCAGAAGTTTTATACACCCGAACAAGATTGGAATATGACGGAAGGCAGTTTGAACATTTATCGAGGTATTAAATACCTAATATTTTTGGGTTTAAAATCGGATTTTTGATTTTATTTGAACTTTACAGTGTGAGTCACGTTAAAATTAAACTTTAATTTCGCTATAACTGTAAAACTAACAACAATATTAAAATAAATCTTGTATCATTGTTTTGACAAATTTAATTTACTTTTTGATTTTGACATAATTACCTACACCATTGCAATTTAAATTTTAAAGTAAAAGCTTAAAACCTTATTTTTTATTCTTAGCGCCCCCTAGCGACGGTGATAGTCATTAAAAATCATTGTTGGTCCTTAATTCGATTAACAACTATCTCTTTAATATGAGACCAACATTTATCCAATTCGACTCAGCAAAACCAAACTTCGTCAATTAAAGTGTTAAAGATCTACATTTCGCTATAACTTTAAAACGAGCAAAGATATCAACTTGCGGTTTTTACGTTTTTCTTGCAAATTTAACCTACTTTTCGAATACGATATCAAAAATATACCGCGTGATTTAAATTTTCGGAGTAAAATGAAAAAAGAAACTGATATAACAAATTGCGCCCCCTAGCACCTTTGTTAGGAACTATTGTGTAGCAATGGGAACGGCAATTTAAAATATCTACATTTGTCTTCCAAACAAGCTTTATTTTACTAAAATTGGATAAATGGTTTAGAATTTACAGTAATTTTAATTATTACACATTCAATAGCTTCTCCCACTCTTATTATGGCCAGTACGCAAAGGTATATCTTTATATAGGAGTTTTGGGAGAAATTTAGAATTTTATTATTTAATTTTTAATTGCGCCCCCTAGCGGTGAAATATGGAACTTCAAAATAATTTCCAGCATTTTCTCATGGGCACATTAAACATTTAAAATTTGTTTCCCATTGTCAGTTGACAGGTCCTGAGATACAGCCGCTTACCTCTCTTATTGGCCCACCTGTTACAAAAAAGTAATTTTTTATAGGATATCATTGACAAAGTAGTTCTTAAAATGAAAACCTATAGGAACCAGAAGAAAAAGACTGATTTAGTGAGGTTTGTTGATAATAGTGTTAACCCTGGAATACTACTATAATTTTATTAGACGCTAATACTATTGTGTCGTAAATTTTACGACACTTCAAGAAAACGCAAAAAAAATGAAGTTTACGTTTTATTTTTTTCAATATAACAATGGATTTTTATTCTACAGTCGTTTGATAACAGATTTTATCGATTTACAAAACAGAAACATTTAGTCGTGCGAACACTCAGTGCACCATTTTCCGCGGTGTTCCCCGCAAATTGGGTGTTTGCATTGTGGGCAGTAATTAGTAGTCATGCGTCTTATTCGGCTGGGGCAGTAAAAACACATAGCTCGTTTACCCTCTGTATATGATTTCCTATTAGGACTAACGTCGATTTTAAGGATTTCTCCTATGGTCTGGCGAAGACCACGACGCAGATTTTTGACATCCAATCTTTGTTCCATCCAAGGCCTGGCAAGCTGATGACTTAGATCAATCATAAACTGGTAACGTCGAAGGGGTTTTTTGTTTTTCTTCATATTATTATAGCAATACAAAATATAGGCATTAATACAAGTAGCATTAACCATTCCATAAAAAAACGCAAAGCGGCCAACGTCTTGTTTTCCTACTACAAGACATATTTGAACACATCTGGTCAAAAGTGTCCACTCCAGATTTCGTCTCATTGTAATTCAAAATTATCGCCGGTTTTTTATTCCTTTCCGAAATTTCAGCCCCTTCATGCATAGTCGATAATAATAACACAAGCTTATTTTTTTTTAGGCATATAAGACACTAGTGTCTTGTTCTTGTCAAAGCAGAAGATCGATGAAAAAATTTCTCGCCCCCTTTACTTCCAACATTTCCGGAGGAATTTCTTTCTTATTCTTTCTAATTGTTCCGATAAGGGTGAGTTTATAATGATCTAGAAGTTCGTCTGCTAACGGTACAGAGGTGAACCAGTTGTCCATGGTTACATTTCTGTTGCTACCATGGACAGATTTGGTTAATTCTTTCACATAATATTCTGACAAAGGTAACCCGCCTGTTTCTGTTGACTTTCCCAAATAGGGGCTGGCGTCAATCATGTACTTTGAGGCAGAATCACAAAGCATCACAATTTTTATGCCGTATTTTGAGGGTTTAGAAGGAATATACATCCTGAACGGACATCTCCCTCGAAAACCTAAAAGCTGTTCATCTATTGTCAAATATGACGAGGAAGTGTATGACGTTCTGCATTTTGTAATGAAAGCATCCCATATTTGACGAATATGCGTAAACGTATCTTTCTTCACCCTTTCAGCTCTAGTTGATTTATCGTCAAACCGGATACAGTTTATCAAGAAAATAAATCGCTCGCAACTCATACATGACTTGTAAAATGATCCAGATATTGTAGAATCAAACATCTGCTTCGCATTCAGATGATTGTCTTTCTTTACAGCTGACATAACCAAAATAGCAAGTAAGGCTAATAATTCTTTTTTTACCAATGCTGACACAAATGATGTATTATCTATGTAATTCTTAGATTGCTTGGCGATTTCTTCGTTAGTGTGCTGAATAATTGGCTGTAAAATTTCATCCGAAAAAAAAAGTGAAGAAAATATTCTGAAATATTTGAATATCTCTCAACCTCAACTTTAGATCCTGCCACAAAATGAATGATATTTCGCTTAGCCGTTCGCTTAGATCTTTGTGGAATTTTAGTAGACCACTTGTGTCCGTTTCTTCCTTGAAGACTTGTCGATTTTTCAGGTATTTCGCAACGCTTTCTTTTGCTTGCACCGCATAGATTAGCCAGCGGCATATTTTCAGATGAACTACTGCTTTCTTCGTTTGATGTTACCGAATTTTCAGATAATTCAACTGTTGCTTCCAGTTTCCTATGTTCAGGTATCCCAAAAGTATCTTCCATAATCATGATTTCTTGAACATCGCTATCACTGGACTCATTTTCAATTTCAAGTTGATCTATTTCTTCCCAATCACTTCCCATATCCTCAAATAAATCCAAATTTGAATCTTCTTACCCTTTCATTATCTTTTCAATTTCATTTTGTATTTCTTGTCCGCTCATAGCCTTACTACATGACGCCATTTTCTTCAAAGAAATAATATTCAATTTATACAGAAAAATTATGTAAATAATAATCTTACTTGGAAAATATTAATTCCGCCTCCTTAGAAAAAATGTACTTTAATACTATTCACTCGTAAAATTTACGACGAAGCCTCCGAAACACTAATAAGGCAATACAGACCAACCGATGTTTATGCACGTAAATCAAGAACAATACTAACTAGGAAGGTACTGAAAGGCGGGCTTTAAAATAATAATCGCATCCTTACGAATTTGGACGAACAAAACCGAGCGTCGTAAAATTTACGATACTGTAGTATTCTAGGGTTAAAGACTGTAACATAACTAAGTTTAAAAACTAGAGAAACATGAATAAGTATAAAGTGAATCACTTAAACAGAAAAGTAACAAAATAAGAAGATTTATGTAACTTTTCTTGCTATAAAATTTAGCGACGTTAACATTAACGACATTATTCTTAAGTTACCAAAACCCATTATACATTAACCTACTTAGCTGCGATATGTTCATCTGTTTAGATAATTGTCATTTTTGGTTTCAAGTTCTTTATTTGCATTTGTCACAGTTACAATTTCTTCTTTAATTTGTTGTTTTTTCCTTCTGAAGCTCAACACCAGCATTATTGGAAAACCTTAAAACAAATTTTGTTAATAAAATTATTAATTCACTTGTTTAAAAGGGATTTTACGGTACGATTTCAACACTTAATGATGTCATCTAGTGATATAAGTGGAATCTGGAATTTGAATAACATTTTCGAAAAGAATCAAGGTAATTGAAAAACACGTGTTGAAATTTTTACGTTTAATATAAATTAAACAACCCAAAGGAAATAGCATGATTTTTTTCTTAATCGCCGTAGCTGTGATGTGTGTTATCTGCTCGGATAAAGCTACTTTTAAATTAAAATATTTATGTTTTGGGTATTAAATAGTGTATTTTTATTTCTCTTTTATGTGAAATTAAATGTTTCAATAGTTAGAGTTATCGTTTTCAGTAAATGGTAATAGCTTTAAGAATTAATTCAGATGTCGATATAAATTTATGAAATATGAAAACGGAAATATACGCCTGCTATTCGATCACACAACAACAGGTAAATAATTAAAGTTCATTCGTTTGACTTATCCCGATGATATCATGTATGCATTAAATCACGAAGTGACCGTCGTCTGTAATTTAAAACAAAAATATGAGCACTGATACCAACCTTTCCACAGAACAACTTTCCTTTATTTGCTTATACGTTGAGGTTAGGTACGCTCGCCGGTTGGTTTGTTTCTTCGTTTATTCATTCCTTCTTGAGTTAATATTGTAAAAGATCAGTTCTTTTCGGAACCACATTACTTTCTAGTGTTCATTTAAGGTAAAGATTAATTCGTTTTACAGAAAGAGATAACATTTATGTTTTCATTTGTTGCACAACAACATGCCTCGTAGGTCAATTACCGTAGACGAATTGATCCATAGCTTAGTCGAATACTTTAATAAAGAAAAACAGAACAACGGGCCCTTATCACCATTAACAGCAGTGCATGCAAGGGTTAGTGATGCTTTGAAAATTGACACCTAAACTATTTCTAATGCTTTACGACGACATCAAAATCAAGAAGAAAACAAGGAAAATGAACCTCAACGAAAAAGTCTAAAAACAAAAGACATGGATCAACGACAAAAAAGTGAAATCCGTACTACAATTTACAACATGTATATTAACCATGAACATGTGACATTAGATACGCTCTTAAGAAAAATTAAAGAAATAGGTATCGTTGAGTGTAAAAGGACAAGCCTCTATCACGTTTTGTTGGACATTGGATTTCATTTCAAGCAAACTAACAATAGAAAAGCTCTTTGCGAAAAAACTTCAATAGCATCGATGAGGTTAAAATTTTTGAGAAGTTACATCGCTTATATGAAACAAGATATCTACAAGCAGTTCGTTTATCTCGACGAAACACGGATATTTGCAAAAGGAAGCAACAAAAGAATACGGCAAGATTCCAGTTCAAAATACTTTAAGAATCTTGGTGGGGAAGGCAAACGTTATATAGTTCTACATGCTGGAACAGAAGATGGCTTTGTGGAAGGAGCAGAACTTATATTCTCTACCACAAATAAAAGCAACGATTATCACGATTGTATGAATTCGGAAAACTTTGTTAAATGGTTAACAAATCAACTTTTGCCAAACTTAACAAAGCCATTTACAATCATTATGGATAACGCTCCGTACCATTCACAAATTGTCAATCGCCAACCAACTACAAATTGGAAAAAAGAAGAAATTACAGAGTGGCTTAGGGGAAAAAAAATTACTCATCAAAAATAAGCATCTAAAACGTAATTACTACATATAGCAAAGCTACATAAGGAAGAGAAACAATATTTGGTCGATAATATTATTAGAGAACATGGACACGAAATTTTACACTTGCCTCCTTACCACTGTCAATTTAACCCAATAGAAATGGTATGGGGAATAAGCAAAACTTATGATAAACACATTGGAAGAGATGGTTATGGGGATGATAATGTCAAACAGATGTGGAAATAAGCGTTAGAAACAGTTTCACCTTCAGTTTGGTTAAAAACGATTAAACATGCAGAAGCTGAAATTCTAAAGTCTTGGGAACAAGAAAACGTTTATGATGTCAAGTAAATCCAATTATTATAAATCCAAACGATAACACAGATACAGAAGATGAAGTGTAGTGAACATTTAATTTCTTGTTTCTAATTGAATTCTTAACGCAAACAGTTTCCTCCAAAAACTTAATAATAATCTATAATAACATATAATGTATGTTATTGTACAGTAACATTATAATTTATAACAATAAATTATTTTCAACACAGTCATGTTTAAATGTGAATGGACAAATTTACGTTTTATTACATTATTGGTTATATTGTGTTTGAAAGGATACTTTGAATAAGTTTAAAAAAGTACTATAATTCAATTACATTAAATACACCAATAATTTTGAATTGCAGTATAATAATCTTCTACACAAACAAGTGTATAAATAAACACCGATGACTGAAATTATCATTACATATTTTGCAATTCGAATGTTTTCTCAAAGTATAATGATTAGTAGCGTTCCTAAAAAATTCAATCTTTATGAATAAATCAAATAAATAACCATTAACTCACAAATGTATTGCCGTCAAAGATATATAATCGCCACTTTTATGTAGAAAAGTATTGGAACAATTACTTCCTTTCTTTGGAAGAATTCATTGGTCTTAACCTACAAATACCTATTTACAAAATTTTTACATTTTAGAATATATAATAACTTACCAAAATTCATCTGCTACTTAAGTTTTATTGAAAATAATATGCTTTTATGTGCGTACATCTACGATACGTAAATAAAACTTTTGTCTTTTATTTGCAAACGTTATGACATTTATATTTATGTGAAGTAGTTAAGTTAAAGTTGGTAATGTTGGTATCAAAACTGTTCGTATAAAGAAAACTTAATTTGTTGTTAACGTTATCCTTGTTAGTTACTTGAGTTAATAAGAGCCATACAAAACGACACTCTTGGAATAATACGTTAGCTAATAGTGTACATTGTATTCAATATGTAGAAAAGGATAGTCATACACAAGTGCGCGTTTGATTCATCGATCAATCGGGATAAGTTAAACGAATGTCCTATACAGTGTTGCTATCAGTGCTACTGTAAATGATATGGATTATACAGAAAAATCCACGTTGAAGTAAAGTGTTACAAATAAAAACTTTATTTCTGAGATAAACTCGTTAAAAGGCACTCTATAGAAATCTTTTATTCAATAAATAGTGCCTTAGATTTTTAGGTTTAGGTAGTTTAGTTCATATTAAGCGTAGAAAAATCCAATCAAGTGTTTTTCAATTAATCTGACTCTTTTCGGAAATGTTATCCAAATTCCAGGTTCTACTTATATGCTAGGCGGCTTTAGTAATAACCTTAAACATAAAATTTACATAACCGTAAGAGATTACATTAATGTAGATGTAGAAATAAGTAAATAAACGTATATAACGTTGAATTAAACAGTTATTTATCTCAAATAAAGCAGAAAATTATACTTAATACGCATGATATATTATATATATATATATATATATATATATATATATATATATATATATATATATATATATATATATATATATATATATATATATATATATATATATAAACAACATAGCTTTACCTAGGTGAAATTATATATAACCCAGAAAAATTCCCGGACACTTATAGTTATAAACAAATATAAAGTGTCCAGGATTTTTTCTGATGTATTATACAGAATTTACTAGAAAGTTATGAATGTGGAGTAAAATGCGTAAATTAAATTACAAACGCCACAACATTTTCCCTGCTCTCGAAAATGAAAAGCTGAATAAGAGAGAAGAGACTTCGGTATTATTAAATTAGTTAAAGTAACTCAACTCATGTTACCGATAGGCTGTTGTAGAGCTTGGGAGTTACGATGTAGCAGCTGCAGGTGTTACTGAAATTTCGTTAACACGTTGTCTTATAAGTGCTGAAAGAGTACCATAAAATTTTTTTGATTCAACTAAATTAATGGTTGCATCAACAATGAGTGCAATAATGTTGAAATTGAGCTTCGGTCACAAATAAAGAAACAAAGAAGGAATTAAACTGTGGAAAATGCAAATAAACTTGATACCGAAAATGGCAATTTCGATTCATATTAATTCATTTTCATTCATCTTAATTCATCTTAATTCATCTTAATTCACCTTAATTCATCTCAATTCATCTCAATTCATCTCAATTCATGTCAATTCATCTCAATTCATCAATTCAATTCATCTCAATTCATCTAAATTCATCTCGATTCATCGCGATTCATCTCGATTCGTCTCGATTCGTCTCGATTCGTCTCGATTCGTCTCGATTCGTCTCGATTCGTATCGATTCGTCTCGATTCGTCTCGATTCGTCTCGATTCGTCTCGATTCGTCTCGATTCGTCTCGATTCGTCTCGATTCGTCTCGATTCGTCTCGATTCGTCTCGCTTCGTCTCGCTTCGTCTCGCTTCGTCTCGCTTCGTCTCGCTTCGTCTTCGTCTCGTCTCGTCTTCGTCTCTTCGTCTCGATTCGTCTCGCTTCTCTTTCGTCTCGCTTCGTCTCGCTTCGTCTCGCTTCGTCTCCATTCGTCTCGATTCGTCTCGATTCGTCTCGATTCGTCTCGATTCGTCTCGATTCGTCTCGTTTCGTCTCGATTCGTCTCGTTTCGTCTCGATTCGTCTCGATTCGTCTCGATTCGTCTCGATTCGTCTCGATTCGTCTCGATTCGTCGCGATTCGTCGCGATTCGTCTCGATTCGTCGCGATTCGTCTCGATTCGTCTCGATTCGTCTCGCTTCATCTCGCTTCATCTCGCTTCATATCGCTTCATCTCGCTTCATCTCGATTCATCTCGATTCATCATAATTATTCTTCATTCATCTTGATTCATCTTGATTCTTCTTGATTTATCTTGATTCTTCTTGATTCATCTTGATTCAGCTTGATTCACCTTGATTCACCTTGATTCAGCTTGATTCACCTTGATTCACCTTGATTCGTCTTAATTCATCTGAATTCATCTTAGTTCATCTTAATTCATCTTAATTCATCTTAATTCATCTTAATTCATCTTAATTTATCTTAATTCACCTTAATTCATCTTAATTCATTTTAATTCATTTTAATTCATCTTAATTCATCTTAATTCATCTTAATTCATCTTAATTCATCTTAATTCATCTTAATTCATCTTAATTCATCGTAATTCATCTTAATTCATCTTAATTCATCTTAATTCATCTCAATTCATCTCAATTCCTCTCAATTCATCTCAATTCATCTCAATTCACCTTAATTCATCTTAATTCATTTTAATTCATCTTAGTTCATCTTAATTCATCTTAATTCATCTTAATTCATCTTAATTCATCTTAATTCATCTCGATTCATCTCGATTCATCTCGATTCATCTCGATTCATCATAATTAATCTTCATTCATCTTGATTCATCTTAATTCTTCTTGATTTATCTTGATTCTTCTTGATTCATCTTGATTCAGCTTGATTCACCTTGATTCGTCTTAATTCATCTTAATTCATCATAGTTCATCTTAGTTCATCTTAATTCATCTTAATTCATCTTAATTCATCTTAAATTATCTTAATTCATTTTAATTCATCTTAATTTATCTTAATTAATCTTAATTCATCTTAGTTCATCTTAGTTCATCTTAATTCATCTTAATTCATCTTAGTTCATCTTAGTTCATCTTAATTCATCTTAATTCATCTTAATTCATTTTAATTCATCTTAATTCATCTTAATTCATCTTAATTCATCTTAATTCATCTTAATTCATCTTAATTCATCTTAATTCACCTTAATTCATCTTAATTCATCTCAATCCATCTCAGTTCATCTCAATTCATCTCAATTAATCTCAATTCACCTTAATTCATCTTAATTCATCTTAATTCATCTTAATTCATCTTAATTCATCTTAATTCATCTTAATTCATCTTAATTCATCTTAATTCATCTTAATTCATCTTAATTTATCTTAATTCATCCGAATTCTTCTTACTTCATCTTAATACATCTTGATTCACTTAGATTCATCTTGATTCAGCGTGATTGATCTTGATACTCCTTGATTCACCTTAATTCATCTTAGTTCAGCATCCTGAGCTGCAACTCCTTGACAGTAGGCAACCACAGGCAGGTTGAATGTATCTTAGCCCATCTTAATAGCCGGATTCTTTTCAGAATTTTCAACCCCATGATGACATATTTATGCTCCTCGCCCCGTGATTACCCTTGGCAGTAAGAGGATTTTAAGGACCATAATAAATAAACACATTTTAATTACATCTCAGAACAATCTCAAGACTTATCGTCTTTGTTTATGTCTGATTGAGATTGCACGCACATGCACCTAACACAAAGAACTCCAACTGAATCAGCCCACAGAATCAACACCACCCACCTTTAAAACCACCAACCCACCTGGGTAAAATGTATCTAAAATTAAAGTCACTGGGTTAAGATATAAATAAATAAAAGGGAAAGACATGGAGATTGACTCAAGTTTGGGCACGTGGCTGCTGAACTGGCTTTTTAAAACAAGATACTAGAAACTAAAACTGGGGCGAGACCGTGCATGTTAAAGCTATGTGCGAGCCACGTAACCGTAAGGAATGGTGTCATAACCATCCTCCTTTCTGCGACGTTTACTGCACTATACCTGGTAAATTTTGCTCTCTGACCTTGATACAACTTCATATGCAGGGGTTCTAACAATCTTATGGTCAGTTTGTACGTACACAGGTTCGATGCTATGTAACACTAGCGACTTTAGAGTCTCGAAATTAATCACCAGAGAATTGTTATAGTTTCAAGGTGATTTCCTTAGCTTTACACACTGTGATGTATTCATTTTTACTTGTACAGAACAACTTGTACGCATAGTTCATAGGACTCCCGCTTAAGAACCCGTGATTCTACTCCCGACTCCATAGACCTCCACGTCATCGGTCATATCGCCCCGCAAATGACCGACAGGTGGAGCCCACTCATCGGGACTTACGGAATCTGTATCAAAGTACAGAACCCGTTCCCCAAGTTTTTCAGGTAACTGTACAGCACCAGGCGAGCATTGGCGGTTGTATAAGCTGCCAAGACGACATTGACAGTATTGAGCTGTTCGACCCTATTCTCGGGTCTAAGCCAGTTTACGACCATAACGTTTAAAATGGACTGGACCTCCTTGGAAGGATCGATCATAATGTTGAACAAGTCATGGGGATCAGAAATAATTATCCCCCTGCCCGAACTTGCCCCAAAATGAAATTAAAAAGAATTTTGAAATACATCTAAGGTCTGGATTTGTGCAAATTTTGTCTTTGTCCAGCTGGACACCCTCCCTTTGCAAATACTCGCGGATGTATCGATCCTCCGATTCGTCGCCGTCGTTACATCATGAAGGCCAGTCCGAACACGTTTGCTAGCTCTGTCATATTGGCAAACTACCGTACATTTTAAGAGGCAGAACAGGATGGTACAAATATGATGGTGGGAGCACTACATTTCACAAGGTCATCGACAGTGCGCAGATCTAGGTTTGAGCAGTCAGCACCCATGTGAAGTGTAATATGCCCCACTGGATTCTTGGAATATTTGTTCACATATGGGTATAGTGAACAAACATCCAAATACCTGATTTGCACATCTTGTACCTCCTTATAATATAACTTAATCTCATTAGTACGACCTCCGAAGAAACTGTCGTGGGGATTTAGAGGTGACTGATTTAAGCTAACAAACGCTCTTGCGGCCGGATTTTGTTTTGAAAATGATTTGAATTCACATTGCATAACCTTATATGCAAACATATGTACACACAACCAAACTTATATGGAATCACCTAGTATTTCTTACTAATATTGCAAAATGTATGAAAATTTTTCATGCAGATAAGAGATAAAGATAACGAAAGTGTTTTGTTGAAAATGACAAAGGTTTTTGAAGTTGTCCATCACGTATATCGTGATAACAATTGAAAATTGTTGTTAGTTGTAAAACTAAAGTGACTGCTTAAACTTTTCAATTTACAAGTTTGTGTTCAAAATGCCTTACGTACTTGTCCGAAGTTCAGAGGGAAGAATTATTACTCTTGTTGAGCAGGAATGTCACAGAGGCACATAGCAGCAACAGTTGGTGTGTCTCAGGGATTGTTCCAAAACTATACAAGATTTTTGGAATTGGTAACACTGAAGAACAGACCTAGACAAAGTCGTCTCAGAATGACTACTGATGAACAAGACCGATATTTAACTCAAATAGCTGAAGAATAACCTCTTCTATTGAGCTCAAAAGGCAACTTGTGCAGGCTACAGGTGTTGGTGTTTCTCTTGAAACAGTACGAAAAAGACTTCGTAAATTTATTTAGCAGGAGACAGTTAAGGGTTGAGTTATCCAGAGAGAACAGAATTAGTCAGCTAAATTGGTGTCTCTAGCACCAGAACTGGACAGTTGAAGATTGGCAAAATGTCCTTTTTTCGGATGAAACCAGAATTGGTCTGAGATCAGATGACTCGACTTAGTTCTAAGAGGTCCAGGTAGACAAGCTGACTGCAAACGGCCAGATCTGTCCCAAAATACAAAGGAGGAACGACAATGTTCTGGGGCAGTATCATGATAGGAGATAAAGTCCTTTGGTTACACCAGAGTTTAACAGGTCCTAGGTACGTTGATTTGGTGCTAGAACCAATAGTTAGGCTGTGGAGGTGCAGTGGAGACAATTTCGTCTTCATGCATAATGCCCTCACATACCAGCCGAGTGGTAACACTGACTATTGTGAAAAATGTCGAAAAAAGGTATCAACTTTTGTTTAACCAATACCTACATCTTTAGTTTTCGCATTTTATTTTTTGTTCATCTTAAATCTTTGTTGTAATTTTTCTCGTTGTAATTTAATAAACTAAGTTATAATAAAGTCCTTCACTTTCTATACAATTTGTCAAAATACTGAATAACATCAAATATTGGATGATTCCATATAAGTTTGGTTGTTGATATATAGGTTGGAATATAAAAGAAGATAAACTTCGAAACGATGTTCTCAAACATTTGCATCTCCAAATATTAAAATTTCTCAATTAATGGTGTTTCTAGTTTATTCTTCCTTTATTAAAAAATGTTTTTAATGTTTAGTGCAGATTTTGTGATTTGCTGGCGAATAAATAGTTATTTATTATATAATTATAGGCATATAAAACACGCAAGAAAATAAACGCGAAAGCTTGCTCACTTTTAAGTGTTTTATATCTAATAAGACATGTCTAAAATTATCCACAACCGACAATAAATTAGAATGAAATGTACTTAATTATTCTAGTTAATTTAATTTTAATTCAATTTTCTTATTATTTGAATTTATGGGTGGTCATGGATTTATTGCTATAGTGACTGATTCGTTTTGTTGTTATAGTAAATAAGACGCAGTGTCAAATAAAATGGATAGACCAGAAAGATTCAAGGAGATTTCAAAATTCTGAATCCAGCTATTGATTCGGTTATCAGTACAAGTGTTATAACCCTGTATAATAAATTTAACGTCAATATTCCCGACAATAATATTTCAGAAGAAAATAATAAGAATATTTCTATAAATGTTAATATAAATGTTAACTTTAATAAATAAAATATGAAAACTACAGTGTCTTATGAATATAAAACCCTAGTGTTTATGAATATAAACACTAGGGTTTTATATTTTATACGTTTGTAAGCAGTTGAATTATGACATGATAATGTGTCTTGTGAATAAAGATATATTTTTTGTTTTTTAATTTTTTTATACTTTATACAACTTCGTAACTATGTGATATACTTAAGCCGGATACTACAAACAGATAATAATTAACTTATTCCAAATCGATCAGTAACATTCTCACTCATATTAATTTGCAGAATTCATAATATACCGCATTCTTATATTCAGTGGTACTTTCCTTCCTACTTATCCAGAAATAATATAATGAAAGGAACACCCTCGATATCTAGATTCCAGAAATTCCTGTGCCAAAACATTTACCATAGACGTTTCGAAAATATTGACGTTTGTGCTGCTCCGTAGCAGTCGGGCGTATGTGCGTGAAGTTTTATTGATAGCAATGCGTAAGCCAGTGGAATGGCTGTATTGTGCCTTAACTCATGTATTATATACAGTTCATAAAATAGATAGGGTACGTTTTTGAAACTACCGTCCGCATACCAGTGGTCAGTCCAAACCAAGACTTGAAGGTTCTTTCTAGTACAAAACATTAAAATTCTATCTTCCGTCGGGCCCGAATCAAACAGTAAAATTTCTTCACCCTTTTTAGTTTTTTTATAGTAACACTATCGCTGCGGTAAACCGGCAATGCTGGTGAGCTTCTTGTTTAGTTCGTACATTTGGGTTGGTTCTCTTAATGCTATCTTTTGGCAGAGTAACCGTTACTACTTAGCTAACCAACAGATGTGGTAGATATTATCTAATGTGGTGCATCCTGAGAATTTTCAGCGTTGTCGCGTATGGCATTCATCACCTTCATCGTTTCTATTTGTGCTGCATCCCTAATATGGTTATGCGTGCCATTGTTTTTTAAAATGTTATCACCCCACGTTGTAATACGTGCACTACATTTTACTTCTCATAAATCTTTGTTTCCACTTCTTTATCTTTAAAGTATAAATTACGGTCCATTAAGTTTTCGTTTTCCTTTGTTGCTAATTCTGAACGATTTTAATATTCAGTTGACGATATATATATATATATATATATATATATATATATATATATATATATATATATATATATATATATACAGGTGAGTCAGTTTTTGTAGACAAACTTTAACAGGAGATAGAACACATGTTTCTAAAAAGAAAAGTTCCTATAAACATATGTCGTAGAAGGCTTCGTTTCCGAGATACAGGGTGTTGAATATAATTTTTTCTCAAATTTTCATTATAACTCATAAACGAATGCTTAGATTTTTTCATGTTGGGGGATAATGTCTATTAATTAAGGGCATAAAACAAGCGATAAGAATGTTCACAAACTTGCACAGTGGCGGAGTGGAGGGTGCTCAACCCTTTCATAAACAGAACTTCTACGCCAATGACTATTTTTAAAAAACTGTTATTTCATTATCTACATACAGTTTAACAAAATAAATCGAAATTCCTGTGCGTTTCGAGTTATTTTGATTTTAGTGTTTGATGTGGTACTAAGTTAAGTAATGTGCTTTATGTGAATAATTGAATATAAAGTTTTTAATAAAAAGATATAATAAAACATTTAGAGCCATTTAGTACCTAACGATCGTTTCTTTAAAATTTCAAATACATTTTCATTTATAAATAGGTAGGTTATCGGTTTTTTTAGTATCCATTGTTATTATCCTCGTATAAAAGAAATGCATAATTATTATTGTTATCCGGTCAATACTTTCTGTATAATTATGTATGTATCAATTTCGCCATAAACATGTATGTAGTTTTTAAGTGAGATTCTAATAAGTTATAGACCGCTCCTCACTTGCTCTCATTAAAGAGCCGCCACTGTATCAAGCCATACTCAAATACAAGACTTTTGTTAATTTAAATCTGTTTAGTACACTAATTTTAACAATCCTTATTTATTATTCTAACAATACTTAATTAATAATTGTGAAATTAATAAGAATTCTTAGCAATAACGATTTATAAATAAATAACAATAACACTAGTATAATAAAATTAGACACTTTGTTCAAAATGTAACGTACAATAGAACGTCTTAAGTTAATTAAATGATGCACCCTTATTTCATTGCAAGCATCTCTGATGCGATTGTGAAGTTCTTCAAGTGTATTAACCGGAGTGGTATACACTTTTTCCTTCATGAATCCCCATACAAAAAAGTCAAGTGGCGTTAAATCGGGGGATCTAGGAGGCCACGCCACTGAACTTCCACGACCTATCCACCTCCCCGGGTAGTTATTGTTTAGCCAATTTCTTACACTTCTGCCATAATGAGCATAAACATTCAGTTTATAATAGAAGAAGAAACGAACACCAGTGTACCCTTCCTTGATACTAAATTTATCAGAACTGAAAATAATACAATATTAGATTGGTATAACAAACCATCCAATTCTAGTAGATACATCTATTATTTCTCACATCACACTGAGAAAATAAAACAACATAGTATTGACCTATTTATCAACAATTCTTAACCACCAAAAATTACCCTGACATACAAACAGGAGACAATAATCTTGACAATCAACATAATATAAATAATAACTCAAACATTCCAAACAATAAAATATATACATCATTTCTATAAATCACAGAGGTTACTCCCAAAATTATAAATATTCTAAAGCCAGAATAAAATATCTTAACACTATCCTGATATT
>JARFJB010001060.1:0-80000 GCA_036346205.1 Vesta saturnalis
TAAGTCGTAGTTATAATTTAATCGCCATATAAACTCATTCTGATGACAGTTTGTCAAGTATCTTGCCTCGCAGGTAAGCGGCGGGAGTAAGGTTGAGTCTCTTACTATACAAACGAGATACATGTTGTATTCTGTATTCCGAATTTAATTAATCCGTTGTAGTGACATCAAGTCGTACACATAATTTAAGGGCTAAATATCCTCAATCTGAATATAACTAATCACGTGCCTTGCCTGGCAGATAAACGGCGGGAGTAGGGTTGACTCTCTTAAGTTACAAAAGTGAAAATGTTTAAACTGATATACTGTACTCATCTACCCCGTTTCACTGAAATTAAGTCGCAGTTATAATTTAATGGCGATATAACCTCATTCTGATGATAGTTTGTCAAGTATCTTGCCTCGCAGGTAAACGGCGGGGGTAAGGTTGACTCTCTTACTATACAAACGAGATACATCTTGTATTCCGAATTTAATTAATCCGTCATAGTGACATTAAGTCGTACATACAATGTAATGGCTAAAAATCTTCAATCTGAATATAGTTAATCACGTGTCTTGCCTGGCAGATAAACTGCGGGAGTAGGGTTGACTCTCTTAAGTTGCAAGAGTGAAAACATTTAATCTGATATACTGTACTTAAGTATTCCGTTTCACTGAAATTAAGTCGTAGTTATAATTTAATGGCCATATAACCTTATTCTGATGATAGTTTCTCAAGTATCTTGCCTCGCAGGTAAACGGCGGGGGTAAGGTTGACTCTCTCCCTATACAAACGAGATACATCTTGTATTCTGTATTCCGAATTTAATTAATCCTTTATAGTGACATTACGTCGTACATATAATTTAATGGCTAAAAATCCTTAATCTGAATATAATTAATCACGTGTCTTGCCTGACAGATAAACGGCGGGAGTAGGGTTGACTCTCTTAAGTTACAAAAGTGAAAACGTTTAAACTGATATATTGTACTTATCTATTCCGTTTCACTGAAATTAAGTCGTAGTTATAATTTAATGGCCATATAACCTCATTCTGATGATTGTTTTTCAAGTATCTTGCCTCGCAGGTAAACGGCGAGGGTAAGGTTGACTCTCTTACTATACAAACGGGATACATCTTGTATTCTGTATTCCGAATCTAATAAATCCATTATAGTGACATTAAGTCGTACATATAATTTAATTGGTAAAAGTCCTCAATCTGAGTAGAGTTAATCACTGTCTTTCCTGGCCTATAAACGGCGGGATTAGGGTTGACTCTCTTAAGTTACAAGAGTGAAAACATTTAATGTGATACACTGTACTTATCTATTCCGTTTCACTGAAATTAAGTGGTAGTTATAATTTAATTGCCTCATTCTGATGACGGACTCTTAGGAGAGTCATAGTTACTCCGCCGTTTACCCGCGCTTGCTTAATTCTCTTCACGTTGACATTCAGAGCACTGGGCAGAAATCACATTGCGTCAACACCCTTTGAGGCCATCGCAATGCTTTGTTTTAATTAGACAGTCGGATTCCCTTTGCCCGTGCCAGTTCTGAGTGGGTTGTTTGTCGGCGGTCGAAGGGTAACGTCCCGCGAGCCCAAAGAGCGCCGCTTTTAAAACTCGAGCCGCTCCTACCGACGGCGTCCCCGGCCGCTTGCGCGAGGCCCCGCAGCTTGACGTTTTCGCGGGCAGCCTGCGAACGCGGTTCCGAGGTCGGATCGGCTGTCGCCACGCCCCACCCGTGTGGGTGGAACGGGCCGCCGCCTAACTCAATCCGTCCGCTGCCGCGCCATGCACGACGCCCCGACCCTCAGAGCCAATCCTTGTCCCTACCTACATTATTCTATCGACTAGAGGCTATTAACCTTGGAGGCCGGCTGCGGATATAGGTACGAGCCGGCACGGCGCTCCTTGTGGCCCTCTCCCGGATTTTCAAGGTCCGAGGGTCCGTATTTTCTAGACGGGTCCTGAAAACGCCCAAAGCAAAAGCAGTCTGAGCAGGCCGGATCTAACCTCGCGCGGTGCAAAGTGGCGCGCGGTCAGTCGGCCTCCGTGGAAAACGACCCTCAGCCCGACGTGGTCCCGGGACGACCGTAGCGTTTCCCGGACCATAATGTGCGTTCGAATCGTCGATGTTCGTGTGTCCTGCAGTTCACACTAAGACTCGCATTTAGCTTCGTTCTTCATCGACCCACGAGCCGAGTGATGCACCGTTCGAAGTATTCTTTTGTGGTGCCGCCCGTCTCTCTCGCACTCTCGCGAGCGAGCGACCGTGGGCGGTGTCTCTGGTGTGTTCGTTCGCAAAAGACGAGTCGCGAAAGTCCGAGAGCGAGAGTCTCTCGCGTGACGTCGCGACCACCTTCGCACGTCGCTAGAAGGAGCGACACGGCCCCCCGGCCGGCACCTCGGTCGACTACGCGACCGACGAACGACGTCGTCGACGGTCCACGTTTGCCACCGGCGGCTGCGGAGGACGAGCGATCGCAAGTCCCGCGCACCTGACGTCTGCGGCGGTTTCGGTCCCGACCGAAGGGAGGACCCTCGGTGTCGCGCCATCGCGAGGGTGGTCCGGTCTCCTCTCCTTCCGTCGTCGGATCTCGGCCGGAGGCGCGCGACCGGCCGTCGCGAGTTACCTCGCGCGCGGCACGCGCATCCGACCCCTACTCGGGCACGTTTCGCCGTGTACGCGCGCGCGCTTCTGTCGGACCGGCGGATCCGAAGAGCTGCTGCGATCGGTACGCGTGAACGTCTTTAATGATCCTTCCGCAGGTTCACCTACGGAAACCTTGTTACGACTTTTACTTCCTGTAAACGATCAAGTTCGGTCGATTTTCCGGCGCGTCCGTCGACCGTAGGCCGCCGGGCGTCGGTCCGAAGACCTCGCTAAATCGTTCGATCGGTAGTAGCGACGGGCGGTGTATACAAAGGGCAGGGACGTAATCAACGCGAGCTTATGATTCGCGCTTACTGGGAATTCCTCGTTCATGGGGAAGAATTTCAAGCCCCAATCCCTAGCACGAAGGAGTTTCTGCGGATTACCCGGGCCTCTCGGCCGAGCTTGAGTCCGTCTTACAACGATCCAAGAATTTCACCTCTAACGTCGCAATACGAATGCCGCCATCCGCACCCATTGATCATTACCTCCGTCTGTCGTTCCACAAAAACCCAACAAAATAGAACGGAGGTCCTATTCGATAATTCCATGCGCGTGTATGCGAGCGCAATTTAGCCTGCTTTAAGCACTTTAATTTGTTCAAAGTAACGTTGCCGGCCCCCGCCTGAACACTCGGTTAAGAGCACCCCGTAGGCGAGTTCGTAGTACCGGCTGGACGTCCAGCGTGCGCGCCAGTTGGTGTCGCGAGCGACGAACCGGCGGCCGAGGACACAATTTCGACTACGAGCTTTTTAACCGCAGCAACTTTAATATACGCTATTGGAGCTGGCTGCTGGCACCAGACTTGCCCCAATTGATCCTCGTTAAAAGATTTAAAGTGTGCTAATTCCAATCACGGGGCCTCGGATGAGTCCCGTATCGTCATTTTCGTCACTACCTCCCGTGCCGGGAGTGAGTAATTTGCGCGCCTGCTGCCTTCCTTGGATGTGGTAGCCGTTTCTCAGGCTCCCTCTCCGGAATCGAATCCTGATTCCCCGTTACCCGTTACAACCATGGTAGGCGCATAACCTACCATCGAAAGTTGATAAGGCAGGCATTTGAAAGATGCGTCGCCGGTGCGTGACCGTGCGATCGGTATAAAGTTATTCAGATTCGCCGTGCGATCTATGTTTGAGACGGCGAGGACGCGACGACCGAGGCCGCCGGCCCGCGCCGCCCGCGTTGGTTTTGATCTAATAAAGCACTCCTTCCGTCTCCGGTCGGAGTTCTGTTTGCATGTTTTCTTTTTTATTATTAATGAGGACGTTGGTGGCTCCCATGATAAATCATGGTTTAACCACAAGTGGCCCTCTGAATTTATTGGTATGATTTCTTTTATGTATACATCATACCGTGTTTATGCCTTTACCTTTATTACTTTTTTCCACTTGGTTAATTTACATGCATCTACTTTTTAAGCATTTGAGTTAACACATGCACTCATTATGCTTTTTCCTACATCTACTGTTCCTACTCATCTAATCCTACATGCTTTGTTACTACTTTATTCTTTATTTATCTACTTTCCTAGTTACATGCATTTAACTACATTACTGTTTTGCGACTTCTACTTTGAATGTACATGCGGTTTCTAATCTACTTATATACTAACTTACTTGCTACTCCTACTTCTAAAACTATATTGTCCCTTCACCATTGTACTTATCTTTTATTTGATATCTTGGTGGTTGTCGCTATTGGGTAGCCACTCCCTGGTCTCAGGAATTAAGTTCCTGGAATTCCAAGGGGTGTTCTTCGCACACTTATGTAGGTGTTTGTTGTTCTTTATTCATACTGTGCTTTTGTTCCGCATATCTTTCTTTGGCGATTTTTGTTATTGCGTTGGCCAGTTGATTGATTGCTGCAAAGTTCTGTGGGGTTGTTAGCATGATTTTAATGTTTTTACCTACTAAACTGTTTCTGAGCGGTTCTGTTTGTTCTTGGTCCGCTTTGCAGTCGAATAATATGTGTTCTGGTATTCCGATTTCACCACAAATACAGACGTCTATATTTGTGTGAGTCATTCTCTTACGGTAGGTAGGGTAGGGGCCGTGTTCCGTTAAAAAGTAAATGAGGCCCTCTGAGGGTTGTTTGCATGTTTTTTTTTAGGACGTAGTTGGCGCCCATTTATATAATGGGTTTACCAATCAAGTGGCCCTCTGAAATTGCTGGTATGGTGTCTATGATTATATGCCATACCGTTATTTGCCCCTTTATTTGTTTACATTAGTGTTTGCCTACTTATCTAAAAGCAAAAGAAGAAGAAAAGACGGAACAAGACTTTTTCTTTTTGTGGTTGCACCTTTTTTGCCCTCGAGTTATAAACATGCTCTCGAGTGCTCCTAATTACTACTGTTTTTACTCATCTACTCCTGCATGCTGTTCTACTTTTTACTTTATAGTCTGTTAATTTGCACCTTTCTATACTATATATATTAGTTTATTTTGCATGCAGTTTCCATACATCTACTAATCTAACTACTTATATCTAGCTACATACTAATTTATTGTCCGTTCACTTTTACACTAGTTATTATATTGTCTATCTTTGTTTATTATGTTGTCTTTATCGTGTTATCTTTGACTCGCTGGTCTCAGAAATTTACACTTCTGGCATTCCAGGGGGCTCGTCTACATAGGTTGTTGTTGGCGTTATTCTTGGATTCTCTTTTTGTTGCTTGAGTTCCGCGCATTTTTCGTTGGCGATTTTAGTTGCCGTTTCTGCCAGTTGGTTTATGGCTGCGAAACCTTCTATTGTTGTTAGTGCGATTTTGGTGTTGTATTCTGTTATGTTACTTCTTTGTATGCTCAGTTTGTCCTCATCTGCCCTGCAGTCAAATATTATGTGCTTCCTATAGGTAGGGTAAGGGCCGTGCCCTGTTAGGAAGTGTATCAACCCCTCTGACGGGTCCATGTGTTTATTGCCCAACCATTCTTTGATATTTGGTGTAAAGTTATATACTCTCCTTCCTGTATTCCACTTATCCCACCTATCTTGCCATATGTTTATAATCCTTTCTTTTATCTCTGTTTTTGTGTATGCTCTTATGACAATTAATTCTTCTACTTTTCTCTGATTTTCTTTCTTCCTCCAGTAGTTTCAGGCTCTTTGTAAAATTGTAAGGTCAAGTGGGAGTATACCTAGTATTACACCCAGAGGGTCCAAGGAGGTTGTCCTGTAGGCCCCCGTGAGTCTAATTAGTATCCCCCTTTGTGTTGCGTTTATCTTTTGTTTGATTTTAACTATTTTGACTCTGTGTGCCCATGCAATTGCTGCATATGACACTATTGAGTTCAGATATATTTTTGTCCTATCCAGTGGTATTTTGAAATTTCTTTGCGCGATGCTCGCTACCGCGTGCATTATTGTTTTAGCTTTTGCGCATGTGCTTTGGACATGTTCTTCAAACTTTAGTCTCTCGTCTATGTTTATTCCTAAGTATTTAGTCGTAATGGTTCTTTTTATGGGCTTTTGGTCCATATGTATCATAAGTCTGCCCTTAAGTCTTTCTTGTAGGAGGGCATATGTTGTCTTTTCTTTTGAGATTCTCAATTTATTTTCTGTGCTCCAATTGTGCATTTTGTCTAGAGTTATTTTGGATTTTTGTTGAATCTCCCTAACTGAATTGCCCGTCACAAGAACCAGAACATCGTCGGCGTATGCGATAGCCAGCGATACTTCTGTTGTTACTCCGAGCAAATTCAGTAGGTCATCCATTTGAATGTCCCAAAACAGTGGTCTGGAAATCGACCCCTGTGGGCATCCCTTGGTTATTCTCTTTTGTACTTTTTGTGTTTCACTGTTCATTATGACGTACCTGTCCTGGCAATAGATCCTTAAACTTTTATATAAGTTTAAGGGACATTCCAATTCACCCAGTCCTGCAAACAGTGAGGGCCACCATAAATTGTTAAAGGCCCCTTTTATGTCTACAAATATTGCAAGGCAATATTTGTCTTTCGAACTATGTATATGTTTTAATGCCTTATTGAGCGCGTCCTCAGTGGACTTGTTTTCCCTGAATCCGTATTGATTTGGGTGGTTTTTAACCTTCCTTAGTTCTTGTACTCTTTTAGTTAGTAATCTTTCAAATGTCTTCCCCAACGTGTTGAGGAGGCATATAGGTCTATAATTGTCGGGGTTTGTCTGGTCTTTTTCCTTGTTTTTAGATATAACAATTAGTTCGGCTTGCTTTCAGATGGATGGTATTTTCCCCTGCCTTAGGCATTCGTTCATTAGGTTTGTCATAGTTGGTATAAGTTTTTGTTGTAGAACTATGAGAACTTGTTTGTATGTATTAGCTCTGAAATTACCACAGTTGTCCAAGTAAATGTGAGTACGATCTGATGAACCATAACTGATATAATGAGGCTTTCGCGGTTTCATCTTGTTTCGGTTTGTACGGAGACATGCATGGCTTAATATTTGAGACAAGCATGTGACTACTGGCAGGATCAACCAGGGAACTGCGTGAACTGTTCCTCTTCGGTCGCAAGAGTTCCTCTCCTCTCGTCTGGACGGTCCGCGCGCTCCGTTCGGAGCGTCGCTCGCCGCACTGCGAGATACGACGATCGTGTACGTGTGTGCGTCTGCGTGCGTAGAGCCGCCGCAACGACGGCGCGAACGCCGACATCCCTCCCGCGCATTAGGTATCGGTAACGTCGGTCGAACGATACCAATCCGGCCGGGAGGGCCGACGCACGCCGCGCGCGCGCGAGCTGGCCGTTCTAAAACGACAACAACTACAACAACAACAGAAGCGCGGCCACCATCGACACGACGACGCGCGGAGCGCACGTTCGACGCAAGCGACGGGCGGTCGCGTTCGACGTTCGCTTCGTAACACCACTGTTCGTGGGGCGCTCGAAGACGCGCAAAGCGCGCGTTCGACGGGCCTGCCTTCTTTAGCGTTCTTCGACGCGTCACCTCCGCGACGCGCCGGCGCCTCCGCCGCCACCCCTATCGCCCCCACGCGTCCCGCAATCACCGACGGCTCGAAACCGAGCCGTAAAGCCACCATTGGGCCGAGACGGTGAAGTGCGAGAAGGAACGACGACGCGACGCGGCGAACGTCGCCTATCCTCGCTCGGTACGTGGCGAGCATTTGCAAGTTTCTAGCGTGACTAGACCACCGTGGTGGTCGCGACATGAACGTTCGATCGCACAAGGTTCACCGCGCCGAGAGACGGCGCGACGACCGCGATCGTGCTTCAAAGCAGGGCTCGGGTACGCGGGATCGCAGCGCGTGTCATCGAGTGCGAGTGCGGCGAACTGGCGGCGCTGGGCTCGGGAGATCTGCTCCACTCTACCCCGTCGGACGCCCACACGCCTCTCGCCAACAACGCCCTCTCTCAAGACATTTACACTTTCCGTCTTTCTTTCTTTCTTTCTTCTAATACTTAATTAGTTCTTATGTAAGTGCATTGGTGGTCGCTACACTTTCTTCGTTCTCTACTTAATTCATTCATTTATTTATTTATTTATTTAACTTTTATTTATTTAATTTTATTCTCGCACTGTGGTATGGGCCTTTCATGAAAGGCGACACATTCTTTGTGCGAGTAGTTGTCGATTTTTCCTTATCCTTATCCGTCTCTCCTCTCGTTCTCGCTCTCGCTACTATGGCGACGGAAAAAAGTAAAGAAAGCTTTCGCAAGAAGGGGGGTTTGTCGTCCTCTAGGACAACGAATCCCCAGCTAACCTGGTCTCAACAGATCGCCCCGCCGAGTACGTAAGTCGTCTACAGACGATTCCGAGTTTCGACATCGAATAGTAACCCCTGGTCGATCGCGTCGGAGATCGAGCGGACGTAACGGAGATCCGTCGCCGTTCGAGTTTCTCCATTGTGACTAAAGGGCACTGGTGACCGTCGACGTCCACGCAAAAGGCGAACCGACGGCCTAAGGAGGTTTCGAGCCTTCGACTCCCGAAACTCCTAAGATTGTAATCGTTGCATCCTTCGTCTAGACGGGATGTGGCCTTTGAGGCGTTCAGGCCTTGTCCCACGGATGGTAGCTTCGCACCAACGCCCGCTCGGGCGAGTGCTTAACCAATTGTCCGACCCTGCGGTTCCTCTCGTACTGAGCAGAATTATTATCGCAACGACAGCTTCATCAGTAGGGTAAAACTAACCTGTCCCACGACGGTCGAAACCCAGCTCACGTTCCCCGATCAGCGGATGAACAAACCGACACTTTGCAAATTCTGCTTCGCAATGATAGGAAGAGCCGACATCGAAGGATCAAAAAGCGACGTGGATATGAAAGCTTGGCCGCCACAAGTCAGTTATCCCTGTGGTAACTTTTCTGACACCTCTTGCTTAAAACTCTTAAAAGCCAAAGGTGCGCTTGATGCGAGAACGTCGTGGCCGACGCTCATCGCGCCGAATGCGGACGGCGGGGCACGCGCTCCGCGCGATCGGGTAAGGAAGGAAACGACGGAGTAGTGGTATCTCATTGGCGACGGGGTGATCGCCGCTCGAGGCGCTCTATCGCACGGTCCCGTCTCCCACCTATGCTGCACCTCTCGTGTCTCCTTACAGTGCCAAACTAGAGTCAAGCTCAACAGGGTCTTCCTTCCCCGCTAATTTTTCCAAGCCCGTTCCCTTGGCTGTGGTTTCGCTAGATAGTAGGTAGGGACGGATGAGAATCTCGTTAATCCATTCATGCGCGTCACTAATTAGATGACGAGGCATTTGGCTATTATAAATTTTTATTTAGTTAAGATTACAATAAATTAATTGAATTAAAGTGATCTTTCTTAAAAATTATTCCTCTATGAAGATTTTTGTCATAGGTAACAGGAAATTATGGATTTGTTAATCCCAAACTTTACGCATGTGGTTGTTGTAAATTATACATCCACCTCTTAATGTAGAATGGATTAGCTATGTAATGTTAGAAAATTTATAGATATTAAGTTTTTCCAGTGGATAATTGTTATAGGAACACCAAAATCCTCTAGCACCAATTAATAAGGGTAATACTGATATGTTTTTCCAGGATATTTTTTTATTGTGTTTATAAATGATGTTGTATTATATATAGCTTTGTTACAATCGTAGGATTCATTTAATTTGCGTGGGGCTTCCCAAGATATGCTAATATCGGATATAATAATATTTTCATTATTAATAAAAATCAAATCTGGCTTCTGTAAAATTCCTTCTTCATTTCTTATGTGGGTTCATCCAAGACTTCCCATTTTTATTCAATGCCATTAATTTTAATTTGCTAGCTATAAAGTTATGTCTTTGAATCCTTACATTATGGTTTAAAGGGCATTTTTGTAAGACATGACATAAACTTTCATATTTGTCGCATCCTGCTCTACATTTACGAATGTTAATAGGGTTGTATGGTAGAGCTCTGGTTGGAAGGCAATTAAGTTTTAATTTAATCGCATTAATATAATTATTTGCTGTCCAATAATTAGGGCAATTATCTATATACGAATTTGAAGCATAGTGATGTTTTGCTTCTTTTGTTCCATTGCCATAACATGAATTTTCAAGGTTATCAGCATTGAGGTTAATGATTTCTTTATGATTGAAAAATCTAGGATTGATCATTTTTTTAATTTTTAAAATCCATGAATTAGCTTCATTCGGAATTATATTTGTTTTATTGGAATAATTTTTTTAAGTTTTCTATACATTTTAACATAACGAATGGAACATTTTTCGAAAATGAAAAAATACCTAAACCACCAAATTTTGTAGAACAGTACAATGCAGAATCGATCAAATATGTAGGTAAATGTAAAATTCTTTTAATAGACATTCTAATTTTTCTATCAACTATTTTTAGAATTTTACAATTAATTTATGGATTCTGCATTGTATGATATATTTTGGTATTAAAAATTTTTATTATTATAAATTTTTGAAAAGGTTTTAGAGGTGATTTTGCAATTTTGGTTAATTGAAAATCTAAATTTTAATATTACAAAAGTGTCGCCGGAAAAAGTAAAATAAGTTTTTTTAGAGGGAACCACATTAGCTACTAAGGATGAACATTTATTGATATTTAAAGAAAGTTTTCTGTTGTTAAAAAACTTTAATGTTTCATTTAAAAGGATTTTGCGCCCTGTTCATTATTAGCTAATAAAAGCATATCGTCAGCATAACTCATAATAGATATATTAGTATTGCCAATGTCAATACCTTTTTTCTTCAATAATATCAATTAATTCGTCCATTACAAAATTAAATAAAATAGGTGATAAAGGATCTCCTTGTTTAACACCATGACAAATTTTAATTGAACAAATTTCATTATTATTACAAAAGATAGTAGTTTTACAATTATTTAGGTTTGATTTTATATAATTAATTGTTTTATAATCAATATTTAATCTTTTCATGGCTCTTATAATACTAGAATGAAGTATAGAGTCAAATGCTTTTTAATATCTAAAGAAATTATAGCACATCCTTTTCCTTTTTCTTTTATTTTTAAAATATTTTTGAGGAAATATTATTAAGAAAACATCCGTCAACAAGTAAAACCCTTTGTAATTTATTTATTGAAACAGAATTTAATTTATTGGCTATCCATTTATTAATTATTCTAAGAAGCAATGATGAAATAGTTATAGGACTCCAATTATCTATGTTAATTAAATCTGAATTTTTTTAGGTATTAAAACTGTTCTGCTTATTTTCAAAATTTGTGGGATATATTGAGTAAAAATCATTATATTGAAAAGTATATCTAATTTATATAAAGGAATTTTTTTAATATTTTCTGAATTTATTCCATCCATACCTGGAGCGGTTTTTTTTAAGTTTTTAGTTATAATAACGCGATCATCTCTAGTTAATGGACTATAAAAATTATTTATATTATTATTATCTATAATTTTAAAAGAATCATTATCGTTAATAGAATCACATTCAAAAGTATTTTTAAAATTTTCATATATAGAATTATTACTAGGACAATTTTGAATATCAATATCAGATATATTATTAATTATTTGATTAGCTAATAAATTTTTATTTTTTTTTAATTTTTGTTGATATATTTTAAATAGTAATTGCCGTTTTTTATTTCTATTAAAATTAGTAGGAGTATTATTTATATTATTACTTGATTTTTTATAATTTGTTTTATTACCATATAATTCAATCAAATCAGTAACCCAAATGTCAAATTTTTCTTGAAAATTATGATTATTGTTACATGCATCATTTATTATATTAATATCTTCTACTAAAAGTTCTTTAGTGGAAAGTAAATTAATTAATTGTTCTTTTACAGGATCATTATCAGTTTCAATTGATATGTCAAGTTCATCAATTATATTTGAATTATTGGATATGAATGTCATGTTAGTATTAGGTAAGGATATATTATTGCTTAAATCGTTATTATCATTTTGATTATTAACTGATATTGAATTTGTAGTAATATTAGAATTAATAGTTACAATTTTCTTCAATTAATTTTTCTTTATATTGATTAACCAGATTTTTATAAATTTGATTATATCTTTTTTTTTTGATTCCACCTTTAATTCGACCAGTACTTTTACTAAGATAATTTAATAGTTCTTTATCTTTTCCATCATATGTTGATTTAGATTTAGCCATTAAATTTATTTCATTTTCTGTCCATATTAAATTTTTTCTTTTAGATTTATTTGCTTCTAAATATAATTCATTATTATATTCCATTAAATGTGATTTTTGTTTATGTAATTGTAAACCAGGATAACTTGCAAAATTTTTATTAAAATAAGAACATTTATTATCGCTATTATTTTGCTTTTCACCTTTGCAATATCTTCTTTGGTGATCTTTTCTATTTGTTTCGGAAGAATTCATTTTTCCACAAATACAAGAAAATTCCATAACAATATTATCATCACTGTTTTGAATAGGACCTTTGCAATATCTTTTTGATGTTTTTCTATTTTTCAGAATTATATGTTTTTCACAAACGCAAGGATATTCCATAATAATAAGGAGTTACTAAATCGGGTATTAAACACTCGATTTAAGGTAATAAAATTAATATTTAATTTAACACCTAATAAATCTCGCCTGATGCGCAATGAACTCTCCTAATTTCATAAATTATATAAAACATCTAACTTCAAACAAGTTGCATTTATGAAATTATTTTGATAGTTGTCAAAATCCAAATTTTATAAAATCAATCAAAACCTATTGAATCAATATAAAAACGAAATGTAACACATACAACAACCATCAAACAATCATCAGATGCAATTAAATAATTTTAAAAATTTAAATTAATAGAACTATAGACGTATTTTCAAGAGTACACGTCTACTCTCTATAATAAAAGAGAGTCATAGTTACTCCGCCGCTTACCCGCGCTTGCTTAAATCTCTTCACGTTGACATTCAGAGCACTGGGCAGAAATCACATTGCGTCAACACCCTTTGGGGCCATCGCAATGCTTTGTTTCAATTAGACAGTCGCATTCCCTTTGCCCGTGCCAGTTCTGAGTCGGTCGTTTGTCAGCGGTCGAAGGGGTAACGTCCCGCGAGCATCGCGAGCCGAAAGAGCGCCGATTTCGAAACGCCGAAGCGCTCCTAACGACGGCGTCCCCGGTCGCTAGCGCGGGGCCCCGCAGCTTGACGTTTTCGCGGGCAGCCTGCGAACGCGGTACCGAGGTCGGATCGGCTGTCGTCACGCCCCACCCGTGTGGGTGGAACGGCCGCCGACTAACTCGGTCCCGGTCTTTGGCCGTCGTCCGCTGCCGCGCCAAGCTCGACGCGCCCCGACCCTCAGAGCCAATCCTTGTCCCTAAAGTTACGTATCTAACTTGCCGACTTCCCTTACCTACATTATTCTATCGACGACCAGAGGCTATTCACCTTGGAGACCGGCTGCGGATATAGGTACGAGCCGGCACGGTCGTCCTCGTGGCCCTTTCCCGGATTTTTAAGGTCCGAGGGGACGATCCGGACACCCGGCAATTGCGGTGCTCTTCGCGTTCAAACCATACCTCCCGCAATGGGATTCTATGGATCACAAACCCTCATGCAGAAAAAAAACTCTTCCCGGACCTCCGACGGCGTCTCCGGGTCGTGTTTGGTTGTCCAGACGAACTCTCTAATGAAGGCCCGAATAGTGGCAGTTCCATTGCCGGGTTGCGGAATAGGAACCGCATTCCCTTTCGCCCACGGGACGCGACTACGTTCGCACCGTGGAACGCACGCGTCGCCACGTTGGACGGCTTCGCGGCGCGGCGTTGTGCTCGCTCCTACAAACCGCCCCGAAAGAGAGGGACGGGCCTGGCACTGTCCCACGTGCGTCCGCACGTCGCGCCGCGGGCCGCAAACCCTCGACCGCGTCGTCGCCGGAAGCTCCTTCGGGAGCTTCGGCAGCGAGACGTCGGGTGGAGGGCACGAGCGCGCGTGCAGCGTGACGGGACGACGTGCGGAGACGGGCCACTACCCGCTCTCGATCGATCCGTGAGAGAGACGTGCGTACGTGCGTGCGCGCCGCAACGGTCACGGGATGTAGGTCGGTCGCACGGAGGACGACTACCGCGAGCGGCGATCGGTCTGCCGGCTGACGGCGTACGTGCGCGTGGCGAGTACGATTTGACGCGCTTCCTCTCGGTGCCACGTGTCGCGTGCGAGCGCTCGAACGCGAACGAGCGCCGCAAGCGCGACCGCACACCGACCGTCCTCGTACTCCTTCGTATCATCGCCCGCGTCCCATCAACTTCGGCTTTCGCCTAGCGGCTTAGGATCGACTGACTCGTGTGCAACTGCTGTTCACACGAAACCCTTCTTTACGTCAGTCCTCCAGGTGCTCTCTGAAGTATTTGGTACTACCACCAAGATCTGCGCCGACGGCGGCTCCAGACGGGCTCGCGCCCGGTCCTTATGCGCTCACCGTCGCGACCCCCCTACTCGCCGGGGCCTCTCTTTGCCACGCGTCACCCGTCCATTTTCAGGGCTGGTAACTACTTCAGGTGAGTTGTTACACACTCCTTAGCGGATCCCGACTTTCATGGTCACCGTCCTGCTGTCGTAAGTTCTTCCTTCGCGTTCGACTTTCACTCCGATCAGACGTGTTTGCGGGAGCCCGCGCTTGAGGTGAAAGTTTTAAGATTTGACGATTTTTATACAAATGTGTGAACATTTTTAACTGATTGTGACTGTGTTAGCAAATAGTGACTATATTTTTAATAAATAAAGTGAAAAAGTGGCCCAGCAGTTAGGATTAAAAGTGAAAATTACGGTTTCCCGAAGAAACAGGAGTAAGTTTTCAAATTTATCATTGTTTTAACTGCAGGATAGGGCATATTTTTTGCATTTACGGATAGATGCGTTTTTATTGTCGTTTTAGTGTAGATTTTGTATAGAATTTTGGTTGTTTTTATCGGAAAATAGCATAATAACGCATATTTTCAGTAATTTAGAGAAAGAGAAAGTGGGCGTGGGCAACGCAATTACGTGCCCACGCCGCTGACGTCACGTCATTAAGGGAAAGCCCGCATTCTTAAGTAAATTTGTATAGCAAAAATTTCAATATGAACTAAATATTTACCTTTATAAATATATACAAATACATTAAATACATTTATCAGATTTCTTTTGTACAGCACAAGTAAATTCTGAAATAGTTTAATTTAAGTAAATAGCTGCAGCCGGCGTCGCAACGGTCGGGTGATGTCAGCGGCTTGGGTACGCGGCTTCGGTCGCCATCTTTTTTCTTTATATTTTAATTGAACGTCTAAGTTTACATCCGATTCTTTAAATTAATACAAAGTTATTCCCCTCTTTTTTATTTCGGTTGCTTTTAAATACACTTTTAATTTTCCGATAGAAACACAAAATTAATTAAGAAAAGCGAGAAAGCAATTGGCGTGGGTAACGTTGTCACGTGCCCGCGCCACTTTTGAGGCAGTTAATAAAATAAAATAAACATCATGGATGGCACAAATAGTGATGAGGGGTTTCAACGGGCAGGAAAGCGTAAAACGCGTTTAACAAATAAGATTAGCGAAACGACGGAAAACGTTAGGGAATGCGAGGGAAAGCTAGTAACTAGGGGTAGGCAGGCTAGTTGCGCGAAACACGGCCCAACGGCTGAGGTAGAAAGCGATAGCGACGAGGATACGACAGATCGCAATATCCGAATCCTGAGGAACGGCATCCGGAAACAGGAAGCGATTAACGGTCGCATCGTCGAGGCATTAGACGCCGACACTGGAAATATTGAGACACTAACACCGGAAAAGATAATAGAATGCGAAATTAGCACTCTTTGCTCATACGCGTCCTTCATGATACCGGAAGACGGGTCAAAGTCGTTTCCGGTAAGCAATAGGCGGCAGGTTCGCGCGCACCTAACTATGATAGGTGTAAAAATGGGTAAATTGCTAGGGATTATCAACGAATTAAGAACGGCGGTAGCCAAAAAAGATCGCGAAATTAAATCTATTAGGGAGGAAAAGCAACAAGCGCCAAGACAGGGAAATGGGTCGCGTGCTACACCGAGATTAGCAGATGGCATTAGTTACGCGGAATTGGTTCGCGCGGGCCCATCGAATAGAACGGAAATTGCGCCACCCGTTAACAGGAACGCTTTTAGCGTTAGCGTGATGGCAATTAACGAGGGAACCACGCCGGAGGAAGTAGGGAAAATGCTAAAAGAAAGGGTTAACCCCACGGCCGAAAAGATAGCGATTAAAAAGGTACGCCAGACGAGACAAGGGGTAATTGTGGATTGCGTAGAGAAAGGGGGCGCGGAAAAGCTTACGCGGGCGATCCAAGAGACCGGATCCTTACAGGGGCGTGAAATAAAGAAAGGACACCCTCGTGTACTTTTCAGAAAGGTAGACAGGGAAATAACGGCGGACCGAATAATAGACAAAATAATAAAATTCAACGGGGACCTGGTAGCTAAAAGAGGAGGAGTAGATAGATTTAAAGAGTAAATTAAGCAAAGGTTTAGGTTAGGCGGTAGAGGGCGCAACCCCTACGCAGACGTGATCCTTGAAGTGCACCCTGAGCTCCGTAAAGAGATTGTAGGGAAAGATGTGTGTTTGGGATGGAGCAGCGTGACGGAGGAGGACCATCTTTCGGTCCTGCACTGTTATAATTGCTGGGGAACAGGGCATCAGGCTAGGAACTGTAGGGATAAGGAATTTTGCGGAAGATGCGCGGAAGTAGGGCACAGGGCTAGGGAATGTCGCTCGCAGAGGACTAGATGCGTCCAATGTATGCGGGCAAATGAAGGTCGCCGCGAAAGGTTTGACGAACGCCACGCGTTGCTGGACTTTGAATGCGGAAGTCACGCGGCGTTAAAGCGGAGTATCACCCTAAAGACCGATTATGGACTCTAAAAACAATAAAGTAACGACCGGAGCGCACGTAAGGCGGCCGTTAAGACTAGCGCAATTAAATGCGGGCAGGGGTAAAGGGGCGACGATACGTGTACCGCGGAAAAATAATAGGATTCCCAACGGAGTACGAGGTAACCAGCGGAAGTAACGAGGGGGCGAAGAGTTGCATCGTACATCACCGACAGGGGTTAACGTCGACGTTAGTCGGACAGCTATCGGACGAACTAATCACCACGTACGAAATAAAATCCGTCGCCGGAAATCTTACATTCTACGCCGTGTCAGTTTACTTACGGTTTTTGCGGGAGATTTTAACGCGAAATCATCGTTGTGGGGGGGCTATAAAGAAGACGCGAGGGGCGCCGCGATTTGCGATATAATCGAAACTCGGAATTTGATATCCTTTAATGAGAACGAGGGACCGACGATCGAAGGCCCCAGAGGAACGAGTTACGTAGACGCCACGTTCGGAACGGTCGAAATGTATAACTCGTCACGCGAATGGAACGTAACGGGAGTAGAAACGCTGTCCGACCACAAATTAATCACGTGGATTATGGAAACTGACAAAAAAATGAGCGACGAAGGTCAGACCGTGAGGTACTGTAACGGTAAGGCGAAATGGAAAGAGTTCGACCGCGTATATCGAGCGGAAATAGGCGGCATAGCGGAAACGGCAACTTAAACCGACAGTGACGATGCCCTGGAGGAGTGCGCAGCTAAATTAAACGAATCCGTAAGGGTAGCGTGCGAGGCTTCGATGCCTCGCAAAAAGAGCTACAGGAAAAGCGTGCCGTGGTGGACGCCGGAACTGACAACTCTGAGAAGGGAAGTCAACCGGCTAGCCCGGAAATCGAAACGACACACTACGATACCGGGAAGACGAGAAGAAAGGATAAGGGAATATCGCGAGATAAGAGCAAGGTATAAACGTACGATAGAAGAAACACGCCCGCGGAAGTGGAAAGAGTACTGCGCACAAAACTCCGGAAAAGACCCTTGGGGTACGGCGTATAGAATCCTAAGGGGTAAGCAAACAGGAAGACGCGGCCTAACTACGGTTAGGCGGGAAGACGAGTCGATGACGACGGGCGCTCTAGAAACCGCGGAGACGCTATTGGAAACGTTCTTTCCGACGAACGTCCGCAATAGCGACGAGCCGGTTCACCGAGCGATAAGGAAGGCGCACGAAACACCTGAAATGTGCGGACTGGACGACCGAAGCATCACCGTCGAGGAAATTCGCAAAGCATTGAAACGCATGAGTGCCAAGAAAGCACCGGGACACGACGGGATCACACCGGACGCGGCGTTAAAAGCGCTGGACGCTACGCCGGATGTCTGGTCGAAGATCTTCAACGCGTGTTTAGACAAGGGAGTATTTCCGGTATGCTGGAAATTACAAACGATGCGATTCATTCCGAAAGCGGGAAGAAGCGACGCCACGGGCCCGAAAACGTATCGGCCCATAAGTTTACTTTCGGTCATAGGAAAAGCCCTGGACAGAATAATAGGGACTCGTATAGAACACCACGTAAAAACCGCGGGAGGATTTAACCCAAATCAATTTGGATTCAGCTCAGGAACGACCACCGTAGACGCGATAAAGAAGGCAGTCCGGGAAGTTAAAGCGGCGAAAGCGAGGGGGGATTACTGCGCCGTCGTATCGCTCGACATCTGAGGCGCTTTTGATAGCGCCTGGGTGCCGAAGATAGGATGGGAGATGCAGAGACTCCTTCTACCCCGGAATTTAATCAAGATCGCCGGAAGCTACTTCAAGGACAGGACGGCGCAGGTGCAACTGACCAACGAGGTTGCGAAGAGGCGGGTAGAACGCGGATGTCCACAGGGAAGCTGTACCGGGCCGGTATATTGGAAGATAGTATATGACACTATATTCAGAGCCAGGCTGCCTCCGGGATGCAGCCTAATAGGGCACGCCGACGACACGTTATTAATCTCAACGGCCGCCCAATATAAACGGTTGAAAAGCGTAACGTATACTGCACTCGAAACGTTAATCGCGTGGGAACGCGAGTTTAAACTCGAATTTAACGCGAATAAGTCGGAAGGGTATTTTACGGTAAGCACGTAAACCAGCAGAAACCATCGCTTAGGTTGGGTAACGAAAGAATTCGCTGCAAAGAGTTTATCAAATATCTAGGCGTCCTGATAGATAACAGGTTAAACTGGAAAGAACACGTTAAATACGCGAGCTCAAAGGGTAAGCAAATAGGGAACAAGATAGGCGCGGCCGCGAAATTAACCTGGGGAATCGGAGCGGCACTTAAAACTATATTGAAGGCGCGATACAGCCGGCTGTATTATACGGGTGGAAATTTGGGGTAAAAGACTAGGCGTAAAGGAACGAAACAAACTTTTAAGCGCGCAACGAACGATGGCCGTCAAGACTGCCCGGGCGTATAGGACGGCATCAACCGAAGCAGCACTAGTCTTAAGCACGTTATTGCCGCTAGATTTTTTGTTGCAGGACGAACGAGATCGTGGAGCGGCCCTAAGAGGCGGAAGGGCAAGCGAGGGAGTACTCAACGTACTGGGATACGCGGACAGAACGACCGAGACAAGGGTCGGCGCCGACAAACTGGGGCATCCGGCCGCCGTGGCTTCATCCTCAGACTTCTACATCGGATAGGAGGGCGGCCCACGTCAGGTGCTACACGGACGGCTCGGCATCGGAAGGGGAACGGGGGCGTACGTAATATACCGAGGCGGGAGGAAATAGCTTGCGGCGGAGTAAGGCTGGACGAGGGTTTTAGCAACTTCCACGGCGAGCTGGTCGCGATCGTGGAAGCCCTAAAACGCGCTGGAACATTTGCGAGACGTCCCAGAAATATCCATCCTGTCGGACAGCAAAGCCGTACTGCTCGCTCTGACAAACGTCACTAGGCCTACCGAACTCGTGGCGGAGGCCTGGCGACTGTTACGTCGGGTAGCGGCGGTGTCGGCTGTCAAGCTGCATTGGGTCTACGCCACGGTTCTGATGACAACTGTGAAGAGATTATTATTTAACAGGACGATGCGGGAATGGCAGAGAAGGTGGACCAGCGCCGAGACCGGCCGCTTAACCTTCAAATTCCTACCGGACGTCGCACAGAGGATATTTACCGCACCGGAGCTGGACCCCTTTACAGTCCAGCTCGTAACGGGGCACGGCGGAACCGGAAGTTATTTGAAAAGATTTGGGAAGACCGAAGACGTGCGTTGTGCGTGCGGGCACGGCACCGGAGACTCCGGTCACATCATTTTCGATTGCGAGATCGAGGATGGCACTAGAAGGTTGGCGGATGCGAGGCTGGTCACCGCGGGCCTGCGGTGGCCACAAACGTGGGAGGAAATCACGGCGATGGCGGGCGAAAGGGAATGGTAGGCGGAACTTTCGAAATTACCGAAAGCAAGTGCAGAAGACTAAAACCGAACGTAGCGCGAGTAGTGTAACCGGACCGTTACTAAAAAATCGCGTCTTTTACCGATTGTGACACATCACCGATTAAGACTTTACTACCCGATTGTGACAGTAGAACCGGATTTGACAGTGGCAGACGCGCGTGTGGCATCAAGTTTCCTAGTGTCGCGTGCAAACCAGGTTAAGGACCACCGGATCTAAATTTTATTGGACGTCGCCGATCTTCCGAGGGCAGCGAATCGACGGGAAGGAGTAGCGGATAAGGACCACCGGAGCAGCCACGGAGTCGGAGCGACGTGTGGGCGGCGGTGTTAGTGAAAGTGCTGTGCTAGTGACCGCGAGTGACGGTGTTTATCCTGCGGAAATGACGGAAAAGTGCTAGTGCTTAAGTTTTGACCGGACGCAAGCTTCACTTGCGTACAGTCGACGCATTTCCTTCAAGGAAAAGCCTCGACTTGGATTAGTAGCGTCGAGGGCGCGAGCTTTACTCGCGTACAGGAGGCGCCCTTTTCTGGCGACGGAGATGATAAGCCCGTCGCCGGAAAGGGCGCGTACCTTATGTATGTATGGGTGCGGGCCTCACTCGCACACAGGGATCGCGGTAGCCGATTGTATCCGGCGAACGCAGACCCTTAAAACTTTCAAGGGCGCGAGCCTCACTCGCGCACAGGAATCGCGGACGCCGACTGTAACCGGCGAACGCGAATCCTTAGTCGTAGTTTTCTGGGTACGGGCTTCACCCGTGCAAGATGCCGCCGCTCCGGATCACCGAGGCGGCCATCTTTAGTACGAACCGGATACGACACCAGTCGTGCACAGGCACCTTTCTTTCGGTTGGCTGCCACCGAAAGGACGGTGTTCTTAGTTAGCGTAAACGAACACGGGCGTGGCTCGTTATGATACCTTTGATTTCCTAGTTTCGGCGAAATCGGGGGTATCCTAGTTAAGGTAAAAGAACGTAGATTTAAAAAGGGGCGAAGGCTTCACCGTCGCACAGTTTCTTTTCTCCGCTCCAACTCTGGGAAGGAAATTTTAAATAGAATAAGGGTAAGGATACGGACGCGAGTTGCGCTCGCGTACAGCCCCCACTACGTGGAACAAGGGCTACTTACTTAGAACAGATATTAATATTAATTTAAATAGAGGGCACGAGCATCACTCGTGCACAGATGACTGGGCCGCCGGCTACGTCCAGAAGCCCAGGATTCTTATATATTTGGTAAGGTAGATTAAAGAAAAGGCACGGGCGTCGGAGTAGCCGTCGCTCGGACTCCATTGGGGTCTTAGTTAAGAAATGTAGGGGCGCGGTATTAGACCGCGTACAGATGTCATGTGACGCCTTTAGATAAGGCACATAAGGGCGGGAAGCGGGCAGCCCGCTTCGCAACCTGCATCTGAGCAGGTTTAGAGACATTCTCAAATTAGGAATAAGCGGCCGCAGGATTATCCGGCGGACAGCTGCCGCTAGGAAGCTTAGTTAAAGATAAGAAGGTAGGAACGGGCGTAGGATTAGCTTACGCACAGATGCGATTGTCGCATCTTAGAAAATACGATTTAGGGCGTGTACGGGAATAATCCACACAGACCTTGCGGTGTCCTTAAATAAAGGACGAGGAATAGCCGAGTACAGATGAGGAGCCGCCGCCTCGGCGACGACTCCAACATCTTAATATAGGCAAGCGGAGAAGCGTGTTCTTTATTTGACTCAGCATTGCTTGCACAGGGTTTCACACTACCCCGGAGCTCGGCGAACCCCTTCCCTGCCCTAGTTAAGGAGCTTTGTTAATGACTCAGGAATGTAAGCACTTCTACAGGGCGTTGATTGTACATCTGGAGGAATGTCGATAAAATACAATTTTGTAAAATATCGATTATGGGAAAATAAACATGTATTGAATTGAATTGAATTGAATTGTCGTAAGTTCTTAGGGAGTACGGAACGGGTACGACACCAATCGGCAAGGCACCTTCCTTTCGACGCCTGCCACCGAAAGGACGGTGTTCTTAGTTACCGTATACGAACACGGGCGTGGCTCGTGTATGATCCTTTGATTTTCTAATTTCCGCGAAATCGGGGTATCCTAGTTAAGTAGTTTTAAGAACGTAGATTAAGTAACTAAAACGGGCGAAGGCTTCACCGTCGCACAAATTTTCTTCTTCCCGCTCCAACTCTGGGGAGAAGGAAGTTTCAAGTAGAATAAGCATAAGGAAAAGGACGCGAGTTGAGCTCGCGTACAGCCCCTAACCACTACGTGGAACAAGGGCGGCTTACTTAGAATTACGAACTAACATTAATTTAAGGTGGGCACGGGCATCACTCGTGCACAGATGATTGGGTCGACGGCTGCGTCCGGAAACCCAAGATTCTTAATTAGATCATGAGATAGTTTTTAAGAAGTAGGCACGGGGCGTCGGAATAGCCGAAATTAGGGAAAGGGCGCGGTGTTAGACCGCGTACAGGTGTCATGTGACACCTCGGGCAATGAACAAACAAAGAGGCGGGACGCGGGCAGCCCGTCACAACCTGCATCTGCGCAGGTATAAAATAAATTTAAATTAGGAATAGGCAGCCACAGGAATAACCGGCGGACACCTACTGGTGGGTGGCTTAGTTAAAATGAGAATGTAGGAACGGACGTAGGATTAGCTTACGTACAGATGCGATGGCCGCATCTCAGATAATGCAAAATAGGGCGGGTGCGGGAATAGCCCGTACACAGGCACCTGCGGTGTCCTTAATTAAAGGATGAGGGAATAGCCCGAGTACAGATGAAGGAGCCACCGCCTCGGCGACGACTCCAACATCTTAATATCGCTCATGGCGAGTAGACCGAACTCAATAGACCGAAAGCAGTTGACCGAACTCAATAGACCGAAAAGCAATAGACCGAAACCTCACTAGACCGAAGCAGCAGTAGACCGAAACTCACTTGGTCGAAAATATGTTACGGTTAAAGTACACATTCGCTAAATGTGCACATTAAATATCTCGAAAAATTACATTTATTAACAATAGCATCAACTTCCCTTCACACTTTATTCAGGCTTAGGACTGACAACATAAACTGCTGGCGTGTTTAGAAGTTTTTTTTTGTTTTTGATGCTGTTTTAAGTTAGTTCTAATATAATTACTTATGAGGTTATTGTTAGTTAGAATCTTTTTGTTAATCACTAAGGCATTATTATTTTGTTTTTGATTCTATTTTAAGTTTATTCTAGTAAAGCATACAATGCTTAACAGATAATATCCTTCCCAATTACCCAATTACATATCTACTTACTAATATTAAAAATTAAAATTATGCGCAATCCCGCGTAAATAATCGACTATATTTCCTTGAATATCGAAGTTACTGACAAGGCGCTTTATTCTGTCAGTACAATCCCGGTACCTTTTCTGGCTTCTGGGTGGTTCTTCGCCACTTAAATATTGCTCTATTTTAAGCTCGTTAAGACTCTGCTCTCTTGCAGTGCTTCAATAAATTTCCAAATATTTGGATGGTTTGAAGAAACTTGGTGGTCAAAGCCTCGATGCCATCCTTCCACGGAATTGTTGGTTTTCGGTAAATCTTCATTTACACCATCAAAACAATTCCACATAACATGAGGAAAACGCGGCGGGTGACGCTGACGGCGTTGAGGGCGTCCTATCCTCGTATCCTCAAAGTAGTCAAGCACACCTTGAGCTTCTTGTGGAATAACACTTTCTTCGCACAACTGTTCAAAGATATCTACTACATTTGCTGCAGGCACAAATGCCAGAGCAGGCAACAGTCGCATTGTTAGGGCAAAGTCAGGTTCTGCTTCATATCGACGCTGAAGTCCTTCTGACTGGATGTGACGGAAACAACTCTGAGAAAAATGGAAAAAGCATCCCGGTTGCATGGTTTGAGGAAATGCTGCAGACACTGCATTCATCATCGCTAATTCAAAGTCCATAAGTACGCTTATTGGTGAAACTGTCGGTTCAATGTCTTTCAAACTTGTAAGCAATCGAGTGTACGTTTCTTCGGTTTTATCTGGCATATAAACTAATGGTATAGCATTGTTATAACGCAACCCATGGATAGTATATCATTGGCAAAATAGATGTGGCACAGTTTTAAACGTGCCATCTACGTACCAATGCATGGACTGAGCTAATAGCCGCAAGTTTCTTGTAGTGGAAAAAATTAATATTCGATCGTCAGCGGGTCCAGAATCAAATAATAGAAAATCTACTCCCTTTTTGGTAATTTTATAATTATCGGGGATCACAAGTTCTCTTCGATTACCAGGTATTGCTGGAGCAGCCTCATGCTTAGTTCGAATGTTTCGTATAGTTCGTTTCATGTTGTCCACTTTTGGCAGTTTTGCTGACGCTGCCTGCGATAATTCTGAAGATGCTTGCAATACTATGAAGTGTGGATCGTCCTGGGTACGTCTTGCATGTTCTCTAACATTTTGCATTACTTGAGCTGCCTCTATTTCTGCAGCATCAGCTGCATGGTTATGTTGGTCACTTTCTTGTGTAATATTGTTGTCCACTGATATTACACGAAAACACTTGGATTTTTATAACGTTCACACCTCCAGTATATCTTCGTATCAATTTGTTTGTCTTTGATGTACAAATGACCATCTAATAGCAATTTACGATGGCCCTTTACACTCTCTATGTACTGCAATACCATTTTCAATATTAACTTTCTACAACGCTCCTTAACAAGCTGTAGACTTGGAATAAATTGAAAAATAAGAAAAATTGCATTTATAGCATGGAAAATCATTAGCACAATTAAGTAAGGTATTGCCTTACAAACCATTAGTGTGCTTAATATTCTTATCTACCTTTGTGATGATTTTTTGACAATAGGATTTAAGAAAGTTTAACATTCCTATGTATCGTTAACGATAATTACTCCAACTATTTACGCACAAACTGGAGAAATTTGCTAATGGGTTAATCCTGCTAATGACGTAGTTATTTTCCTTTCCGGAATTCGGTCCTGAGTAAATATTTCTCTAATAATAATGCCTTAGTGACTAACATAAGTAATTATATTAGAACTAACTTAAAACAGCATCAAAAAAAAAAAAACTTCTAAACACGCCAGCAGTTTATGTTGTCAGTCCTAAGCCTGAATAAAGTGTGAAGGGAAGTTGATGCTATTGTTAATAAATGTAATTTTTCGAGATATTTAATGTGCACATTTAGCGAATGTGTACTTTAACCGTAAATATTTTCGACCAAGTGAGTTTCGGTCTACTGCTGCTTCGGTCCAGTGAGGTTTCGGTCTATTGCTTTTCGGTCTATTGAGTTCGGTCAACTGCCTTTCGGTCTATTGAGTTCGGTCTATTTACCTAGAACCTCTTAATATAGGTAATACGAGGGACGAGGCAAGCGGAGCAGCGTGTTTTTTTTGACTCGGGATTGCTTGCCAGGGTTTCACACTAACGCCTTTTCCGGTTTCCAATGAGCGTCGATTTGGGCGCTTTAACTTCACGTCTGGTTCATCCCACAGCGCCAGTTCTGCTTACCAAAATGGCCCACTTGGCACTCTAGAACCTATCTCGCGGCTTCGTCATTCGGGCAAGCCGGAGATCTCACATTTAAAGTTTGAGAATAGGTTGAGGTCGTTTCGACCCCGATTCGCTCTAATCATTCGCTTTACCGCATGAGACTCTTTCTCGTTTAGCGAGCGTCAGCTATCCTAAGGGAAACTTCGGAGGAACCAACTACTAGACGGTTCGATTGGTCTTTCGCCCCTATACCCAGTTCCGACGATCGATTTGCACGGCCGGAGGGACTCGACCGGGGAGCCCTTCGTCCTTCGCTTTAGCTTCGCCTTTGGGTTTAGCTCTTGCTCCCATTGATTCGCGCGCACGTTGGACTCCTTGGTCCGTGTTTCAAGACGGGTTCTGAAAACCCCAAAGCAAAAGCGTCGCTGACGATCGGACGTCGGTGTGAACGCGCGCACACGCCCGGAGCGCCGCCGTCTTCCCCTCCCGCGAAGGTCGGGGTCAGACGACGACGTCCGAGCGCGCCGGTCGTGCGCACCCGCCGTACGAACGCCTCGTTCTGTGTTAGAATGCCGCGTCGGGCGCGCCGAGCGCAAGAGAACGCGACGGGTTCGGGCGACTGCGAACGAGACCCAAGTCTCGCCGCGCCGTTCCGAGCTTCCGCGCGCCCCCGTAAGGCGTCGGCGAACCGCCCAACGGGTCGCGACGTCCTACCGACCGGAAGTGCACACCCACCGTTCGAAGTATTCTTTGTGGTGCCCCCGTCCTTTCACACTCTCGCTAGCGAGCGAGCGAGCGTGGGCGGTGTCTCTGGTGTGTTCGTTCGCAAAAGACGAGTCGCGAAAGTCCGGAGCGAGGTTCTCGCGACCACCTTCGCACCGTGCCGTCGGACGTGAAAAGGCGAGCGGCACGGGGCGGGGGCAGCAGACGAGGCGGAGACGGGCGCGTCTCGAGGACCGTCGGTGGGACGACGAGGGCGCGCGGAGTGCGCCACCGAGGTAGATGCCCGGGGGAGCCCACGTCGCGCGAAAGCGCGACGCGGCCGCCCGGCCGGCACCTCGGTCGACTACGCGACCGACGAACGACGTCGACGGTCCACGTTAGCCACCTGCGGCTGCGGAGGACGAGCTATCATCGCAAGTCCCGCACCCGGCGTCGGCGTCGGTTTCGGTTCCGACCGAAGGGAGGGCCCTCGGTGTCGCTCCATCGCGAGGGTGGTCCGGTCTCTTCTCCTTCCGTCGTCGGATATCAGCCGGCGGGCGCGCCGACCGTCGCGAATTACCTCGCATCCGACCCCTACTCGGGCACGTTTCGCCGTGTACGCGTGCTTCTGTCGGACCGGCGGGTCCGAAGAGCTGCAGCGATCGGTACGCGTGAACGTCTTTAATGATCCTTCCGCAGGTTCACCTACGGAAACCTTGTTGCGACTTTTACTTCCTCTAAACGATCAAGTTCGGTCGACTTTCCGGCGCGTCCGTCGACCGTAGGGCCGGGCATCGGTCCGAAGACCTCGCTAAATCGTTCGATCGGTAGTAGCGACGGGCACAAAGGGCAGGGACGTAATCAACGCGAGCTTATGACTCGCGCTTACTGGGAATTCCTCGTTCATGGGAAGAATTTCAAGCCCCAATCCCTAGCACGAAGGAGTTTCAGCGGATTACCCGGGCCTCTCGGCCGAGGGCTATCTGCGCACACGCTGAGTCCTTCAGCTGAACATATAATTCAATTACGATCGTCTTCTACAGACGGCGGCCATGAAATTTTTGTGCAGAGTACATCCCCATAGGAGACAGCTGTGAATACAACTACATTTTAATTGATGAGAAATTTGTAATATTTTTTCAATTTTATTATTGCATCTTGGCCATATTCCTCTTGCACCCAGTAGTATTGGAAATATTATAAAAGTTTTACCGGGCCACTTGCGTTTAGCTGCTTCAATGAATTTTGGATTGTCATATACAAGTTTTTTATTAGTCCAATATTCATTTAAAGTTCTTGGTCCTTCCCAACATACTTGAATATCACAAATAATAATATCATTATTGATATGTATTGCAAGATCTGGTATATATAATTGATTGTCTTTATGGTGTATTCTTGGTTCTGTTTCTACGATCCATTTATTTTTCCTTGAGTGTTTTGCTATTTTGTTTACTATTTCGTTGTGTGTTTTGATCCTTTCGTAGTGGGTAATAGGACAACCTTGTAAAATGTGAGATAAGGATTCAATTCTATTACAACCACCTCTGCATAGACGTTCGTTTGGATTCATATAAGGTAAACCTTTAGATGGAAGATTATAAGTTTTAAGTTGTATTGTTTTAATATAATCTTTCCCGCTCCATGATGTAGGTGGATTGTAAATCCAGGATCTACTAGCGGAATCATTGGATGTTTCTTCTAATCCTTTACTAAATGTTCTTATTTTAATTTCGTTTTTCCAGAAGGGTATGGGTGGTTCTTTTTTCATTTTTTCAGTTTTTTTAACAAAAGTATTTATTGGGCCGGGATTATTTAAAATGATAGAAATTATTTCATCGTTTTGTATTGATAAGGTATTAAGTTTATTTGATAAAATCCAAGGTATTTGTCTTGTTAAATCTGTTATTCCAAGACCACCGTCCTTAATGCTTGCGTAGATAAATTGGTTACCAGTATGTGGACTAATATGTAAAAATTTTTTTGTTGATTTTCGTATCATGCGGTCGGCTTCTTTTAATATTGAGATATTGATTTTAGGATTTTGTAAACCATAAAACATTTTTGGTATTAAGTATGAACGTAGGATAACGAATTTTTGATTTGGTTTTAAAGGAGCTTTTTCTAAATTTTTTAACCAATTATATAAGTTAAAAGGATTTGGTTTAGTGATACCGGATGTTTCATAATGGTGACCAAGATATTTAAATGAGTTTATATTATTTATTATAGGTAGAAATTCGTTATTTATTTTATATTAATTATCATATTTCTTGCAGAATAGAAATCATATGTATTATTTAATGTTGTTGACATATCTAGTTCGTTATCTTCTAAGAGGATTATAGTATCATCGGCGAATGCAAGAGCGTTTAATTTTTGATTTTTAACTAATGCTCCTCCATGTAATTTAGTATTTAATTTAGTAATAAGTTCGTCTATGACTATGTTGAAAAGTATTGGTGAAAGAGGATCGCCTTGTTTGACGCCGTTGAGTATTGAAATATTTTCGCTCTTTTCTTTTCCAATAAAAAGATTAGTTTTGGCGTTTTGAAAGTACCCATAATATATTCAATCATGTTGTTGTTAATTTTGTGTCTTATTAGTGCTCTTTTAATGGATGTATGAGCGACGGAATCGAAGGCTTTGTTAAATCTAAGGAGGAAATATTAAATGATTTACCTTGTAATGTTCTGGTTTTAATATAATGTTCTAAAGTTAATGTGTTGGCCAGTAAACCTTCGGAATTAATGAATCCACGTTGAAATTTGTCAAGGTTTAGGGAGTTTATTAAACGTTTAGATAAGATTCTGTGTAATAAACGTTGAAGAGCGGATCCTATTGTGATTGGTCGCCAGTTACTTGGGTCTGTTTTATCACCATTTTTTGGCAACATGATTGTTTTTGAAGTTGTCCATGAATTGGGTGTGTATTTTTTATAGAGTAGAACGTTATATAGTATTTCTAGGTTTAATACGTTACATTTATGAATTTGAGAAATAGTTATACCATCGATTCCTAGTGCAGAATTGGACCATTTATTTTTACCATTTTTTATATCGTTACAATTAATTGGATAATAGACTTCTGCTGATTTTTTTGGAAAATTTGTTATTTCTTCGTTGTCGTTGAAAGGATTTTTCAAATAAGTTTTTATATAATATCGTAATTTTCTTTAATTGTGGAAAAACTTCAGTTTCTAAAAGTGGTTTATTCGATATTATTTTTTCAGCAAGTAACGAACGGTTTTTATTATATAAATCTTGAGCTTTAGCGAAGGATGCTCTTCTTTTTTGTTTGTTATTGATGGTTTTATTATTATTGGTATTATTATTGTAACGATTTTTATTTTGTGTAGATGTGATATGTTTTTTTTCGATATTTTATTGGAAAATTTTTTAATAACCAGTCATCGATGTTTGTAGATCATTTAATGATCCGTTAAGTGCAGTAGATATCAATCTTTTGTTTATTTCTTCTTTAGTATTATTTTTTAATGAACATAAGTAAGAGGTAAAAGGAATATTGTTAGGTAGATTATTTATGTTATTTTCAATAATTTTTTCGGGTATAATATTTGAGTTATTTGAGCAGTTGGGTGTTAAATGAGATAATGAATTATTTGATGTATCTATATTTGGGTTATTTTCTGTTATAGATTCTGATGTAATAGTGAAAATATCTATTGGTGTTGAAATATTATTAGTATTAGGAGTATCTGTTGATGATGAAGTATTATTTTTATTAGGAATAGAGACAAAGGAATCAACTATTTTATTGCCAGGAAGGGTACAGCATATATTTTGTTGATTGTATTTTGCTCTATTTAAATAATTAATGTATTCAGGTTTTTCACGCCTGTATCTTATTTGGTCTTTGGATAATCCTGTATTTTTTATAGCTTTTCTATAGGAAAAGACACCATTTTCACTATTTATCTCTGTTAAAGCAATTTTTTCGAACAATTCATTTTCTGGACGTTTTAATTTATTTTCAAGTTCTAATTAATTTGTATAGTTCTGGGTGTATTTTTCTTTCGTGTATTCTTGTTGAAGCGTAGTTTTTAAAAGTTTTATTGCAGTGTATACAATTGTTTTTAGGTCTTGAACCGCAGTCTTTAAGATGTCTTTTTAAAGATGATTGTAATTTATAAATATTTCCACATTTAGAAGATTTAAAGTTTGAAGTAGTATTATCTTTGTTTGAAGAGATTCGCATGATATTGATAGAGGACTCAATATCAGTATTATTAATAGTTTTAGCGGATCTCGAAAACCCGGAACTAGGTCCCGGTACGTTGGCATCATGATTATCTATTAAAGTTTTGTTATGGTTACCTTCGTTGATTGTATTGGTATTGTTAAAATTAAAAATGTGTGATTCGTTAAAAATACTTGAACTTTCTGTGGCTATGTTAAATTATTAAAATTATTATATTCACTATTTGTAGTTGAGTTTTCATTAGAATTAGATTCATTATTTATAGAAGGATTTCTAATCAAATTAGACGAGTTATTATTGTCATTTAAAAGATTTTCTTTTGCAGAATTGAGATATTTACTATAAATAGGTAAACTTCTTTTGTATTTAATTTTATTATCGTCAAGACCAGTGGCTAGTTTCATTGCTAGTAGCAATCCTTTACCTTTTGGTATTTTGTTTCGATGTCTGCTAATATAGTAAATATTTTGTTATCGTTATTTTGATTTTTCTTATTTGCCAAATTTTTAGAATATAATTTTTATGAACTCTTGATTCGTGTTTTCTTAAAGAAAAACTTTTGAAAGTTTTATCACAATACGAACATTTTGATTAGAATTAATTCCACATTCTTTGTTATGTCTTAATAAACTACTTCTTAATTTATATTTCTTTCCACATTTTTTTACATTTGTTTATTGAAACTTCGTTAAAATTTTCATTGTTATTTCCATTAAAGTTTTGTTCGTTTTCTAAATCCATTTTAATATTTAAATATAAGCACAGTTTAAATTGTCATGAGTGACGTTTCACAAGTGATCCAATTTCCAATTAGGGATATATTAGTTTCGCTAAAAAAGAATATAAGATTTTCGTTTTCAGTACTTATAAAAACCAATCCAGAACCAATATCAGATTTATAATCGCAGTAATATGTTGAAAAATTTTAATTTTTTAATAGGTAATAGAAATATGCCAAAGTGACATAGTTACTCCCGCCGTTTACCCCGCTTGCTTGAATCTCTTCACGTTGACATTCAGAGCACTGGGCAGAAATCACATTGCGTCAACACCCTTTGGGGCTCACTCACATCATCAGATGCAGTACAAATCTCCACTTGTCGTACCAAACGGGCGCAATCCACATTTTTTACACGGCTTCTAAACTCTGGAATGATCTCCCTAGTTCCTGTTTTCCTCTCACTTATGACATGAGAAAATTTAAGGTAGCTGTTCATAGGCATCTATTGGCACTTCATTATCCCTCTATCCATCCTCCTAAGTGTTCCTAAGTGCTTTAGCACGATAGGCCTTATTTTAGCCTGTTCAGGTCCACAATCATAAAAAAAATCCAAATTTAATTAACCCGTTATAGTGACATTAAGTCGTACAAGTAATTTAATGGCTAGAAATCCTCAATCTGAATATAGTTAATCAGGTGTCTTGCCTGGCAGATAAACGGCGGGAGTAGGGTTGACTCTTAGGTTACAAAAGTGAAAACATTTAATCTTATATATTGCACTTATCTATTCCGTTTCACTGAAATAAAGTCGTAGCTATAATTTAATTGCCTTATAACCTCATTCTGATGATGGTTTGTCAAGTACCTTGCCTCGCAGGTAAACGGCGGGGGTAAGTCTGACACCCTTACTATACAAACGAGATACACCTTGTATTCTGCATTCCGAATTTAATTAATCCGTTATAGTGACATTAAGTCGTACATATAGTTTAATGGCTAAAATTCTCAATCTGAATACAGTTAATCACGTGTCTTGCCTGGTAGATAAACGGCGGGAGTAGGGTTGACTCTCTTAAGTTACAAAAGTGAAAACATATATGATATACTGTACTTATGTATCCCATTTCACTGAAATTAAGTCGTAGTTATAATTTAACTGCCATATAACCTCTTTTTGATGATAGTTTGTCAAGTATCTTGCCTCGCAGGTAAACGGCGGGGTAAGGCTGACACTCTTACTATATAAACGAGATACATCTTGTATTCTGAATTCGAATTTTTAACCGTTATAGCGACATTAAGTCGTACGTATAATTTAATGGCTAAAATCCTCAATCTAAATATAGTTAAACACGTGTCTTGCCTGACAGATAAACGGCGGGAGTAAGTCTACTCCCTTAAGTAAAGTGAAAACATTTAAACCGATATACTGTACTTGTGTATTCCGTTTCACTGAAATTAAGTCGTAGTTATAATTTAATTGCCTTATAACCTCATTCCGAATTAAATAAATCCATTATAGTGACTTTAAGTCGTACATATAATTTAATGGCTAAACATCCTCAATCTGAGTATAGTTAATCACTGTCTTTCCTGGCATATAAACGGCGGGAGCAGTTTTGACTCTCTTAGGTTACGAAAGTGAAAACATTTAATCTGATATACTGTACCTATGTATTCCGTTTCACTGAAATTAAGTCGTAGTTATAATTTAACTGCCATATAACCTCTTTCTAGTGATAGTTTGTCAAGTATCTTGGCTCGATGGTAAACGGCGGGGGTAAGGTTGACTCTCTTACTATACAAACGAGATACATCTTGTATTCTGTATTTTGAATTTAGTAAACCCGTTATAGTGACATTAAGTCGTACATGTAATTTAATGGCTAAAAATCCTCAATCTGAATAGTAGTAATGTAACCGGAGCTACTCCACTTTTCTACTATACTTTTCTACGAGTGTTTCTGCTCAAGGTCAAGGTCATCGAGCACATTGCATATATCGGTAGTAGTAATGTAAGGCAGGAGCTACTCCACTTCAAGGTCACGACGATCTCGTAAGCTATGCATAAAGAGTAGGTCATGAGTTCATTGAAGGTGAATACTCCACTTCAAGCTAAAAATAGAAATTGCAATGTCACCATCCTCATCATATTACAAGGTCACTCTGCGGTCAAATGTTTTGGCGGGAAATTTGTATGTCAAGGTCAGAAGCTAAAAATAGAAATTGCAATGTCATCATCATATTACAATTCTTAGAAGTCTAAAAATAGTGTAGTCAAGGTCAAGGTCAAAGGTTATTGATCTGTATATCATAGCTAAAAATGGTCGGTTTATATCCTCACTAAAAAGTGATCGCGTTACAGCTAAAAAGTATAGTGACAGCATCATCGTTGAAAGTAACTTATGCGCGTAACCAGATATGTATGGTAATCAAAGAGATGGTTCATATCTGCACTAATGTAACATAGTGGGGGTCGTTTAGAGTAACAATATAAGGAAATAGTGTAATGGGTAGTGAGTGTTGTGTAAAACATGTGGATGGCATACGCTCAAGAGCAATGGAACAAAGTAACTGACCTGAGAACAGCGGTGGAACGCTTGAAGCAAGAATTTTCGGCATTAGTATTCGATGCCGAACATGAGGCGGTTTACGGGCGAGGTGATTATAGTGAAGCGGAGTGTAACGTCCTAGTGAAAAAGTATGAAAAAGGAGTAACGATATGTGAAAAGTTTTTAAATTTAAAGAAAATATGTAGAACATGTTTTGTAGAAGAACTGAAAGCTGTGCAATTGCATCAGTTTTGCAACTATGTAAAAAAATGGACAGCATCTCCTAATGGTAGCAGTTCATCCTCATCAGATGCATCAAAATCATGATGCAGTTAATATAATATATATATATATATATATATATATATATATATATATATATATAGGACAGTTCCGTTGTCAACTATAATTCAAAAGCGTTCTCGAATCAGTAAAGATGGATCTATTCTTGGCAACTTTCTGTAAACCCTTCACGAACGTAAAAGAGTTTGAAGTGGGTGCAAAATACAAAGTGATTGATATGGATACAATCGACACGAAGTATGGGAAACATATTGTGATTGAAACTGAGAACTTTAAGTGCATACTTCCCTTACGATTTTATGAATATTTCAAAAAAGAAGATCGCATTGAAAAGTTTAAACAATGTCTGGCTGAGAAAGACGTGTACATCATCAGCGTCGGAACTGTAGGGAAGACAACTAATTTGACATTTCTGGAAAAATAATAATAATGTATGTTCATGTATAACTGTTTGAAAAAATAAAACTATATATTTTTAATTGCAAATAATGGTTTTTATTTCTTGATTAAATGAAGAGTAGGTACATAATAATGAAGAGAGTTGTTATTGATGGACTAAAAATGTAGTGTATAATATGGTAGTGTGGACCTTTGCTTATCGTAATGCAAGAAAAGGGCTGTGGGAAAGTTTGGCGCTGGATAGATTACGTTTCCGTAGTAAAATAAAACAATTGGGATGTATTTTATCACCCATACTACAAGAACAACACCGTGCTGAGATATATCATGATAGATTCTAAGAACTTTTCTCCCCTCTACCATCATAATAATGTTGTGAGGTGGGGGTAATAATAATAATAATAAAAATATATATATTTGCGGTTATAAATTCATCAATTGTTGAGATCAACGCAAGTCCAATCAAATGAATTTGAAAAGATTTTACATGGATAGCAAGAATAGCTGCAATAACTTCTTCACATGTTCGTGTTGGTGTTGTAATGATGGGGATAGTTCTACCACAGCAGCTACATCTACCGAGTGCTCTTTCCCAACTGAAAATGTACATAACAGCACTACTGGTGAATGTTTAATTGATTGTAGCTTATATAATTTATTCGAGATCAATTCTCCAAGAAAATACGTTGAAGTTGGATACAGTACGCACCTAAATCTTGCACCAGTTATACGAATTGTATCTACAGACGAGCTTCTTGTTATGAGGCGCTCGATCGCACGGTCCCGTCTCCCACCTATGCTGCACCTCTCGTGTCTCCTTACAGTGCCAAACTAGGGTCAAGCTCAACAGGGTCTTCCATCCCCTCTAATTTTTCCAAACCAGTTCCCTTGGCTGTGGTTTCGCTAGATAGTAGGTAGGGACAGATGAGAATCTCGTTAATCCATTCATGCGCGTCACTAATTAGATGACGAGGCATTTGGCTATAAAAATGATTTATTGATTATACATTTACAGAGCGGTTTGAACCTTCAAACGTAAGCCTCTACCCAGCCTAAGCGCTTGTGATTTTCATTACAATCGCTTAACTTCGCAAAAAGAACCTAACGTTTTCGCTCATCGTTCCGGTTCCGGCATCGTGATCTTCGCCACTTCGGAGGTAGATCTGTCACTGCTTGCATACAGATAATACGAAGAAGGGGTCATCAGTAGAGGAGCCACAGCCTAGCCGCAAGCAGGAGCCGCCGGAATATAGCAGCAGCAGCGGAAAATTCCAGGAACGTCTAGGAGACCGCCTACAGCAGAATCTTCGTCGGGTCAAGGTCAACTCTAATAGGCTAAAGGTATTATTAATAAAGAATTTTAATTTAATTACTTTGTTCTTTTATTTTAACTTTGTATTTCCACCTTTCGAATTGGGTCTCTGATTTTCAAGCCTTTTTTCCTCGGGGTGTGATGCTGCACCTTGGCAGAGGCCCGCTCTTCCATTAAAACAGAACAGATTTCTATTTCTTTATTCCAAAGCCTATTATTAACAACACTGCCGAGACGGTAAAGGGCAGCCGCCGAGCTACTATCAAAGCTGTGTCCCCTAACCCTGACACCCATCCACCACACCACCACCTACACACACAACGCACCCTACGCACACACCTCGCCTCTCCACCACCTTCCTCACGAAATCCCAATCCAACGCCTCATCCATTTCCACTACCTCCACACACTTCTACATTTCAACACGATCCACAAAAAACCCGAACACACTCACAAACCTGCCCTGTTACCCACACCAACCCAGCGACCATCACCGTTACCTTTACCTCTTACCTCCAGCAACACACTCACCCGTGCCCAATCCTCGAGATATTGCATCCGCAATATCCCGAAATCTATCAGATCCCAAAATCCCTGTTTAACTCCCTGAAACCCTTAAACCCCGTGGTCGAACTTAACGTTCAACCACAAAAACCTCCTTTCAAACTTCCATTCCCTTACCTGATGGAACGCAACTACGGTTGCGTCACCATTTTGGTGAACCTTCCCTTACCCTCACCCAACTATCCGGTCCTCGTCAACCTAACACCAATCCTAGACATCCATCCTTTTCTTGCGTGATTCGTCACGTGGACAAGGACATCCTTGCGGACGAGATCCTCGGTGCTATCGACCTGCCTCACGTGAGAAAGGCCGTGCGCATCACCTCGAAGGCCACCAACACTTCTACCTCCCTAGCCCGCGTAATCATCACCTCCCAAACCACCCTAGAATTCCTATTCGCTACCGGTGTCTTCATGTTCGGGAGACACTACAGTTGCGAACCTTCTCTTATCCCTACCCCGTCCCCATGTATTGTGTCACCTGCACGCAGGTGGGACATACCTCGGAGGACTGTCTTACACGAACCATCCGTTGTCCCTCTGTGGCGGAAGCCAAGATCCAAACCTGAAATGGCAAACCCGAAGTGTAGCAACTGCGGGGATGCCCCCCACTCCTTTAAGTGCCGGAAGCGGCGGGAACCTCCCAGTTCTCCGTCACAGATGGCAATCCTCGCTCCCATCATGTCTGACGAGTCTGACTCGGAAGACACCATCCACCTCAAGCCTATCTCCGTCACCGATCCAGTCTCCATCAAATCCTTTATCCAAGTCCTTACACACGTTCTCCTAGACCTGTTTCCCGACCACCAACGCCGTGTTTTCCGAACCCTCCAATCCCTATCCCTCAACTTCCTCCAACGGCAGATCAACGTCTACGTAGTCGGTACCCGGAAGAAGGTCGCCGTAATCCGCCAACCCCTTCCTTAAACGCCTTTATTCCCAATGGATATCGTAACAGGGACCATTAATGCCAGGGGCGTTCGCCGGAAACGTTCCCTAATAAAACACTTCCTTCACACGCATAACGTACACGTCCTCTCAATCACTGGGACCAAACTTTCACACAAATGCACACTACAATTTAACACCTATAATATCTTCCGTAACAATAGCGCGCATGGAACCGCCCTCCTAATCAAAACTGTTTCCTTCCACTCCATTTCAATTACCGCACCTGCAGCAACTCGAATGTGTTGCTGCAACAGTCCTTCAAACTCCTATAGTATTCATATTCTACTACAACCCACCCGGCCACAATACACTTTCTGATGACCTATTGGTGTATGCCTCCAGCCTCCTAAATGCAGTCATCTTAGATGACTTCAATGCCCGCCATATTCAATTCGGTGACACCACAACAAATGGAAACGGCAACAGACTATCATCTGCTCTGTTGCAATTGCCTTTTTGAGGATCGTTAATAACAACCCACGTATTTCGACCACCTAGGTGCCTCAATAATAAATCATGTAATAGTTTCAGAACCAATAGCTCCACTTCGACCGTGAGTGCTTTCTAGGCACCACGATCACTTCCGATCATATTCCTCTTCTGGTCAAAACCTCATTTTGTCCAGCTCCCCCAATACCTCCACAAAACACAATCATTAAAGATCTTTCCAATGCAGACTGGAATGTGTTCGCCGAACACATCTCCAACAATCTTCCTTCACCCGAACTTCAAACCACCAAAGATCTTGAGAGAGCCATTAGGGACCTAACTTCCGTAATGACGGAAGCGGTCGACACCTCAGTCCCGCTTAAAAACATCGACATTTTAATAAAACCGCTCCCACGACTCATTTTGAACTGAATCAAAGAGAAGAGACGAATCTATCGTCAATTCTTGAGATCCAGGGATCCGGCTCTCAAGACGGAATACAATCGCCTTAACGCCTTAATCAGGTGAGAAACCAATAAACACGCAGAAGACTCCTGGGCTAAAGCCACTTCCTAGTTAGATTATCGAGACGGTAAATGCTTCTGGCAACAGTTTGACAGACTGACCAGAAGGAAAGCTAACCCGAAATCTCATCTAACCGACCCCCAGGGCAACCTAATCCCCTCCGACCAAGGAAAGGCCGATTTCTTTGGTCAGCACCTCCAATCCACATTCCAATCCCCCAATGATCCCCAATCAATCCTGTGTTCAAGGAATTCCACGAGAACCGCCTCGTGGAATTCGAAACCTTAACCCCTACTAGATAACCAGAGTCCTTTCTTGCCCCAATTACGCCCGATCAAATCAATGCATATTTTAAAAGGGCAAAATTTCAGCCCCAGGCCACGACGGCCTGAATAGAAAAATCTTGCGCCACCTACCCGACCCATGCCTCCAACTTTTGGAAATATCTATAATAGATGCCTAACCTCGCACACTTCCCGACGGATTAGAAATCGGCCTCCACCGTCATAATACCAAAACCTCACGCCGACCTAACGTCACCTAATTCCTATAGACCCATATCCTCCTGAGTTGCCTCGGAAAATGCTTCGAGCAAATTCTAGCCAGGCGGCTCAGGGAACACCTAAATTTAACGACCTTCTTCCTAATAGCCAATTCGGCTTCCGTCCAAACCGAACGTGTCACGATCCCTGTTGAAGCTGCTTACCGAAACCACCAGAGCATTCAACCACAAGCAATGCAATCTGGCTGTGTTCTTGGATATTAAGCAAGCATTTGACAGGGTCTGGCACCCGGTCTCCTTCAAAAATCCGAAACCTGAACATTCCGAAACCTTCTCCAAACTCCTGCTTTCCTACCTGACCAATCAATCGGTCAGGGTGAAAAGGAAAACCTCTCAGATCCTTTCCAACCCTCAGCGGGCGTTCCGCAAGGTTCTGCCTTAGCCCCCACCCTTTACACCATCTTCGCTTCAGACATCCCTCAAGTCACCCAACCCGGAGTAGTCGTCGCGCAGTTTGCAGATGACCGCCTTCTGGTCGGTTAATCGGAACAGCGGAACGGCCTCCAACCGCATTTCCAAAACCCTTCAGAACTTTTCCAACTGGGCCAACCGGTGGAGAGTCTCTATTAACCCCTCCAAAACCCAAGTCATCCTTTTCCACCACCCTAACTACGTCGAAGATAAATTCCCAGACCTATCCTCCAGAAATGTCTCAATCACCATAAACCAAGAGAGAATCCTTCAAGACCAAATTACATATCTAGGCATCCTATTCACAAGAACACTCAATTGGCTCCTGATGACAGGAAAACACTAAACAGAATTAGAAACCGTGCAAACCTACTGGGCGCCCTCCGGGTCGAATCAGAGGTTGCCACCCCAAAACACTCCAACACACATACAAAACCTACATCCGCCCTGTTATGGATTTCCGAGCACCAATTTACACAAACATAAACCCTAACCACCTTTCCGATATAGCATCCTGTGAACGCCGAATCTTTAAGATACACGGGCTACCCTTCAGGTACCCCAGCGACATCACAAGACAACACGCAAACATACCATCAATCACACACAGAATCCAAACACTCCAGAAAAACTTTACACACAAAAGAATTTTCGGCGACACCATCCCAACCAAAGAAATCCTCACAACTTCCTACACCTACCAACCTCCCAAATTCCCGCGCAAAAAACCCAAGCGCAAATTTAAACACCCTCCTGCGATCCTAACCCAATTATTGGACGACATCCCAGAGGAGATAGAAGAGACCCTCGACAATACCCCATATGCACTCCGCATCCCCCCGTCAATTGGATAACGACCACGCAATGACACCGGCCAACGGATCAATCACACGTCACCGTATACACTTAACCACACGCAAACCCAAACCTAAATATTCAACTGATATTAATCCTTTTTTTTTACACCAACAACATACCAACAATAATCATTTTCTTTTTTTTACACCAAAAATAATACATTCATGATTGTCAACCACACAATTACAAAAACAGCGCAACATCAACAACAATGGAATGACCAGGGCTGAAGAGGAGGAATCCTGAGCAGTCTACGATAAGAATATAAGCAAAGAAAATAAGCATACTAACCATAAGCATGAGCATATAATATATATATATATATATATATATATATATATATATATATATATATATATATATATATATATATATACACATTTACAATAATCACATTTCTGATTATAGATAGTACCCAACCAGTTAGGTTTAAATATAATAAAATTATAAGTTAATTATAAACTTGAATACAGAATAATCTATATTATGAACTATTTCTTAAATTGTAAGTATATTTTAGAATTAGTAATTATTTAGTTAAATTACAATCTTCTTCGCCAAACGGCAGCCATGAAGTTTTTGTGCGAAGTACATCCCCATAAAAGGCAGCTGTGAATACAACTGCATTTCAGTTGGTGTGTTATTTTTAATAAATCTTCAATTTTTGAATTACATCGTGGCCATATTCCGCGAGCACCCAACATGATTGGAAGAATTATAAATTTTTTGCCTGGCCAATTACGTTTAGCGGCCTCTAAAAATTTTGGGTTATCATATACGAGTTTTTTGTTAGACCAAGATTCGGATAAGGTTCTTGGGCCTTCCCAACATATTTGAATATCGCAAATGATAATACTATCGTTTATGTGTACCGCCAGATCTGGAATGTATAGTTGATGGTCTTCATGATAAATTCTAGGTTCTATTTCTACTATCCATTTCTTTTTCTTTGTGTGTTTGGCTATTTTGTTCACTATTTCATTGTGTCTTTTAATTCTTTCGTTATGGGTAATAGGGCAACCTTGTAAAATATGAGATAAAGATTCAATTCGGTTACAACCACCCTGCATAGACGTTCGCTATTTGTTATGTAAGGTAAACCTTTAGATGGTAAGTTGCAGGTTTTAAGGTGAATAGCTTTTATATAATCTTTCCCACTCCATGCTTTAGGTGGATTGTAAATCCAAGATCTACTAGCGGAGTCATGGCATGTATCTTGTAATCCTTTACTATATGTTCTAGTTTTAATTTCATCTTCCCAAAATGATATGGGAGGTTCTTTTTTCATTCGGTTAATTTTTTTAACAAAATCATTTGTTGGACCATTATTTTTAAAGATAAGTGAAATTATTTCATCATTTTGTAGTATTAAATTATTAAATTTATTCGATAGAATCCATGGTATTTACCTTCTCAATTCTGTTATTCCGAGACCTCCATCTTTAATGCTAACATGAATTACATCGTTTATATAGTAATATGTTATATAATATTTCCAAATTTGATAACTTACATTTACGAATTTGAGGAATAGTTATACCATCAAGTCCAGGTGCGGAATTTGACCATCTATTTTTTGCGTTTTCTATGTCTTTGGAAGTAATAGGATAATAAATTTCTTCTGATTTCTTTGGATAATCATTTATATCTTCGTTGTCGATATAAGGATCTTTTTCAAATAAATTTTTATATAGATCGGAAATTTCATTTAGATTTGGAAAAACGTCTTTTTCTAAAAGAGGTTTACCTAGAATTATATTGTTAGCGAGTAAAGAGCGATTTTTATTATATAAATCTTGAGCTTTGGCAAAAGATGCTCTTCTTTTTTGTTTACTATTAGTATTGGTGTTATTATTAGGTGTATTTGGATTAATTTTAGTTTTATTTTTATAGGTTTTTCTAGATTTTAATGGAAAATTTTTGATTAACCAGTCATCAATGTTTTTCTGTAAATCAGTTATTGATCCATTAATTGCAGTAGAAATCATTGTTTTATTTGTTTCTTCTGTTGTATTTTCTTTTAGAGTATTTAAATGGGATATAAATGATATGTTTTGAGATGAATTATGTATAGATTGTTCGGATGTACTATCATTTGAGGTATTCAAACTATGGTATATTGAATTATTTATAGATTGTTTAGATATATTACTTGAGGTGTTTAAAGGATAGGATGTTGAAACAGAATTTGAATTACTTGATACATTGGTATTAAAGTTATTATTTTCGGTTATGGATTCTATCCCATTATTAGAAAAATTATCTGATGTTGAAATATTGTTATTAGAATTTGAAGCAAGAGGATCAATTACCTTAATGCCAGGTAGGGTACAGCATATATTTCGTTGATCTTTCTTTGCTCTATTCAGATAATCGATATATTCGGGTTTTTCTCTTCTATATCTTATTTGATCTTTTGATAATCCCGTTTCCTTTATGGCTTCTCTATAAGAAAAGATACCATTTTACAATTAACCTCTATTAATGCGATTTTATCAAATAATTCGTTTTCTGGAGTTTTCAGCTCTCAAACTTAGCTCCGATGCACTTTCGCGCAGCTCTCAAACTTAGCTCCGATGCACTTTCGCGCAGCTCTCAAACTTAGCTCCGATGCACTTTCGCACAGCTCTCAAACTTAGCTCCGATGCACTTTCGCGCAGCTCTAACTTAGCTCCGATGCACTATCGAGCAGCTCTCAAACTTAGCTCCGATGCACTTTCGCGCAGCTCTCAAACTTAGCTCCGATGCACTTGCATGGCTCCGATGCCGTCACAGCTCCGATGTACCTACACTCGGCTCGCGCAGGTGGCGATCTCGCAGCGTGACGGGCGCGCTCTAGTCGTTCGCGACACCGACACTCGCGGCGGTGGCTCGCGTTTAGTACGCCCGACGAGCCACCGACGCCGCCTTCGTCGTCTCGCGTGTAAACGGCGTCAGGGAAGCTCGATATCCGGACCGTTTTGCCGCCGAGGGTTATCGGCGAATGTTGCCAAACAACAGGTACGTCCTGGTAGTTCGGGAGCACAACCACCCCGGTCGCTCGCTACTCGCTCCTTTCGACGAGCGACCGGCGCCGGCCTTCCCGACCTCGACGGCCGACGGCGCCGACGGACAGCGCCCATTTGTGCCTGTTCGGTCGGCCGACGTGTCCGTCGCTCTCGAACTCTCGTCTGTTCGTCTCGCGTTATCGTTCTCGAGAAGAGGCGCGCCGAAGGTCGAGAGACCGACGCGGGTCTCCCCGCATTTTGCCCGACGACGCAGTCGTTCGCGTGGCTAACAGCGGCGATCGCTCGGAGAGGCATCCGTCCGGAGGGCGACCGGCGACGGTCCCCCCGGCTGGGACAGCGGATCCGATGCATGTTTAGCTCCGATGTAGGCGAAGCTCCGGTGTACACCCAGCTCCGATGCATACTTAGCTCGATGTAGGCGAAGCTCCGGTGTACACCTGGCTCCGGTGTATATCCAGCTCCGATGCATACTTAGCTCTGATGCAGGCGAAGCTCCGGTGTACACCTGGCTCCGGTGTATATCCAGCTCCGATGCATACTTAGCTCCGATGTAGGCGAAGCTCCGGTGCATATCCAGCTCCGATGTACGTTTAGCTCCGATGTAGGCGAAGTTCCGGTGTACACCCAGCTGCGAAGTATACCTAGCTCCGATGTACACCCAGTTCCGATGTGTGCTTGGCCATGTCTAGCTCCGATGTAGGCAAAGCTCTGGTGTACACCTAGCTCCGATGTATACTTAGCTACGGGGTAGTGATGGCTCCGGTGTTCTTTTCAAACGCGGTATTACCGCAAAAACCTAGCTCCGATGTACCTTTGAGGGTGCGCGCCATCGCGCCGATAGCGGCCGCCTCCGTTCGTTCGGTCGGCCGAGTAGCCACTTCTACCGTACTCTCTACAGTCACGGGCGGTTGATGTCGCTCGCTGCAACTTCCACTATATAGGGTACATGGTCGGTCTGCTCAGCGGCGACCGCTCCGTTACCCGACGTGCGACAGCGTGTCGCGGCTATGTGATGTCCGTCTCACCGACCGTTGCGTCGGTCGGTGCTTGGGGGCTCCGCAGTCGATGGCGCGCGCCCTATTTTGCGATGTGGCTTCGCAGAGTCGAGATCCGAAGGTGTGGACGCTTTACCCGCGTTTGAGACGGTGTTATCGCGGTCCTCTTCGCGCCCTTCGGAGCTCGCTGCTGCTGCCGCTTTTCGCGAGTTTTATCCGCGCCGCGCTTGCTTTTGTTTGCCGTTTGCTTGCTTTCCTTGCTTGCTTGCCTTGCTTGCTTCTGCTTGCCGCTGCGCGTGTACCGGACGGACCGGAGAGAGGAGATTGGACGTTTGCGACGTCGAGCGGCCTCTCTACGAGTTCAGCTCCGACCCCGGGTTTATTTGATTGCCCGTGTCGCCGGTCGCTACTAAAACCGTTGCAATTGGGGGCGACTTCGTCGGTCCGGCGATTTGGCTCCGTACGTAGTGATCAGAGATCCGAGGGTCTGTGGACGCTGTACCCGCGTTTGCGACGGTGCTATGGCGTACTCCCCCGCGCCCTTCGGACTCTGCCGCTTTCGTTCGCGAGCGAGCGCACGACCGGCAGGGAGCTGGCGCGAGCGAGGGAGCGGAGGAGGTTCTTACGTAAGTCGCCTGCCCGTCCGAGGCGGCTCCGACCTCCGCTCGCTTATACGTGCGCCTCCGACCCGGGCCACTGCGTTCTGAAACACGCACGGGCGCAGGGCGTTATCGCAGCGGGAATCCCTCGCCTTCGGTCGCGCGTCCGTAACGTGACTTGCCGGCGAGAGGGTACACACACGCGTTGGCGTTCTGCGACGGGAAGCGTTAGTGTCTCGAGAGAGAGGACGTCGTCGGCAAGAGGCGTGTGGGCGTCCGACGGGGTAGAGTGGAGCAGATCTCCCCGAGCCCGGCGCCGCCAGTTCGCCGCACTCGAACTCGACGACACGCGCTGGCGATCCCGCGTACCCGAGCCCTGCTTCGAAGCACGATCGCGGTCGTCGCGCCGTCTCACGGCGCGGTGAACCTTGTGCGATCGAACGTTTGTGTCGCGACCACCGCGGTGGTCTAGTCACGCCAGAAACTTGCAAATGCTCGCCACGTACCGAGAGAGGATAGGCGACGATCGCCGCGTCGCGTCGTCGTTCCTTCTCGCACTTCACCGTCTCGGCCCGATGGTCGCTTTACGGCTCGGTCCCGAGCCGTCGGCGATCGCGGGACGCGTGGGGGCGATGGGGACGGCGGCGGAGGCGCCGGCTCGTCGCGGAGGTGACGCGTCAAAGAACGCCAGAGAAGGTAGGCCCGTCGAACGCGCGCTTAGCGCGTCTTCGAGCGCCCCACGAACAGTGGTGTTACGAAGCGAACGTCGAACGCGACCGCCCGTCGCTCTCGTCGAACGCGCGCTCCGCGCGTCGTCGTGTCGATGGTGGCGGCGCTTCTTGTCGTCGTCGTTTTGTCGTTGTGGAACGGCCATCTCGCCAACGTCCAGACGAGAGGAGAGAGAGTTAAGGCTCTTTCGACCGAAGAGGAACAGTTCGCGCAGTTCCCTGGTTGATCCTGCCAGTAGTCATATGCTTGTCTCAAAGATTAAGTCATGCATGTCTCAGTACAAACCGAAACAAGGTGAAACCGCGAAAGGCTCATTATATCAGTTATGGTTCATTAGATCGTACTCACATTTACTTGGATAACTGTGGTAATTCTAGAGCTAATACATGCAAACAGAACAGAACATTCTGAAAGCATGTGTGGGTATTCGAACGAACGCTCAAAGAACCAATACAAGTGCGGAAAACGTACATACAAATGTTCCAGAAGCGTCAATGCAAATACAACTAAAAGATACCAACAAGGATACAATAACAGAGACTACTACAAAGAGTACACTAGCGGACCCGGCAGAGCTGTATTCCAGGATAGAAACCTCAATGAGGCTGGCTAGACTGGAAGAACCAGCTCTGCTAACAACGGCACTTAGACATGTGACCCGAACCGGACATTCGAGAGGTAGGAAAATTACTTTCCCTACACTCGAAGCTGTTGACAAAATTCAATTAAAGTCAAATGGACTACCAACAGAGACACATATACTGCAAGGTCTATTAAAGCACGTCTTTGAACGCCGAGACGAGACTATAGACTTCGGGGACATATTTCAACAATTTGTAATGGCACACGGGATAATTTCCATGGACCACGGTAAGCCATGGCCGCTATGCATAATACACACGAGAACCATCAATGGCTGAATCAATAATAAAAATTGCACAATTAAATATGATGAAAAGCAAAACCGTGGCCCTGGAAATCCCGAAAGTGGCAAAAGAATTAGACCTAGACATAATACTGGCACAAGAACCTCACAGCACGAAGGGAAGTATGACAGGAACAGCAAAAAGAATACGAACGATTAATACGAATAATAAGCCAATGTCTACCATCATGATCTTAAACCAAAGGATCACTGTCACGACGATAGATAAATTTAAAACGCAGCACTGTACATGTGCACATATACAAGCCAAAGAGATTGGGGAAGTGGTACTGGTCTCCGTATATTGCCAGTTCTCGGACGGCATAGGACCATATCTCGACCTCATGGCGGAAATAATAGATACTTATAAAGACCTACCAGTTATAATAGCGACAGATGCGAATACCAAATCAGAAATCTGGTACAGCAACCAAACTGATGACAGGGGCGAAATGCTCGAAGCCCTAATCGGGGAAAAAAGACTTATAGTCCACAATAAAGAGGATAACCCATACACCTTCAGTGGAAGGGCGGGCGAAAACAGCAACATAGACGTTACTCTAGCAAATTTCAAAGCCTCCAATATCATCCACAACTGGAAGGTATATGACCATATAACGTCCAGCGACCATAACTTAATATACTTTGAAATTAAGAAGCAAGACAGGAAACAAAACGGGGAACAAAGCGAAAGTATAAAACCAAGATATAACATGAGAAAGGCGAACTGGACGGCGCTACTGCAAGACTTCCTCCCACCCCTGGATATCCGGGAAGGCGAGGACGTTAATAAGTATGCAAAGTCCATAACCAACAAGATACAGGAAACGATGAACAAAAACATACCAAAAATAAAGGAGTCAAAATATCAAAAATCCTTTACATGGTCAAAAGAATTAGAAAAGTTGAGGGCAATAACAAGGAGAAAAAGAAAGACATATCAAAAATCACGAACAGAGGAAGAAAAAGCATTTCACTTATATCATTACCAAAATGCCAAAAAAATATATAAAGCAAAATTAGAAAGAACGAAACAACAATCTTGGGTGAACTTTGCAAAAACAGAACTAGAATTAGACACATGGGGAACACCATTTAAGCTTGCGAGGAAAAGACTGCGCCCACCTACGACAACATATACAACCGTCAAAACGGCGGAAGGGACAGAAACGACAAACTGGCAAGACACCGCCAACACAATAATAAGTAAACTACTACCCGATGATGACCTGTCGACGGACACGGAACGACAAAGAATCAAAAGACATAACATGATCACATGCAAAAATATAAGTACACAAACACAAAACTTCTCAGAAATAGAGGTAAGGGAAGCGATAACAACAGCGAAGAAAGGCAAAGCCCCAGGACCTGATGGTATCCGGGCAGAAATATTAAAAGCTCTTACACCAAAATTAGTACCAACACTAACAGTATTCTTAAACGAATGCTTAAGACAAGGCAAGATACCAACAATCTGGAAGCAAGCCAATCTGATAATAATCACAAAAGGAAAGGAAAAAGATCAGACAGACCCTGAAAGCTACAGACCAATCTGCCTCCTCAACACCTTGGGAAAAGTGCAAGAAAGGCTGTTAGCAGCAAGAATACAAAGGCTGAGAGAAAACTCAATGCATCAAAACCAGTTCGGTTTCAGAAAAAACAAATCAACCGAAGATGCTATTAACAAAGTACTAGACCACATTAATAACACGGAAGATAAATATTGCCTGGCAATATTTGTCGACATTACAGGCGCGTTTAATAACCTATGGTGGCCGTCACTGTTCGACAGACTGTCTGGATTGGAGTGTCCCTTGAACTTATATAAAAGTTTGAGGAACTACTGCCAAGACAGATATGTCCTGTTGGAGAGTGACACCAACACGATAAGCAAACGTATTACCAAAGGATGCCCACAAGGGTCCATCTGCGGACCATGGTTTTGGGACATTCTAATGGACGAACTACTTGAGGAACTGGAAGCAACGACAGATATATCGACATCAGTTGCGTATGCTGACGATATTCTGGTCCTTGTAACTGGCAACTCAGTAAGAGAAATTCAAAATAAGGCAAACACCAGAGACACCGCCCACGCTCGCTCGCTCGCTCGCGAGAGAGACGGGGGGGGGCACCACGAAAGAATACTTCGAACGGTGGATCACTCGGCTCGTGGGTCGATGAAGAACGCAGCTAAATGCGAGTCGTAGTGTGAACTGCAGGACACACGAACATCGACGATTCGAACGCACATTGCGGTCCGGGAAACGCTACGGTCGTCCCGGGACCACGTCGGGCTGAGGGTCGTTTTCCACGGAGGCCGACGGACCGCGCGCCACTTTGCACCGCGCGTGGTTCGATCCGGCCTGCTCAGACTGCGGTGCGTCACGCGCACCGCGAGGTTGGGAGTTTCGCGAGACGGGCGCGTTCGCGTCCGCACCGTCTGCGCGTCTCCCCGAATCACGAGGGCCGCGGCGGCCGCTCTCTCTCACCGTTGGGGAGGAGGAGCCTTCGTATCGCCGACGGTCCTCGCGTCCCTCGCGTTCGCGCGCGCGAGGGAGAGAGGTCGCGGAGCGAACTAAACGCTCCGTCCCGTCGGACCGGCGGCCGCGACGAGCGGCGCAACGTCGAAGACGTGTCATGACCTTTGCGAGACGCTGTGTCGACGTCGTTTCGACGACGCCGTCGCGTTTGCCCTCGTCCGACAGCGCGGGACGGAGACGGGCTCACGTCTCGGCGGATACTCGCTCGCCGCTACTCGAGCGAGTGTCCGGCGCGCCTCTCTCAACGCCCGGACGGACGATCCGTCCGTCCGTCTTATCGTAACGACGACCTCAGTTCGTACGAGATCACCCGCCGAACTTAAGCATATTAGTAAGCGGAGGAAAAGAAACTAACAAGGATTCCCTCAGTAGCGGCGAGCGAACAGGGAGGGCCCAGCGCCGAATCTCACGGTCCGAGAGGTCCGATCGAGAAATGTGGCGTTAAGGAGGATCCGCACGTCCCGACGTCGCGCTCAGGCGCGTCCAAGTCCTTCTTGAAAGAGGCCGAACCACCCGAAGAGGGTGCCAGGCCCGTAGGACCGCCGTCCGGCGTCGGGTCGGGTCTCTCCCTAGAGTCGGGTTGCTCGGGATTGCAGCCCTAAGCAGGTGGTAAACTCCATCTAAGGCTAAATATCACCACGAGACCGATAGCGAACAAGTACCGCGAGGGAAAGTTGAAAAGAACTTTGAAGAGAGAGTTCAAGAGTACGTGAAACCGTTCGGGGGTAAACCTGAGAAACCCGAAAGATCGAAGGTCGAGATACAGCGTTCGCCGTCGCGGGTGCGGCGACGGCGGCGTGCACTTCTCGGCCGGTAGGACGTCGCGACCCGTTGGGCGATTCGCCGACGCTTTACGGGGGCGCGCGGGAAGCTCGGAACGGCGCGGCGAGACCTCGGTCTCGTTCGCGGTCGCCCGAACCCGTCGCGCTCTCTCCGCGCTCGGCGCGCCCGACGCGGCATTCAAACACAGAACGAGGCGTTCGTTCGGCGGTGCGCACGACCGGCGCGCTCGGACGTCGTCGTCCGACCTCGTCCTTCGCGGGACGGGGAAGGCGGCGGCGCTCTCGGGCGTGTGCGCGCGTTCGCGCGCGTTCACACCGACGTCCGATCGTCAGCGACGCTTTTGCTTTGGGCGTTTTCAGGACCCGTCTTGAAACACGGACCAAGGAGTCCAACGTGCGCGCGAGTCAATGGGAGCAAGAGCTAAACCCAAAGGCGAAGCGAAAGCGAAGGACGAAGGGCTCGGCTCCGGTCGAGTCCCTCCGGCCCTTAGGGAGGATGGGCGACGCACCGTAGTCGCCCCGCACTCCCGGGGCGTCTCCGCCTGGCATCGTCGTCGACCTCGCGTCTTCGACGGTGCCGGAGGCGCACCTCTAGCGCGCACGCTGGGACCCGAAAGATGGTGAACTATGCCTGGTCAGGACGAAGTCAGGGGAAACCCTGATGGAGGTCCGCAGCGATTCTGACGTGCAAATCGATCGTCGGAACTGGGTATAGGGGCGAAAGACCAATCGAACCGTCTAGTAGCTGGTTCCCTCCGAAGTTTCCCTTAGGATAGCTGGCGCTCGCTAAACGAGAAAGAGTCTCATGCGGTAAAGCGAATGATTAGAGCGAATCGGGGTCGAAACGACCTCAACCTATTCTCAAACTTTAAATGTGTGAGATCTCCGGCTTGCCCGAATGACGAAGCCGCGAGATGGGATCTAGAGTGCCAAGTGGGCCATTTTTGGTAAGCAGAACTGGCGCTGTGGGATGAACCAAACGTGAAGTTAAAGCGCCCAAATCGACGCTCATTGGAAACCAGAAAAGGCGTTGGTAACTCACGACAATTCAATTCAATTCAATATATATTTATTGTCCCATAATCGATATTTTACAAGTATTTTTATCGACATTCCTCCAGGTGTCCAATCAACGCCCTGTAGAAATGCTTACATTCCTGATTCAACAATTGCTCCTTAACTAGGGTGGGAAGAGGCTCGCCGAGCTCCGGGGTAGTGTGAAACCCTGTGCAAGCAATCCTGAATCAAAAAAACACGCTGCTCCGCTTGCCTCCTCCCTCGTGTTACCTATATTAAGATGTTGGAGTCGTCGCCGAGGCGGCGGCTCCCTCATCTGTACTCGGCTATTCCCTCGTCCTTTAATTAAACCCGCAGGTGCCTGTGTACGGGCTATTCCCGACCCGCCCGTAATTTTCTAAGATGCGGCAATCGCATCTGTGCGTAAGCTAATCCTACGCCCGTTCCTACCTTCTTATCTTTAACTGTTACCTAGTGGCAGCTGTCCGCCGGTTAATTCCTGCGGCCGCCTATTCCTAATTTAAATTTATTTTAAACCTGCGCAGATGCAGGTTGTGCGGGCTGCCCGCCTCCCGCCCTATGTTCCTTACCTAAAGGGTGTCACATGACACCTGTACGCGGCTAACACCGCGCCCTTTCCTAATTTCTTAATTAAGACGCTATTTGGGGTCCGAGCGGCGGCTATTCCGACGCCCCGTGCCTATTTTTAAACTACCTTATAAATTTTAAGAATCCTTGGGTTTCCGGACGCAGCCGGCGGCCCTCTTGTGCACGAGTGATGCCCGTGCCCTCTTTTAAATTAATATTAATTCCTATTCTAAGTAAGTCGCCCCCACGTAGTGGTTAGGGCCTGTACGCGAGCGCAACTCGCGTCCATTTCCTTACTCTTATTCTATTAAAACTTCCTTCTCCCCAGAGTTGGAGCGGGGAAAAGAAAATTTGGCGACGGTGAAGCCCTTCGCCCTTTTAATTTACTTAATCTACGTTTTAAAAATCTACTTAACTAGGATACCCCCGATTTTCGCCGAAACTAGAAAATCGAAGGTATCATACACGAGCCACGCCCGTGTTCGTTTACGCTAACTAAGAACACCGTCCCTTCGGTGGCAGGCGTCGAAAGGAAGGTGCCTGTACGACTGGTGTCGTACCCGTTCCGTACTTAAGATGCCGCCGCCCTCTCGGTGAACCGAGAACGGCGGCATCTGTGCACGAGTGAAGCCCGTGCCCGGAAGGCTACCGCTAAGGATTTGCGTACGCCGGCTACAGTCGGCGGCCCAACTCCTGTGCGCGAGTGAGGCCCGCGCCCTCGAGAGTTTAAGGGTCCGCGTTCGCCGGATACAGTCGGCGCCGGTCCCTGTGTGCGAGTGAGGCCCGCACCCATACTGCATAAGGTACGCGCCCTTTCCGGGGACGGAGCTTTGTCTCCGTCGCCGGAAACGCCGCCTGTACGCGAGTGAAGCTCGCGCCCTCGACGCTACTTATCTAAGTCGACGTTCCCGGGAAGGAAATGCGTCGACTGTACGCATGAAGCTTGCGTCCGGTCAAATCTACTCGAGCACTAGCACTTTTCCGTCATTTACGCAGGATAAACACTGTCGATCGCGGTCACTAGCACTAGCACTTTCACTAACACCGTCGCCCCCACGTCGCTCCGACTCCGTGGCTGCTCCGGTGGTCCTTATCCGCTACTCCTTCCCGTCGATTCGCTGCCCTCGGAAGATCGGCGACGTCCAATAAAAAACTTGGCAACTTCCACTTGACCCGAAACGATGCCGTGGATGTACCTTCGTTCGCCCGTCGTTTCCCTACGAGCGACATCCGGTCGACGCAAGGTCCGCACCGACCTGCGGCTTCTTCCGCCCCGCATCCCACCCACGGCAACCATTCGCAAGACCTTTACGTGGTTATCGGGGATCCGTTTCTTCCGCCTCTCTTCCGAGGGGGCCTACTCTGACACCGGAACGTAATTTAGATCCGATGGTCCTTAACTTAGTTTGCGCGCGACACTAGGAAACTTGATGCCGCACGCGCGCCCGCCACTGTCATATCCGGTTTTTATATAGTCCCAATCGGTAATAAAAGTCATAATCGGTGATGTGTCACATTAGGTAAAAAGACGCGATTTTAGTAATAACGACCCGGATTACACTACTCGCGCGACGTTCGGTTTAAGTCTCTGCACTTGTTTCGCGAATTTCGAAAGTTCCGCCCACCATTCCCGTTCGCCCGCCATCGCCGTGATTTCCTCCCACGTTTGTGGCCACCGTAGGCCCGCGCCGACCAGTCTCGCATCCGCCAACCTTCTAGCGCCCTCCTCGATCTCGCAATCGAAGATGATATGACCGGAGTCTTCGGTGTCGTGCCCGCACGCGCACCGCTCGTCTTCGGTCTTCCCGAATCTCTTTAGGTAACTTCCGGTTCCGCCGTGCCCCGTTACGAGCTGGACTGTAAAGGGGTCCAACTCGGGTGCAGTAAATATCCTCTGTGCGACGTCCGGTAGAAACCTGAAGGTTAAGCGGCCGGTCGCCGCGCCGGTCCATCTTCCCTGCCATCTCTCCATCGTCCTGTTCGACAGTAACCTCTTCACCGCGGTCATCGGAATCCTGGCGTAGGCGATCCGCGCGTTGTCGTCCCTCGCAGCTTCCTTTGCGAGCCGGTCTGCCCTTTCGTTTCCGAGGTTTCCGGCGTGTGCCTTCACCCAGTGTAGCTTTATGTCCGTCACCGCCGCTACCCGACGTAACAGTCGCCATGCCTCCGCCACGAGTTCGGTGGGCCTGGTGACGTTTGTCAGAGCGAGCAGTGCGGCTTTGCTATCCGACAAGATTGAGATCTCCGGGACATCCTGCAGATGTCCGGTCGCGTACCTAAGGGCTTCGACGATTGCGACCAGCTCGCCCTGGAAGTTGCTGCATCCCGCGTCCAGCCTCACTCCGTCGCTGGCTATTTCCCTCCCGTCTCGGTATATTACGTACGCCGCTCCCGTCCCCGCTTCCGATGCCGAGCCGTCCGTGTAGCACCTGACGTCGGCCGCTCCCTCCTCTCCGATGTAGAGGTCGGAGGATGAAGCCACGTCGGCCGGATGCCCCAGTTCGTCGGCGCCGACCCTCGTCTCGGTCGTTCTGTCCGCGTATCCCAGCCCGTCGAGTACTCTCGCGCTTGCCCTTCCGCCTCTTCGGGCCGCTGCACGATCTCGTTCGTCCTGTAACAAAAAATCTAGCGGCAATAATGTGCTTAAGACTAGTGCTGCTTCGGTTGATACCGTCCTATACGCCCGGGCCGTCTTGACGGCCATCGTTCGTTGCGCGCTTAAAAGTTTGTTTCGCTCTTTTACGCATAGTCTTTCGCCCCAAATTTCCGCCCCGTATAATACGGCCGGCTGTATCGCGCCTTCGTATATAGTTTTAAGTGCCGCTCCCTTGATACCCCAGGTTAATTTCGCGGCCGCGCCTATTTTATTACCTATTTGCTTACCCTTTGCGCTCGCGTATTTAACGTGTTCTTTCCAGTTTAACCTGTTGTCTATCAGGACGCCTAGATATTTAATGTACTCTTTGCAGCGAATTCTTTCGCTACCCAACTTAAACGACGGTTTCTGCTGGTTTACGTGCTTACCGTAAAATACCCCTTCCGACTTGTCCGCGTTAAATTCGAGTTTAAACTCGCGTCCCCACGCGATTAACGTTTCGAGTGCAGAATTCGTTACGCTCTTTAACCGTTTATATTGGGCGGCCGTTGAGATTAATAACGTATCGTCGGCGTATCCTATTATGCTGCATCCCGGTGGCAGACGGGCTCTGAAAATGGTGTCGTACACTATCTTCCAATATACCGGTCCGGTACAGCTTCCCTGTGGACATCCGCGTTCCACCCGCCTCCTCGCAACTTCGTTGGTCAGTTGCACCTGCGCCGTCCTGTCCTTGAAGTAGCTTCCGGCGATCTTGATTAAATTCCGGGGTAGTAAGAGTCTCTGCATCTCCCATCCTATCGCCGGTACCCAGGCGCTATCGAAAGCACCCCGGATGTCGAGCGATATGACGGCGCAGTAATCCCCCCTCGCTTTGGCCGCTTTAACTTCCCGGACCGCCTTCCTTATCGCGTCTACGGTGGTCTTTCCCGCGCTGAAGCCGAATTGGTTCGGGTTGAAGCCTCCCGCGGCTTTAACGTGATATTCTATGCGCGTCGCTATTATCCTGTCCAGGGCTTTTCCTATAACCGGAAGTAAACTTATCGGCCGGTACGATTTCGGGTCCGTGGCGTCGCTTTTACCCGCTTTCGGTATAAATCTCATCGTTTGAAGTTTCCAGCATGCCGGAAATACTCCCTTGTCTAGACACGCGTTGAAAATCCTCGACCAGACGTCCGGCGTCGCGTCCAGCGCTTTTAACGCCGCGTCCGGTGTGATTCCGTCGTGTCCCGGTGCCTTCTTGGCGCTCATGCGTTTTAATGCTTTGCGGATTTCCTCGGCGGTGATGCTTCGGTCGTCCGGTCCGCACATCCCCGGTGTCTCGTGCGCCTTCCTTATTGCTTTGTGGACCGGTTCGTCGCTATTACGATCGTCCGTCGGAAAGAACGTTTCCAATAGCGTCTCCGCGGTTTCTAACGCGCCCGTCGTCATCGACCCGTCTTCCCGCCTAATCGTAGTTAGTCCGCGCCTTCCCGTTTGCTTACCCCTGAGTATCCTATACGCCGTTCCCCAGGGGTCCTTTCCGGAGTTTTTTGCGCAGTACTCTTTCCACTTCCGCGTGCGTGTCTCCTCTATCGTTTGTTTGTACCTCGCTCTTACCTCGCGGTATTCCCGTGTCCTTGCTTCTCGTCTTTCCGGAATCGTAGTGTGGCGTTTCGATTTCCGGGCTAGCCGGTTGACTTCCCTTCTCAGAGTTGTCAGTTCCGGCGTCCACCACGGCACGCTTTTCCGGTAGCTCTTTTTGCGAGGCATCGAGGCCTCGCACGCTACCCTTACGGCTTCATTTAGTTTGGCTGCGCCCTCCTCTAGGGCGTCGACACTGTCGATTTGGTTTGCCGCTTCCGCTATGTCACCTATTTCCGCTCGATATACGCGGTCGAACTCTTCCCATCTTGCCTTGCCGTTACAATATCTCACGGTTTGACCTTCGTCGTTCGTTTCCTCGTCGGTTTCTAGGATCCACGTGATTAGTTTGTGGTCGGACAGCGTTTCTACTTCCGTTACGCTCCATTCGCGCGACGCGTTATATATTTCGGCGGTTCCGAACGTGGCGTCTACGTGACTCGTTCCTCTAGGGCCTTCGAACGTCGGCCCCTCGTTGTCGTTAAACGATATTAAATTCCGCGTTTCGATTATTTCGCAAATCGCCTCGCCCCTCGCGTCTTCTTCGTCGCTCCCCCACAGCGGTGATTTCGCGTTAAAGTCTCCCGCGAAAACCGCGACTTTCCCGTTTAGCGCGCGCGTAACCCGATCGAATTTTTCCACGAGCTCGTCGTCGCCGTATGCGCTTCCGGTCGGCGGTAAGTAAACCGACACGGCGTAAAAGGTAAGATTTCCGGTGACGGATTTTATTTCACACGTGGTGATTAGTTCGTCCGATAGCTGTCCGACTAGCGTCGACGATAGCCCCTGTCTGTGGTGTACGATGCAACTCTTCGCCCCCTCGTGGGTTCCGCTGGTTACCTCGTACTCCGTTGGGAATCCTATTATTTTTCCGCGGTACACGTGTGGCTCCTGTACGAAGCAGATGTCGATATCCTCGTTTTTTAGCACTTTTACTAGGTTGCTGGTCGCCCCTTTACCCCTGCCCGTGTTTAGTTGCGCTAGTCTCAACGGCCGCCTATCGTGCGCTCCGGTCGTTACTTTGTTGGTTTTAGTATCCATAATCGGTCTTGTTACTGATGTTATGTATTAGCGCCGCGTGACTTCCGCAGTTGAAGTCCAACACCGCGTGGCGTTCGTCAAACCGTTCGCGGCGGGCTTCGTCGTTTGCCCGTACACATTGAACGCACCTAACCCTTTGTGTTCGACATTCTCTCGCCCTGTGCCCTACTTCCGCACATCTTCCGCAGTATTCCTTATTCGTGCAGTTCCTAGCCTGATGCCCTATTCCCCAGCAGTTATAACAGTGTAGGACCGAAACGTGGTCCTCCACCGTCACGCTACTCCACCCCAGACAAATCTCCTTCCCCACGATTTCTTTACGGAGCTCAGGGTGTACCTCGAAAACGACGTCCGCGTAAGGGTTGCGCCCTCTACCGCCTAACCTAAACCTTTCTTTGATTTCGTCCTTAAACTTGTCCGCGCCTCCTCTTCTTTCTACTAAATCCCCGTTAAATTTTATTATTTTGTTTACTATTAGATCCGCGGTAATTTCCCTGTCTACCTTCCTAAAAAGAACGCGCGGATGCCCTTTTTACCTCCCGCCCCGTAATGCCCGGTTGCCTGGATGGCGCGCGTAAGTTTTTCCGCGTCCCCTTTCCCTGCACAATCTACAATTACCCCCTGCCTAGTCTGTCGAACCTTCTTTACGGCTATGTTCTCCGCCGCGGGATTGACTCTCTCTTTTAATATCTGTCCTACTTCCTCCGGCGTCGTTTTATCATTAAGCGCTACTACGCTGACGCTAAAACCGTTCCTGTTGGTGGCTGGTGGTATAATTCTGGCGGTGTTTGTGGATGACGATCCCGCGCGAACCAATTCCGCGTAGCTAACTCCCGCCGTCGGTCCCGGTGCAGCGCGCGGCCTACTTTCGGGCCTCGCTTCCCTTTGCGCTTGTTGTTCGACCCTAATCGCTTTTATCTCCGCTTCTTTCCTATTTACCGTCGTTCTTAATTCATCTATAATTCCCAGGAGTTTCCCCATTTTCCCTATCATGGTTAGATGCGCTCTAACTTGCCTCCTGTTGCTGACCGGGAACGACTTCGATCCGTCTTCCGGAATCATAAATGACGCGTACGTACACAGTGTGCTGATTTCGCACTCTAAAATTTTTTCCTGTGTCAGTACTAATTGGTTCCCGGTATCGGCGTCTAGGTTATCGATGATTCGACCGTTAATGTTTTCTTGTTCCCGGATACCGGCCCTTAGGAGACGAAAATTACGACCCGTCGCGGCATCCTCGTCGCTATCTGCATCTACTTCCGCCGGTGGTCCCTGTTTAGCGCAGCTAACCTGCCTTTCCCTAGCTGCCGGCTTTCCCTCGTTTTCCCTATCATTTTCCCTATTGACGCCTTCCGCTTTCTCGCTTGACTTGCTGGTCAAGCGCGTTTTCCGTCTCTCGACCCGCTGAAAACCGTCTTCGCTTGCGTTGCCGTCGGTATCCGCGGTGTTCGACATCGCGTTTTATTAACGGCGAGCGCCGGTTTCCTAAATATTCCGCCCCGAAAGAATAAAACGCGCTGGCGACGGCGGCGTGGGCACGCGATACGTATCCCACGCCGGGTTTCCTTTATTATATAAAACTACTGTGCGCTTTCAAAAATATTTCCCTTCAATATATATATACATGTATGTAATGGTGTTAGCTATATCTGAATATACCCTAGGCTTCCCTATCTATTATTCATTTTTCGTTCATTATTATGGAGCAACAAAAAACAATAACTATTATTTAGATTAAAAAACGTATTTATTAAGACTAAGGGATATGCTAATTAACCTGGTTTCCTGTCAACTTTAATGTATTTTAGCTTTCTATTGTTAAGAATTGCAATTTACGGTGACGTGTTTACCTAATCTATTTAGTTTATCCCGTTCTATTGTTTGAAAATAAAATAAGGTAATTAAGAATGCGGAATTTTGCAAAGTTAAATCTTCTTTAAATAGAAAAGATTCTTGTCTTTTAAAATTGAATATTTAAAATGAAATTAAGGGTTACTAATTCTTTAACTAAAAGCAATCAAAATCTGATAAAATAATAAATATGTAATTTACAACGAAAAGGAAATCTAAATTGGTTTATTTATTTAGTTGAATTATTTAATTGACCTACTTTCTCTTTACGGAATTTGAATTAATTAATGGAAATGTTAAAACTAAGTCTATTTTAAATAAATATTTCCTTGTTTTAAAAAATGGGTATTGAAATAAAGTAAATAATTCTAATTATTTAAGTTAAAGTTATAACAATCTACACGAATCTATTCAATTTATAATTTCCAACTATAAAACTACTTGAATTATTTTAAATAATTGAACAAACCTTCCTTTTGTAGAATTTAAACTATAATTAGATTGCTAATTCTTAACTTTAACTTCGGTAGGAATGTAAAATATGTATTATTTGTAAACTAAATTACTTTAAATTGCTATTTCTTATTTCTTTTGAAAATTAAAAAATTGAAATAAAGTAAATAATTCTATTATTAAGGTTAGATTTATTTAAAATCTATTCAATTTACAATGTAATTTTACTATAGGAAGGTTATTTATTGGTTTATTTCAATTATCCAAAATAAATCCGGTAGGAAAGTGAAATTTATATTTAAAATAGCTAATTTCTTTTATGAAATGAGTGTTGAAAAGGAATTCAAGATTACTTATTCTTTATCTTAGAAAAAATTAAAATATCTTATTTCCTATCGGATTTTAACTATTTTTAATTACGCTTTTTAATAAAAACTAGTGGAAGCCTAACTAAATCTCAGCTAATATTATTATTTATGTGTTTTCACATGCAAAAAATGCAAAAGATGCCCTTTCCAGAAATCAAACAATGCAAACTTACTCCGATAAATGCAGAATTTGCACAAGTAATCCTTACTGCTTGGCCACTTTTGCACTTTATTTTTTAAAAACACAGTCACAATTTATTAAACAACAGTCACAATTCGTTAATAATTTACAAATCCGGTTAATTAAGTCAATTCACAAAACTTTCGCCTCGAACGCGGGAGCGCTTGCTAAACACGTCCGATCGGAACGAGAGCTGAACACGAAGTGGTAACTCACGACAATTCAATTCAATATGCTTTTATTTTCCCAATATCGATATTTTACAATTGTATATTATCGACATTCCTCCAGGTGTTCAACCTACGCCCTGTAGAAATGCTTACAGTCCAGTTACTTTTTAACAATTCTCCTTAACTAAGGTGGGAGGTGGCTTGCCGAACCCTGTATGACATGAAATTTCTCGAGTGACGTCCTGTATCTATTTAGACAAACGAACTGCTCCGCTTGCCTCCTCCCTCGTCTTACCTATATTAAGATGTTGGGTCGTCGCCGGGCGGCCTCCTCATCTGTGCTCGGGCCCCTCACCATTTGTTAAGGACACCGGGGCTGTGTACGAGCTACTCCGTACCCACCCCACATTGTATTATCTAAGATGCGGCCACCACATCTGTACGTAAGCTAATCCTACGCCCGTTCCTACGTTCTTATTTTAACTAAGCCACCCACCGGTAGCTGTCCGCCGGATATTCCTGCGGCCGCCTATTCCTAATTTAATTTAATTTTTTAAAACCTGCGCAGATGCAGGTTGTGACGCGGGCTGCCCGCGTCCCGCCCTATTTGTTTGTTCCTTATCTAGAGGTGTCACATGACACCTGTACGCGGTCTAACACCGCGCCCTTTCCCTAATTTCTTAATTAGGACGCTATTTGGCGTCCGAGCGGCGGCTATTCCGACGCCCCGTGCCTACTTATTAGAAACTATCTTATGATTTAACTAAGAATCTTGGGTTTCCGGACGCAGCCGTCGACCCAATCTTCTGTGCACGAGTGATGCCCGTGCCCACTACTTAGATTAATTTAATTCCTTTCTAAGTAAGCCGCCCTTGTTCCACGTAGTGGAGGGGCCTGTCGCGCAACTCGCGTCCATTTCCGATTCTACTTAAAACTTCCTTCCCCCAGAGTTGGAGCGGGGAGAAGGTTTGCGTCGGTGAAGCCTTCGCCCGTTTTAGTTACTACGTTCTTAAAACTCTTAACCGGATACCCCCGATTTCGTCGAAACTAGAAAATCGGTATCATACACGAGCCACGCCCGTGTTCGTTTACGCTAACTAACACCGTCCTTTCGGTGGCAGGCGTCGAAAGGAGGGTGCCCACGACTTGTACCCGTTCCGTACAAGATGCCACCGCTCCGGCGGACCGAGAACGGCGTCATCCCGAGTGAAGCCCGTGCCCGGAAGGCTACACCTAAGGATTTGCGTACGCCGGCTACGGCGGCCGCAACTCCTGTACGCGGAGGCCCGCGCCCTCGAGAGCCTCTAAGGGTCCGCGTTCGCCGGATACAGTCGGCGACCGGGTCCCTGTGGTGAGGCCCGCACCCGTAATAAGGTACGCGCCCTTTCCGGCGACGGAGCTTATCGTCTCCGTCGCCGGAAAGAACGCTGCCTGTACGCGAGTGAAGCTCGCGCCCTCGACGCTACTTATCTAAGTCGACGCTTTTCCCTTGAAGGAAATGCGCCGACTGTACGCAAGTGAAGCTTGCGTCCGGTTAAACCTACTCAAGCACTAGCACTTTTCCGTCATTCCGCAGGATAAACACTGTCACTCGCGGTCACTAGCACTAGCACTTTCACTAACACCGTCGCCCCCACGTCGCTCCGACTCCGTGGCTGCTCCGGTGGTCCTTATCCGCTACTCCTTCCCGTCGATTCGCTGCCCTCGAAGGATCGGCGGCGTCCGATAAAAAACTCGGCAACTTCCACTTGACCCGAAACGATGCCGTGGATGGACCTTCGTTCGCCCGTCGTTTCCTTACGAGCGACATCCGGTTGACGCGAGGTCCGCACCGACCTGCGGCTTCTTCCGCCCCGCATCCCACCCACGGCAACCATTCGCAAGACCTTTGCGTGGTTATCGGGGATCCGTTTCTTCCGCCTCTCTTCCGAGGGGGCCTACTCTAACACCGGAACGTAATTTAGATCCGGTGGTCCTTAACGTAGTTTGCGCGCGACACTAGGAAACTTGATGCCGCGCACGCGCCCGCCACTGTCAAATCCTGGTTTATTATTTGTCAACTTCGGTTTTTTGTCTTGTTCGGGTGCTTTGTCTTAATCGGTGTAACCTTTATCGACTATCTGGATTCGTTATCCCGCGCACTGGTTTTAGTCTATCGACGGTTTTTGCGAATTTGGTGAGTTCGTCCCACCACATCGATTCCCCGGCCATAGCGGTAACTTCGTCGAGGTTCGACGGCCAACGCATCCCCCTTCCGGCCAACCGCGCGTCTGCCATTCTCCTGCTATTCTCTTCCAATGCACAATCGAGTAGGATGTGTATAGCATCCTCCGTGGCATGCCCGCACGCGCACTCCTCATTGTTTGCTCTTCCGAATCTCGTTAAATAGGCACCGCTCCTGCAGTGTCCCGTGATGAGCTGGACTGTAAGGGGGTCCAGCTCCGGGATCGATTGCTGTCTTTGGTAAACGTCCGGTATAAACTTTGCGGTTAGCCGGCCGGTATTTGCGTCGGCCCATCTCTCCTGCCATTTCCGCGTCCATTTTTCGCGCGCGAGTTTTTTGACCGTTGCCATCGGGATCTTCTCGTAGGCGACTTGTACGTCTTCATCTCTACTGGCTTCTTTTGCGAGACTGTCCGCTCTTTCGTTGCCTGGGTTTCCGACGTGTGCTTTCACCCAGTGCAGTTTGACATTGACCCGTGTTGCGGCTTCTTTCATCCGCCTCCACGTTTCTGCGGTCAGTTCCGTCGGCTTGGCGATCTCCGTAATCGCTTGCAGCGCGGCACGGGAGTCGGTCAGTAGTGACACTTCTCCGGTTCCGCGTCGGTTTCGAGCTATGTGCTTGAGCGCCTCGTTTATCCCTACCATCTCGCATTGGAAGTTAGTGCATCCGTCGCCTAGCTTAAATTTCCCGTTGGCTGTCTCCCTCCCGTTTTTGATGATCACGAATGCCGCGCCCGCTCCGTTTTCCGACACCGATCCGTCCGTGTAGTATCGGATGTCGGCCGCGTTTTCCTCTCCGTCGGTGAAGTCCGTCGGCGCCGAGATGTCCGCCGGATGTCCCAGTTCCAAGGATCCGATCCGCGTTTCCGTGGTCTTCTCCCGTAATCCGAGATTTTCCAGCATCGCGGCGCTTCCCGGTCCTCCCTCGCGTGCGGTTGCCTTCTCCACGGCGTCCTGTAACATAAAATCTATCGGCAGAATTTTGCTAATAACGAGTGCGGCTTCTGTCGAAACCGTTTTAAAAGCTCCGGCGGCTTTGACGGCCAGCGTCCTTTGCGCACCGAGTAGCTTTTTCCTCTCTCTTACTTTAACATCTTTACCCCAGATCTCGGCCCCGTAAAGCATCGCGGGTTGTATCGCGCCCTCGTAAATAATCTTTAGCGCCGGACCCTTTATACCCCAAGTTAACTTTGCCGCCGCTCCTATCTTGTTCCCTATCTGCCTACCCTTCCCTGTTACGTGACTTATATGTTCTTTCCAGTTTAATCTATTATCTATCAGGACGCCTAAGTACTTAATATATTCTTTGCACGCGACCCTGCCCGTGTCTAATTTAAACGACCTTTTGCGGTCGTTTCCCAAAACACGCCTTCCGATTTTAGCGCGTTAAATTCGAGCTTATATTCGCGACCCCATTCGACCAGTTTTTGTAGCGCGTCGTTTGTTTTATTTTTAAGCGTTTTATATTGCGCGGCCGTTGAGATTAGCAGAGTGTCGTCCGCGTACCCTACGATCGAGCATCCTTCCGGCAGTCGGGCTCTAAAAATTGTATCGTACAAGATCTTCCAGTATACCGGTCCCGTGCAGCTTCCCTGCGGGCATCCGCGTTCGACGTCTCTTTCTACGGTTTCGTTTGTGAGCTGAACCTGTGCTTTCCTTTCCCGGAAGTAGCTCCTGGCTATATCGATCAGATTGCGTGGCAGCTCGCGGCGTTGCATTTCCCATCCTATTGCGGGGATCCATGCGTTATCGAACGCTCCCTTGATGTCTAGCGACACTGCTACACAGTAATCGCCCCTCGCTTTTGCGCTTCTAATTTCCGTGATTGCAGTTTTAATTGCCGTGATGGTAGTTTTGCCCTCGCTGAATCCGTGCTGCATCGGGTGGAATCCGCCCTTTTGTTTTATCGCGTACTCGATTCTCGTCGCCAGGATTCTATCTAGGGCTTTCCCAATTACCGGTAGTAGACATATGGGGCGGTACGTTTTTGGATCGGTCCTGTCGTTCTTTCCGGGCTTCGGGATGAATCTTACGGTTTGAATTTTCCAGCACCTCGGGAATACCCCTCTATTGAGACAGACGTTGAATAGGTCGGTCCACGCTTCCGGTGCGCATTCGAGCGCTCTTAAGGCCGCGTCCGGTGTGATGCCGTCGTGGCCCGGTGCTTTTTTATTGCACATTCGTCGCAGTGCTCGTTTAATCTCGGCGAGTGTTACACTTCTGTCATTTTGTCCGCACATTCCGGTCTTGCGGTGCGATTTTCTGATGGCCCTGTGGATTTCCGAATCGTCGGTCGCGCTGTCTTTCGGAAAGAAAACCCCTAGTAGTTCCCTCGCGGTTTCCGAAGCCCCGACCGTCATCGTACCGTTATCCCTCTTTACCGTATTTAGTCCGTGCCTGCCGCCGTGGTTACCGCGGAGCACCCTGTACGCTGTTCCCCACGGGTCTTTCCCTGAATTTTGCGTGCAATATTCTTTCCACTTCTTCGTGCGCGTGTCTTCTATTAGGGCCTTGTACCGCGTTCTCGCCCTTTCCCGTTGTTGTAGCTCCTGTCACCCGGAATAGAGCTAACTTTTCGCGCCTTCCTCGCCAGTCTGTTGACCTCGACCTCGAGGTGGTCAGTTCCGGCGTCCACCAGGGCACGCTCTTTCTGTAGCTCTTTTTGCGGGGCATGGACGCCTCGCATGCTACTCGTACCGCGTCGTTGATCGAAGCTGCGCACCCTTCCACGTCTTCGTCGCTTTCAATTTTCCCGATTAGCGCCGTGATCCCGCCGATTGCGTTTTTAAAGGCGTCATCGAACTTTTCCCAATCTGCCTTGCGGTTACAGAATCTGAGGGCGGCCCCTTCGTGCGATACTTCCCGTCCTACGCTTAGGTTCCACGTGATGAGCCTGTGATCTGATAGCGTTTCGTCCTGCGAGATTTCCCAATTCGCGAGCAAGTCGTACATGTTCGCGGTAGCTATGGTCACGTCTATGTGACTGTTGCCCCTGGGTCCCTGAAACGTGGGTTCGTCGCCCGTGTTTAATACTACCAAATTTCGCGTTTCTATCGTTTCCGCGATTGCCCGTCCCCTATCGTCCTCGACGTGTCCGCCCCAGAGCGGGGACTTCGCGTTTAAATCGCCGGCAATTATAATGCGCGCCCCGTCTCCTAGCACGTTTAAAACATTCGTTAATCTATGCACGAGGAAATCGTTGTCGTACGGGCTGCCTAGCGGTGGCAGATAGACCGATACGGCGTAAAACGTTAAATTTCCTCTCGCGGACCTAATCTCTATCGCCGTGACTAATTCGTCGGAAAGTTGTTCGATTAATGTCGATCCTAGCCGATCCCTGTGATGTAATATACAGGCGTTTCTTTCGTGCTAACGACTTCGTATTCGGCCGGGAATCCGATAATTTTCCCGTGCCACGGTGCGGTTCTTGAACGAAGCAAATATCGATGTTTCGTTTTCATGTTTTTACGACGTTGCTCGTGGCGCCCTTTCCCTTTCCTACGTTAATTTGCGCTAATCTCAACGGCTCGCGGTTATGTCGGTCGAATCCATCTAGATTCTGTAAGGTTCAATGTCCATAATCGATTCCGTGTGTGATGCTGCGAATCGGCATCCAAGCTTTCCAACCTATCGCATACGTGATCCTCTGGGAACTTATGGTTCCGAGATCTGTTTACTCTGACGCATTGTATGCATTTCTCCGTTGGAGGCTGCATTCCCTTCTCCGGTGTCCTCTTTCTCCGCAGCGGCCCACGTCGTCTCTCCTTCCCGGCAGTTCTTTGCTTGGTGTCCGGTTCCCCAGCAGTTGTAGAATGTAAGACGGAGAAGTGATCTTCTACGGAAGGCTCTCCATCCCAGACACAGACTCTTTCCTGATTTCCCTTCGCAGGGGTGTACTTCAAAGACTACGTCTACGTAGGGGTTTCTTCCTCTTCCGCCGAACCTGTACCTTTCCTTAATTTCTCCCTCGAATTTTTGGGTTCCTCCTCTACGTTCTACTAGCTCTCCGTTGTAGTCAGTTATCTTCCTTACTAGGGTAGCCTGGTCTAGATCTTTGTCCACCTTGCGCAGTAGAATCCTCGGATGTCCCTTTTTAATTTCTTTTCCGTGCAGCGTCCCGTTTGCGGAGTCTGAAATGACGCGCGTGAGCTTTAAGGCGTCCTCTTTTCCTTCGCAATCCACGACTACTCCTTGCCTTGTAGTCCTGACGTTTCTGATGGTTATTTTGCTCGCTGCCGGGTCTACCTTTTGCTTCAGCACCGTCTTAACCTGTTCCGGCGTTGCCTTGTCGTCCACCGACGTGATCCTGACGCTAAAAACCGCTTTATTCTGTATTCCGCGATTACCGTTCGCCCCCTGCGTTTCTGCTGACGATCCAGCCACCGCGCTCGAGTAACTCATTTCACCGCGGCGTGCTTCCCTGGCTTTGCGACCCTTTTTCTTTCGCACAGCTCTCAAACTTAGCTCCGATGCACTTTCGCACAGCTCTCAAACTTAGCTCCGATGCACTTTCGCACAGCTCTCAAACTTAGCTCCGATGCACTTTCGCACAGCTCTCAAACTTAGCTCCGATGCACTTTCGCACAGCTCTCAAACTTAGCTCCGATGCACTTTCGCACAGCTCTCAAACTTAGCCCGATGCACTTTCGCACAGCTCTCAAAACTCCGATGCACTTGCATGGCTCCGATGCCGTCACAGCTCCGATGTACCTACACTCGGCTCGCGCAGGTGACGATCTCGCAGCGTGACGGGCGCGCTCTGGTCGTTCGCGACACCGAAACGCGCGACCGTGGCTCGCGTCTAGTACGCCCGACGAGCCACCGACGCCGCCTTCGTCGTCTCGCGTGTAAACGGCGTCAGGAAGCTCGATCGATATCCGGACCGTCTTTGCCGCCGAGGGTTATCGGCGCATGTCGCCAAACAACAGGTACGTCCTGGTAGTTCGCGAGCATAACCACCCCGGTCGCTCGCTGCTCGCTCCTTTCGACGAGCGACCCGCCGGCCTTCCGACCTCGACGGCCCGACGGCGCGGACGGACAGCGCCCATTTGTGCCTGTTCGAGAGACCGACGCGGGTCTCCCCGCATTCCGCCCGACGACGCAGTCGTTCGCGTCCAACAGCGGCGATCGCTCGGAGAGGCATCCGTCCGGGGCGACCGGCGCCGGCCCCCGGCCGGGACAGCGGCTCCGATGCATACTTAGCTCCGATGTATACCTAGCTCCGATGTACGTTTAGCTCCGATGTAGGCGAAGCTCCGGTGTAACCCGGCTCCGGTGTATATCCAGCTCCGATGCATACTTAGCTCCGATGTAGGCGAAGCTCCGGTGTACACCCGGCTCCGGTGTATATCCAGCTCCGATGCATACTTAGCTCCGATGTAGTCGAAGCTCCGGTGTACGTCTGGCTCCGGTGTATATCCGGCTCCGATGTACGTTTAGCTCCGATTAGGCGAAGCTCCGGTGTACACCCGGCTCCGTGTATACCCAGCTCCGATGCATACTTAGCTCCGATGTAGGCGAAGCTCCGGTGTACACCCGGCTCCGGTGTATACCCAGCTCCGATGCATACTTAGCTCCGATGTAGGCGAAGCTCCGGTGTACACCTGGCTCCGGCATATCCAGCTCCGATGCATCCAGCTCCGATGTAGACGAAGCTCCGGTGTACGTCTGGCTCCGGTGTATATCCAGCTCCGATGTACGTTTAGCTCCGATGTAGGCGAAGCTCCGGTGTACACCCGGCTCCGATGTATATCCAGCTCCGATGCATACTTAGCTCCGATGTAGGCGAAGATCCGGTGTACATCTGGCTCCGGTGTATATCCAGCTCCGATGCATACTTAGCTCCGATGTAGGCAAAGCTCCGGTGTACACCCGGTTCCGATGTATATCCAGCTCCGATGCATACTTAGCTCCGATGTAGGCGAAGCTCCGGTGTACACCCGGCTCCGGTGTATACCCAGCTCCGATGCATACCAGCTCCGATGTAGTCGAAGCTCCGGTGTACGTCTGGCTCCGGTGTATATCCAGCTCCGATGTACGTTTAGCTCCGATGTAGGCGAAGCTCCGGTGTACACCCGGCTCCGGTGTATACCCAGCTCCGATGCATACTTAGCTCCGATGTAGGCGAAGCTCCGGTGTACACCTGGCTCCGGTGTATATCCAGCTCCGGTGCATACTTAGCTCCGATGTAGGCGAAGCTCCGGTGTACGTCTGGCTCCGGTGTATATCCAGCTCCGATGTACGTTTAGCTCCGATGTAGGCGAACCTCCGGTGTACACCCGGCTCCGTTGGATACCTACCTCCGATGCCGTAGCTCCGATGTAGGCGAAGCTCCGGTGTATATCCAGCTTCGATGTACGTTTAGCTCCGATGTAGGCGAGGCTCCGGTGTACACCCAGCTGAGAATACCTAGCTCCGATGTACACCTAGTTCCGTCGTATGCTTAGCTCGCACATGTTTAGCTCCGATGTAGGCGAAGCTCCGATGTATACTTAGCTCCGATGTACACCTCCGATGTGTACTCTTCAAACGCGGTATTGCCGCAAAACCTAGCTCCGATGTACCTTTGAGGGTGCGCGCCATCCGCCGATAGCGGCCGCCTCCGTTCGTTCGGTCGGCCGAGTAGCCACTTCTAACGTACTCTCTACAGTCACGGGCGGTTGATGTCGCTCGCTGCAACTTCCACTATATAGGGTACATGGTCGGTCTGCTCAGCGGCGACCGCTCCGTTACCGACGTGCGACAGCGTGTCCCGGCTTGTGATGTCCGTCTCACCGACCGTTGCGTCGGTAGGTGCTTGGGGCTCCGCAGTCGATGGCGCGCGCCCTATTTTGCGATGTGGCTTCGCGAGTCGAGATCCGAAGGTGTGGACGCTTTACCCGCGTTTGAGACGGTGTTATCGCGGTCCTCTTCGCGCCCTTCGGCCTCCGCTGCTGCTTGCTGCTGCTTGCTGCTGCTGCTGCTTGGCTGCTGCCGCTGCTGCTGCTTCTGCTGCTGCTGCTTCTTTTTCGCGAGTTCCATCCGCGCCGCGCTTGCTTTTGCTTGCCCTTGCTTTTGCCTTGCTTGCTTCTGCTTGCCGCTGCGCGGGACCGGACGGACCGGGAGAGGAGATTTGACGTTTGCGACGTCGAGCGGCCTCTCTACGAGTTCAGCTCCGACCCCGGGCTTATTTCGTTGCCCGTGTCGCCGGTCGCTACTTAAAACCGTCGCAATTGGGGCGACTTCGTCGGTCCCGATTTGGCTCCGTACGTAGTGATCAGAGATCCGAGGGTCTGTGGACGCTGTACCCGCGTTTGCGACGGTGCTATGGCGTACTCCCCGCGCCCGGACTCTGCCGCTTTCGTTCGCGAGCGACCGCACGACCGGCAGGGAGCTGGCGCGAGCGAGGGGGCGGAGGAGGTTCTTACGTAAGTCGCCTGCCCGTCCGAGGCGGCTCCGACCTCCGCTCGCTTATACGTGCGGCTCCGACCCGGGCCACTGCGTTCTGGAACACGCACGGGCGCAGGGCGTTATCGCAGCGGGAATCCCTCGCCTTCGGTCGCGCGTCCGTAACGTGACTTGCCGGCGAGAGGGTACCGCACACGCGTTGGCGTTCTGCGACGGGAAGCGTTAGTGTCTCGAGAGAGAGGACGTCGTCGGCGAGAGGCGTGTGGGCGTCCGACGGGGTAGAGTGGAGCAGATCTCCCCGAGCCCGGCGCCGCCAGTTCGCCGCACTCGAACTCGACGACACGCGCTGGCGATCCCGCGTACCCGAGCCCCTGCTTGAAGCACGATCGCGGTCGTCGCGCCGTCTCACGGCGCGGTGAACCTTTGCGATCGAACGTTCGTGTCGCGACCACCGCGGTGGTCTAGTCACGCCAGAAACTTGCAAATGCTCGCCACGTACCGAGCGAGGATCCGATCGCCGCGTCGCGTCGTCGTTCCTTATCGCACTTCACCGTCTCGGCCCGATGGTCGCTTTACGGCTCGGTCCCGAGCCGTCGGCGATCGCGGACGCGTGGGCGATGGGGGCGGCGGCGGAGACGCCGGCTCGTCCGGAGGTGACGCGTCAAAGAACGCCAGAGAAGGTAGGCCCGTCGAACGCGCGCTTAGCGCGTCTTCGAGCGCCCCACGAACAGTGGTGTTACGAAGCGAACGTCGAACGCGACCGCCCGTCGCTCGCGTCGAACGGCGCTCCGCGCGTCGTCGTGTCGATGGTGGCGGCGCTTCTTGTTGTCGTCGTTTTGTCGTTGTGGAACGGCCAGCTCCCCGCGCGCGGCGTACGTCGGCCCCGGCCGGATCGGTATCGTGCGACCGACGTTACCGATACCTAATGCGCGGGAGGGATGGCGACGTTCGCGCCCGTCGCGGCGGCTCTCCGCACGCGGGACGCACGTACACGATCGTCGGATCTCGCAGTGCGGCGAGCGACGCCCGAACGGAGCGCGCGGACCGTCCAGACGGAGGAGGAGAGAGTTGAGGCTCTTTCGACCGAAGAGGAACAGTTCGCGCAGTTCCCTGGTTGATCCTGCCAGTAGTCATATGCTTGTCTCAAAGATTAAGCCATGCATGTCTCAGTACAAACCGAAACAAGGTGAAACCGCGAAAGGCTCATTATATCAGTTATGGTTCATTAGATCGTACTCACATTTACTTGGATAACTGTGGTAATTCTAGAGCTAATACATGCAAACAGAACTCCGACCGGAGACGGAAGGAGCGCTTTTATTAGATCAAAACCAACGCGGGCGGCGCGGGCCGGCGGCCTCGGTCGTCGCGTCCTCGCCGTCTCAAACATAGCTCGCACGACGAATCTGAATAACTTTATGCCGATCGCACGGTCACGCACCGGCGACGCATCTTTCAAATGTCTGCCTTATCAACTTTCGATGGTAGGTTATGCGCCTACCATGGTTGTAACGGGTAACGGGGAATCAGGGTTCGATTCCGGAGAGGGAGCCTGAGAAACGGCTACCACATCCAAGGAAGGCAGCAGGCGCGCAAATTACCCACTCCCGGCACGGGGAGGTAGTGACGAAAAATAACGATACGGGACTCATCCGAGGCCCCGTGATCGGAATGAGCACACTTTAAATTTTAACGAGGATCAATTGGAGGGCAAGTCTGGTGCCAGCAGCCGCGGTAATTCCAGCTCCAATAGCGTATATTAAAGTTGCTGCGGTTAAAAAGCTCGTAGTCGAAATTGTGTCCTCGGCCGCCGGTTCGTCGCTCGCGACGCCAACTGGGCGCACGCTGGACGTCCAGCCGGTACTACGAACTCGCCTACGGGTGCTCTTAACCGAGTGTCAGGCGGGGCCGGCAACGTTACTTTGAACAAATTAAAGTGCTTAAAGCAGGCTAAATTGCGCTCGCATACACGCGCATGGAATAATCGAATAGGACCTCCGTTCTATTTTGTTGGGTTTTTGTGGAACGACAGACGGAGGTAATGATCAATGGGTGCGGATGGGGCATTCGTATTGCGACGTTAGAGGTGAAATTCTTGGATCGTCGCAAGACGGCTTTGCCAAAAACGCTTTCATCGATCAAGAACGAAAGTTAGAGGTTCGAAGGCGATCAGATACCGCCCTAGTTCTAACCATAAACTATGCCAGCTAGCGATCCGCCGAAGTTTTCTATGACTCGGCGGGCAGCTTGGAAACCAAAGCTTTCGGGTTCCGGGGGAAGTATGGTTGCAAAGCTGAAACTTAAAGGAATTGACGGAAGGGCACCACCAGGAGTGGAGCCTGCGGCTTAATTTGACTCAACACGGGAAACCTCACCAGGCCCGGACACCGGAAGGATTGACAGATTGAGAGCTCTTTCTTGATTCGGTGGGGGTGGTGCATGGCCGTTCTTAGTTGGTGGAGCGATTTGTCTGGTTAATTCCGATAACGAACGAGACTCTGTCCTGCTTAATAGCCGAAAGAACGTGCGACCGCGGACTTTCGGCGGCGCGCCTCGGTGCGTCGTCCGGTCGTCGTCGCGTCGTCGTTCGCTCACATACAGGCATCTCGAAGGCCGGCGCTCCTGGCGAGCCTCCCGCGCGTCAAAGCGCCTCGGGCGCGCACTCACGTGGCGCGTGCGTCGCCGCTCGACGGTTCCAAAAGACCGCCGTTTCGGGCGACGAGGGGCGCGCGCGAGCGACGGTTCCACTAGCGCTCGGTTCTTACACTGTCTGCGGACAAACATATCTTCTTAGAGGGACAAGTGGCTCGAAGCCGCGCTATGAGAGCAATAACAGGTCTGTGATGCCCTTAGATGTCCTGGGCCGCACGCGCGCTACACTGAAGGACTCAGCGTGTGCGCAGATAGCCCTCGGCCGAGAGGCCCGGGTAATCCGCTGAAACTCCTTCGTGCTAGGGATTGGGGCTTGAAATTCTTCCCCATGAACGAGGAATTCCCAGTAAGCGCGAGTCATAAGCTCGCGTTGATTACGTCCCTGCCCTTTGTACACACCGCCCGTCGCTACTACCGATCGAACGATTTAGCGAGGTCTTCGGACCGACGCCCGGCGGCCTACGGTCGACGGACGCGCCGGAAAGTCGACCGAACTTGATCGTTTAGAGGAAGTAAAAGTCGTAACAAGGTTTCCGTAGGTGAACCTGCGGAAGGATCATTAAAGACGTTCACGCGTACCGATCGCTGCAGCAGCTCTTCGGACCCGCCGGTCCGACAAAGCCGCGCGCGCTTGCGTACACGGCGAAACGTGACCGAGAAAGGGGTCGGAGGCGCGTGCCGCGCGCGAGGTAACTCGCGACGGTCGGTCCGCCGCCGACCGAGATCCGACGACGGAAGGAGAGGAGACCGGACCACCCCGCGACCCCGAGGGTCCTCCCTTCGGTCGGGACCGAAACCGTCGCCGCCGACGCCGGGTGCGCCGGACTTGCGATAGCTCGTCCTCCGCAGCCGCAGGTGGCGATCGTGGACCGTCGACGACGTCGTTCGTCGGTCGCGTAGTCGACCGGGGGCCGGCGCGCTTTCGCGCGACGGGTGGGCCCTCGGGTCGCACTACGCGCCCTCGTCGTCGCACCGACGGTCCTCGAGACGCGCCCGTCTCCGCCACGTCCGCCGCCCCCGCCCCGTGCCGCTCGGCTTTTCGCGTCCGACGGCACGGTGCGGGGCGGTCGCGACGTCACGCGAAGACTCGCGGTCTCGGACTTTCGCGACTCGTCTTTGCGAACGAACACACCAGAGAACCGCCCACCTCGCTCGCTCGCTCGCGGAGAGAGACGGGGGCACCACGAAAGAATACTTCGAACGGTGGATCACTCGGCTCGTGGGTCGATGAAGAACGCAGCTAAATGCGAGTCGTAGTGTGAACTGCAGGACACACGAACATCGACGATTCGAACGCACATTGCGGTCCGGGAAACGCTACGGTCGTCCCGGGACCACGTCGGGCTGAGGGTCGTTTTCCACGGAGGCCGACGGACCGCGCGCCACTTCGCACCGCGCGTGGTTCGATCCGGCCTGCTCAGACTCGGTGCGTCACGCGCACCGCGAGGTTGGGAGTTTCGCGAGACGGGCGCGTTCGCGTCCGCACCGTCTGCGCGTCTCCCCGAATCACGAGGGCCGCGCGGGCCGCCCTCTCTCTCTCACCGTTGGGGAGGAGGGGGCTTCGTATCGCCGACGGTCCTCGCGTCCCTCGCGCGTTCGCGCGCGGGGGAGAGGTCGCGGAGCGAACTAAACGCCCGTCCCGTCGGACCGGCGGCCGCGACGAGCGGCGCAACGTCGAAGACGTGTCATAGACCTTTGCGAGACGCTGTGTCGACGTCGTTTCGACGACGCCGTCGCGTTTGCGGCCTCGTCCGACAGCGCGGGACGGAGACGGGCTCACGTCTCGGCGGATACTCGCTCGCCGCTACCGAGCGAGTGTCCGGCGCGCCTCTCTCAACGCCCGGACGGACGATCCGTCCGTCCGTCTTATCGTAACGACGACCTCAGTTCGTACGAGATCACCCGCCGAACTTAAGCATATTAGTAAGCGGAGGAAAAGAAACTAACAAGGATTCCCTCAGTAGCGGCGAGCGAACAGGGAGGAGCCCAGCGCCGAATCTCACGGTCCGAGAGGTCCGATCGAGAAATGTGGCGTTAAGGAGGATCCGCACCCCGACGTCGCGCTCAGGCGCGTCCAAGTCCTTCTTGAAAGAGGCCGAACCACCGAAGAGGGTGCCAGGCCCGTAGGACCGCCGTCCGGCGTCGGGTCGGGTCTCCCCTAGAGTCGGGTTGCTCGGGATTGCAGCCCAAGCTGGGGCTAAATATCACCACGAGACCGATAGCGAACAAGTACCGCGAGGGAAAGTTGAAAAGAACTTTGAAGAGAGAGTTCAAGAGTACGTGAAACCGTTCGGGGTAAACCTGAGAAACCCGAAAGATCGAAGGTCGAGATAAGCGTTCGCCGTCGCGGGTGCGGCGACGGCGGCGTGCACTTCTCCCGGTAGGACGTCGCGACCCGTTGGGCGATTCGCCGACGCTTTACGGGGCGCGCGGGAAGCTCGGAACGGCGCGGCGAGACCTCGGTCTCGTTCGCGGTCGCCCGAACCCGTCGCGCCTCTCCGCGCTCGGCGCGCCCGACGCGGCATTCAAACACAGAACGAGGCGTTCGTTCGGCGGTGCGCACGACCGGCGCGCTCGGACGTCGTCGTCCGACCTCGTCCTTCGCGGGACGGGGAAGGCGGCGCCTCGGGCGTGTGCGCGCGTTCGCGCGCGTTCCACCGACGTCCGATCGTCAGCGACGCTTTTGCTTTGGGCGTTTTCAGGACCCGTCTTGAAACACGGACCAAGGAGTCCAACGTGCGCGCGAGTCAATGGGAGCAAGAGCTAAACCCAAAGGCGAAGCGAAAGCGAAGGACGAAGGGCTCGGCTCCGGTCGAGTCCCTCCGGCCCTTAGGGAGGATGGGCGACGCACCGTAGTCGCCCCGCACTCCCGGGGCGTCTCCGCCTGGCATCGTCGTCGACCTCGCGTCTTCGACGGTGCCGGAGGCGCCACCTCTAGGCGCACGCTGGGACCCGAAAGATGGTGAACTATGCCTGGTCAGGACGAAGTCAGGGGAAACCCTGATGGAGGTCCGCAGCGATTCTGACGTGCAAATCGATCGTCGGAACTGGGTATAGGGGCGAAAGACCAATCGAACCGTCTAGTAGCTGGTTCCCTCCGAAGTTTCCCTTAGGATAGCTGGCGCTCGCTAAACGAGAAAGAGTCTCATGCGGTAAAGCGAATGATTAGAGCGAATCGGGGTCGAAACGACCTCAACCTATTCTCAAACTTTAAATGTGTGAGATCTCCGGCTTGCCCGAATGACGAAGCCGCGAGATGGGATCTAGAGTGCCGGGGCCATTTTGGTAAGCAGAACTGGCGCTGTGGGATGAACCCGTGAAGTTAAAGCGCCCAAATCGACGCTCATTGGAAACCAGAAAAGGCGTTGGTAACTCACGACAATATACAATACAATACAATATATATTTATTTCCGTAATCGATATTTTACAATTAGTATTTTATCGACATTCCTCCAGGTGTACAATCAACGCCCTGTGAAATGCTTACATTCCTGTGTCATTACAATGACCTTAACTAGGGTGGAAGAGGCTCGCCGAGCTCCGGGGTAGTGTGAAACCCTGTGCAAGCAATCCTGAGTCAAATAAAACACGCTGCTCCGCTTGCCTCCTCCCTTTATATACCAATATATACCTATATTAAGATGTTGGGTCGTCGCCGAGGCGGCGGCCCTCATCTGTACTCGGCCTAATCCCTCGTCCTTTTTAAGGACACCGCAGGTGCCTTGTGGGCTATTTCCCGTACCCGCCCTAAATCGTATTTTCTAAGATGCGGCAATCGCATCTGTGCGTAACTAATCCTACGCCCGTTCCTACCTTCTTATCTTTAACTAAGCTACCTAGTGGCGGCTGTCCGCCGGTTATTCCTGCGGCCGCCTATTCCTAATTTAAATTTATTTTAAACCTGGCGCAGGTGCGGGTTGTGACGCGGGCGCCCCGCCCGCCCTATTTGTTTGTTCCTTACCCGGTGTCCACGACACCTGTACGCGGTCTAACACCGCGCCCCCCTAATTTCTTAATTAGGACGCTATTTGTCGTCCGAGCGGCGGCTATTCCGACGCCCCGTGCCTACCTCTTCCTAATCTTTGGTTTAAGAATCCGGGGTTTCCGGGGCGCGCCTTCCCCCCGATTCAAAATCGGCCGAAGGTGAAGCCCCGCCCTTTCACTTAAATTTAATTAAATCCTAATTCAATAAGGTCCCCTTTTCCCGTAATGGTTGGGGCTTACCGAGCCAACCGCCCTTTCCTTTAGCTTAACAAACCTTCCCTTCCCGGTTGGAGGCGGGGAAAAGGAAGGTCCTGTGCGAAGGTGGTCGCCCTTTCCTTATTTAAATTTCTTAAAAACCCATTCTTAACTAGGTCCCCCCCGGATTTTCGCCGGTAACAGTCGGGGGCAATCCTCCGAGGAGGCCCGGTTCGGTTTACCTCTAAGGGTCCCTTCGGGGCAGGCGGCAAAGGGGTCCTGTGGTACCCGACCCTGGTGGTCGCCCGTTTCCGGTCGGGTTTAAATGTCCCGTCGGGAAAGGAACGGCCGGCCTGTCCGGTGAAGCCCGGCCCCAAGGCTACCTTTTAAGTTTGCGGTTCCCGGAAGGTCGGCGGCGGCAATCCTTGCGCCGGTAACCCCCGAGATACCTTTTCCGCTTTCGCCGGATAAACAGTCGGAATCGCGGTCCCTAGGATAGGCCCCAACCCTCGGCCCCAAAGGTCCGCCCGTTTCCGGTGGCCTTATCCGTCTCCTTCCCGGAAAGGCGCCCCGGGAAACGGCGAGTTAAAAGGCCCCCGCCCCAAACGTCCTTATCTGTTCGCCCGTGTTTCCCCGGAAGGAAATCCGGTCGACCGGTACCGAATGGGCTTCTTCCGGTCCCAAGGCAACCTTCGAAGACCAGGGCACCTTTTTCCGTCTTTCCGAGGGGATTAAACACCGGAACGGGTTTAACCGATGGCCAACTTTTCCCAACAAACCGTGCCCCCACGGCCGCCCGACTGTCTTCCGGTTTTTTATCCCAATCCTTGTCATTCGGGTTGCCTTGGAAAAGACGGCGATTTAATAAAAACCCGGAATTCCACTTACCCGAAACGTGCCGGTTTAAGTCCTTCCTTGCCCGCGTTTCAAAGCCGACCATTCCGGTTCGCCCGCCAATCCGCCCGGACCTCCCGGTTTTCCGGGCCCCGCCATCCCACCCCAACCCAACCCATTCGCAAGAAATTTACGGTTTGGTTTCCCGGGGACCCCGTTTTCTTCCCGCCTTTCTTCCGGGGCCTCCCCTTACACCGGAACGTAAAGGGTCCAATGGTCCTTAAATTATTTGGCGCGCCTAGGAAACCTTGAATTGCCGGCCGGCGCCGCCCGGCCACTTCCTTCCTTTTTAATGTCCCTTTCGGTAAAATCTTAACCCGGTATGGTCCTTAGGGACCGCGGTTTTGTTCCCCGGTTCCACCGGCCTGGTTTGTTTCCGAGGTTTCCGTTTCGGAAAGTTCCGCCCACCCATTCCCGTTCGCCCGCCTCCGCCCGGATTTCCACGTTTGTGGAAACCGAGGCCCGGCCGGCCTTTGCATCCGCCAAATTTAGCCCCTCCTCGATTCCTCCGCAATTCGAAGATTGGAATGCCCGGAAGTTTGGTGTCCCGCCACCCACCCGTCGCTTGGTTTTCCCTCCTTTGGTAATTCCGGTTCCGCCGTGCCCCGTTCCGAGCCGGCCTGTTAAAGGGCCCAACTCGGGGCTTTCCTCTGTGGAGGTCCGGAGGAAATGAAGGAAGCGGCCGGTGCCCCGGTTCCTCCCCGCCCTCTCTCCTCGTTCCTGTTCCGGTAACCCCCCGCGGTCCTTCGGTTCCTTGGCCTTTCCGCCGCGCGTTGTTCGTCCTGCAAAACTTCCTTTGCAAGCCGGTCTGCCCTTTCGGTTTCCGGGTTTCCGGCCCGGGCCCTTACCCACTTGTCCGTTAAAGGTTTCCCACGTAAATTTCGCCCCAAATTTCCGCCCGATTCGGGGCCTGGTTGCGTTTGTTAAAGGAAGTGCCGGCTTTGTACCCCAAGGAATTTGGCCCGGAATTCCTAATTTGTTCCCGGTCGCGTTTAACCGGGCTTTCCGAACCGTTGCACCAGGCCGCCCTGGAATTTGCTCTTTCCCGTTCCACCCAACTTCCGGTTTCGCTTTGGCTTATTTCCCTTCCGTTTCCGGTTAAATTAGTTTAAACCCGCTCCCCCGCTTTCCGATGCCGAGCCTTTCCGTTTAATTGGGCGGCCCCTTGGATTTAAGAGGTCGGGGATTAAGCCACCCGGTGGCCGGGCCCCAAAGGTTCGTCCCCCAAATTCCGGTCCGGTCGTTCCCTTGGTCCGCGTTCCCCGCCCCTCGAACTTCTTGGCGTTGCCCTTCCGCCTCCTTGCCCTTGAAGACTTCCGGCGTCCTTAAAAAATTCCGGGAATAAGTCTTGACTATCCTTCGGGAACCCGGCCTATAAGCCCCCGGGTCCTTGACGGCCAAATCCCTTCGTTTGGCCGCTTTAAAATTTGGCCGTTTTACCGCTTGGTTTTCCCCCAAATTTTCCGGGTTAATTCCGGTTTCTGTATTCGCGCCTTCGTATTATTTTTCCGGGCTTTCCCTTAACCCCAAGGTTAAATTTCCGGCCGGCCATTTTTCCTTTGGCTCCCTTTTCCCGCTTTCGGTATTTAACGTTTTTTCCAGTTTAAAACCCCTTTGTCTTAGGACGCCTTGAAAATTCCTTTGCCAGCGTTCCCTTTCGCTCCCAACCAAACGCCGGTTTCCTGTGGTTTCGGTGCCTTCCGTAAAATCCCTTTCCGGATTTCCCGGCGGTTAAATTTCGGTTTCCGGTCCCCAGGTTGTTTCGGTGCGTTCCTTAGCTTTTAACCGGTTTTATTGGGCGGCCGTTGGAAAATTTAAAAAATTTTTTTTTTGGCCCGGGGCCCCCGGGTTTTAAAAAGGTTTTTTTTTCCCTTTTTTTCCCCTTTTTTTTGGCCCCCCCCCCCCCTTTTTTTTTGGGTTTTTTCCCCCCCTTTTGGCCCCCCAAAAATTTTCCCAAAATTTTTTTCCTTTTTCCGGGTTCCCCCCCCCGGGGCCGGCCCCCGGGTTTTTTAAAAACCCCCCCCGGGGGGTTGGGGGTTTTCCCCGGGGCCTTTGGGGGCCCCCTTTTTAAACCCCTTTTTTTTCCCCGGGGTTTTCCCCCCCTTTTGGCCCAATTTTTTGGGGGGCCCCTTTTTTTTCCCCCCGGTTTATTTTGGGGGTTTTCCCCCGGGTTTTTTCCCTCGTTTCCGGGCCGGGGTTTTCCCCCCCCTTTTTTTAAACCGGTTTTTGGAGGCCCGGGTTTTTGGGGGGGCCGGGCCCCCGGGGCCCCCGGGCCCCGGGGGGCCCCGGGTTTCCCCAAAATTTTTTTCCTTTCCCCCGGGGCCCGGGTTTTTTTTTTAAAAAATTTTTTTTTTGATGCTTCGGTCGTCCGGTCCGACATCCCCGGTGTCTCGTGCGCCTTCCTTATTGCTTTGTGGACCGGTTCGTCGCTATTACGATCGTCCGTCGGAAAGAACGTTTCAATAGCGTCTCCGCGGTTTCTAACGCGCCCGTCGTCATCGACCCGTCTTCCCGCCTGATCGTAGTTAGTCCGCGCCTTCCCGTTTGCTTACCCTGAGTATCCTATACGCCGTTCCCAGGGTCCTTTCCGGAGTTTTTGCGCAGTACTCTTTCCACTTCCGCGTGCGTGTCTCCTCTATCGTTTGTTTGTACCTCGTCTTACCTCGCGGTATTCCGTGTCCTTGCTTCTCGTCTTTCCGGAATCGTAGTGTGGCGTTTCGATTTCCGGGCAGCCGTTGACTTCCCTCTCAGAGTTGTCATTCCGGCGTCCACCC